>VWZT01001852.1:56588-75593 GCA_013397055.1 Pachycephala philippinensis | reverse complement strand
TTTTTTTTTTTTTTTTGTAGACAGTAAAAATAGAACAAGCAATTTTTCTCAAAGAAGAACACTTAAAACAATGGTACACATCGGAAGATGTTTTATCTCTTTCTGAAGAAAATGAAAGACTTGATGGTGTTGAAACAGGCGTGTTTGCTCTGACCCAAATGGAGGAGAAATATCCACAGCAATATCGTCACATGGTACAGGGATCATGTTGTGGAAGAACTGAGAGCCAGAGGGAGTGCATTCCAGAGGGGGTTCGTGTCTCTCGTGTTAATTCTCTTTCAGCACTTGGAAAAGAGAAGGAAGTGTATTAATTGACTGGATTTGCAGAGTTCTGCTATCCTGTTTTCATAGAGTGATGGAAAAATGGGCACAGCATTTCTGCAGTTCTGGAATGAGAGAAAAATCCTGGGAAGTCAGGGCGTAACAAAAGGGAATGGCCTAAAGGGAGGCTGCTCTGCCCCTAAACCAAATCATGTTCCCATTCTTACCTTTGCAGTGCTCTTATTGAAGAAATCTACCCTTAGTTTCCATTTTCCTTTTTTCCAGACACTGATTTTGTCTTTTTGTTGCCTCTTCGAGAGAACTGAAACTCAGCCCAGTTCCCAACCCCTGCTGTGTGCTCCTGGTTCATCCTTACTGCTGCCACTGCCTAAACATGGAATCATGGAATGGTTTGGGTGGGAAGGGACCTTAAAGATCATCCAGTCCCACCCCCTGCCATGGACAGGGACACCTTCCACTAGCCCAGGTTGCTCCAAGCCCCCTCCAACTCACACTTCCAGGGATCCAGGGGCAGCCACAGCTTCTCTGGGCACCCTGTGCCAGGGCCTCCCCACCCTCACAGCCAAGAATTCCTTCCCAATATCCCATCTATCCCTGCCCTCTGGCAGTGGGAAGCCATTCCCTGTGTCCTGTCCCTCCATCCCTTGTCCCAAGTCCCTCTCCAGCTCTCCTGGAGCCCCTTTAGGCCCTGGAAGGGGCTCTGAGGTCTCCCTGGATCCTTCTGTTCTCCAGGTGAACACCCCCAGCTCTCCCAGCCTGGCTCCAGAGCAGAGGGGCTCCAGCCCTTGGAGCATCTTTGTGGCCTCCTCTGGACTCTCTCCAGCAGCTCCACGTCCTTCTGCTGTTGGAGCCCAGGGCTGGAGCAGCTCTGCAGGTGGGGTCTCACCTGAGGTGGGCAGAGGGGCAGAATCCCCCCTCCCCTGCTCCCACGCTGGGGGATAGCCCAGGGCACAGGGGGGTTCTTGGCTCTAAGTACTCATGGTCAGGCCATGTCCAGCTTTTCCTTCACTGCCATCCCCAAATCCTTCTCCTCAGGTCATCTTCTTCCTCACAACCTTGCCTGAAGTGAGATACTCTGGTTTGCTGGTTAAACCTCCAGGGTTTGTTTTGTTTTTTTTTTCCAGGCCACTGCCAGGGGATGTTCTCTGTTTAGATTTTAAAGCCTAAGCAGAAAAGCCCTGAACTGATAATTTTCCCCTAAGCCTGATAAAAAATAAGGTGATAAACACAGAAATAACCATAACTCTGGGACCTTTTCAAATAAAAACCTCAATACTCAATTTTTCTCATCCTGTGGAATATCCTGGGCATTGTGCTTTAAATGCTGCTGCTCTGATTTGATGGAATTGTGCATCAGCTTTGTGGGAATGTAAATGGGCAGAGCACTGGGCAGGGAGTCCCTGATAAAAACAAAATGCTCCAGTTCTGCTTGGTCCTCACCAAGGACATTTCCTGACATTTATAAACACTAATAAGGGACAATAAAATATCCCTAACACAAAGTGAAAGCTGTCCTTGATGAGCACAACCCTTCAGAACATCCTTTGCTTTCAAAGGAGCCACATCTCTTTTTCCTTTGGAAAACAAAAGTAATGTGGCCTTCAAACACAATCTCTGTGCTTCTCCATCAGAGAGGTTTTCATGTTAATTTAGGTTTCTTGAGGTAATGAAGAATTCAGCTTTGTATGGATTTCTGCTTAGAGTGGCTATTGCACATTAGGGAAGATCTGGGGATTTTTTTAAAAGTCAGACTGCAGCTTTTTAATCAGCATCATTCACCTTAAAACAACCTTTTAATTACGTTTTGGGGGTATTGCCACAGAAGGGAGTAGAAGAGACACAGTTAATTTTTGTGACTTCTGGGATAGGGCTCGGTGATCTCCAACAGCAGGAATTGTCTTCAAGAGGAGCATTATTTTTCTATTTACCCATATATTAATTTTTAAAATTTAGTAATATTTTATTTATTTATGGGGGTTTTACTATTTTATTTTATTACTTTATTGTTTTATTTTCCATGCAAAAAAGGCAGCACGAGCACCTTGAGCAATTGCAAAAGCCTTGCAGAGAAGTAATTCCTTGCCAGTGATAAATAGGAATATATCAGTGAGCAGGAGGAACATACGCTTGGCATCATTCTGACTTGGTTTAAGTTGGAAATAGAAGTAAATTATCCTGTTAATGACTGGAGGCTGCCCTGATCAGATTGATGCTGCTTTGCATCAATATATTTGTGTGTGTGTTTGTTTATGTGCTGGGATGGGCACATTTACCATGGGATTTATCCTTGGATTCCTGCTAATAAAGCACAGAGAGTGGTGACACGGAATAAAACACAGGGAGTGCTGATGATTTATTCTGTTCAGCCACAAAAAGGATGTGTAAGAGGGTTTTTGGAGGGGGAAAATGGTGCTGTTTTGATAATTTTAGATATACTGTGACATCCACAAAGTGTTGTCAGCAGATCCTAATGGATTTATCTTCACAAGGCTGCTGGCACAGCCTGGAAATTTCAGATTTGGGGGGGTGACACTGAGCAAAGAGGGTCCTATATTAAAAAATATGGATTACTTACTATTGGGTTGTTCCGTTTGGGAGAATTTAGAGTGATTTTCCTGATTTTCAGGCATTTTTCTCACCTGATGAAGTTATTGAAAAAATATATTAGGTAACTTTGCTTCAAATCAAAGATACAAAAATCTTCACCAACTTTTAAAATGCTGGCTCAGAAATACTCCTGAAACTTGGAGGGCTGAACTGGAATAGAATCACAGAATTCCAGAAGGGTTTGGGTTGGAAGGGACCTTGCAGATTGTCTCATTCCATTGGGACTGGGTCTCCAGTCAGTGCCCTGGGAGCTCAGACACCTTTTGTCACGTGTGAGCACAAATAGTGGAGATTGAGGTGCAGTTGTTCAAGTCTGCATGAGGTTGAGTGGGAAGAATTGCTCCTAGAGTTGCTCAGAGAATCCCTCATGTACATCTTTATATAACAATATTTATATTAATACATATTTATGTATAACGTGTATTTATGTATTAATGGTATGTTATCTATTCTTTTATTTTGGGTAATGCCCATATTAGATTATTTTTGATGGCTCTACAGGCTCTGCTTTTCCTGGGTGACACAAATCTTTTGTCTTTAGAAAAGAGTAAAAACTCCCTCTTTAAGAGGCTCAAACAGCACCTTATTCCAGATTTTTTTTCCGGAATACCTGACTTTGCTCTCTGTGCAGGGCACACTTGAGAAATGAAGGCAAAACCACATTTCAGCCTCTGGAAGAAAGAAACAACACGATCCGTTTTTCAAGCAAGATAAGAACTAATCACAAAAAAAATATCTGATTTGAGTTGAATGCAAGTAATTCTGAGACAGCCGTAGTTATTTGTTTGTGAGCCAGGGAAAACAGCATGAGATATGTCAGGCTTGGAGATAAAATGTATTGGTGTGTCATTGGCTTAAATCCAACATTATGCTCATAAATAATCTAATCCTGGTGTGACACATTCCTGCTTGAACCTTGACTGAAAATTATTGAGAGTCATGTAATGAATTATGCAGAAGCAGGCACGTGCTGGAGTCGAGGGGATGGAGCTGGAGTGGAATGCTGGAATGTGTTTGGAATGAGGGACAGCATCTACGGACACAGGGATGGAGAGAGGGCAGGGTGTCCTCCTGGTATCCAAAGGGGTGACATGGAACCTCGTTTGTCTGACGGTCATCCAGCTTTTTTTGGCTCTTCTGGGATGGAAAGTGTGGTAAGGAATGTTGTTGTTATTGTGTTGATGCCTAAAGAGGCCAAGCTAGAAACAGAGACTAGACAGGAGGAAGGGAATAAAGGTGGATATTTATTTGAAAGGCCTTCAGAGGCACACCCTGGGCAGGCCAAAGGCTGCACCCAAGATGGACCCCGAGTCACGAGTTCTTCACACTTTTATAGGTTTGGTCTCAACCCAATTTCACCAATTAAACTTTAGCTAATGATGGAATTTCCCCTCAGCTTGCCCCCCTTCTCAAGATGCTGGGTTACACATTTTGGGCCTAGGCCGGGCTGGGTGTCCTTGGAGAGCAGCCTGGAGAGGCTTTGTTCTGTCTGTCTCAGCATGAGAGAGCAGCAGCTCCCAGGCTGCAGGACACTGCAGAGTTACACACTGGGAATACAGAATTTGAAACATATAAAAGTTAAAACCTAAGGCATGACAATGATGCTGGAAACGAGTCAACAACTGAGTCTGGATGTGTCTGTGGCTTGGCGTGATGGATGTGGGAGATGTGCTTGGGATCAGGTGCACTGGATGCAGAGCATGGAATGACCTCTCACTGCTCCCACCCTGGGGCACCACAGCTCTGTCTCTGTGACTGTGGAGTTATCCCAGCCTGGCTGGGTAGCTATGGTTATCCAAAAACATTCCCACAAGGATCTGTGGCAGAGGCTCCCCAAAATCCAGCTCAGGGTTGGAGGGGCTGTTTATTGCAGCAGAACTGTGCTACCACAGCCCTTCAGCTCAGTGTCCTGCCAACCACAGCCAGAGGGCACAGGGAGCTTTGTGGGATGTCTGAGGAAACCATGGATCTGGAGAGCTGCAGGTCGTGGACTTTGCTGTGAGTGATGGCAATTCCTTTGCTGAGCCATCGGTGCCACTCTGCCTCAGCATTTTTTATAGTTCCTTCATTTCCAATGCTGCCCATCCACGTTTTTTGGGAATGATTGTGCTGCATGGTGGGTAAATGACTAACCACATTAATATTTGGCCTCTGTCTGCCCCTCTGGATATAAATTAGTTTTTCTCTAACAATCTACTCTGGTATTTTCTTGAGTAATTATCTCTTTTTTTTTTTTTTTTTTTTGGAGTTGGATAGGAAGAGTTATTCTCTTTTGCAAGTGAGAACTCGCCATCATTTCATTGGCTTGCAACAGATGAGAAAATAACTCTTGGAACTTCCATATTTCCATTAAGGACAGCTACGGTTCAAAACAGATCCATTTGAATGATCTAGGTGCACTTGGAAGGCATTTATTGGTTTGGAAAAGGGTTAAGGGGAAAGGAGGACGAAAGGGCTGCTTGTTGAATTGCTTGTTATTTGAATGTAATTATTTTTTTGCTCCTGAGCAATTATAGATTGTAGGTTTAAATAATTGTCAGGGTGCCTACAGCTTTCTATTGTTGTCTGAAATCTAAGGCTACGAATATAATAAGGAATATGAGATTACTTGTGCTGAATGTGGCTATGGCAGTTCATTTAACTCGGCAATAGTCATCAGAAAAAAAGGAAAGAAAAGGCAAATTTTCTATTCCTTGCAGTAAACAAACCTTGTAAACAAGTTATTATTTTCTGCAGCGAGGCCCTAGAAGTGATTCCTATTTCGCTGGTAACAAAACGAGGCTCTTTGCTTTTATAGAAGAGTAGAATATATTTTGTTTTGCTTCTCTCTATCTCAAGCTCCCCAAGGTGGCTTGGGAGATTAGAGAGATTTTCACAAGACAAGGGTAAGGCTTGGGTGTTATTGCAGAGATGGATTTATATGAAATGGATTACACAGCCCTGATGACATCTCTTATTTTCTGTGTACATCAAGTTCTACTTGAGTAGTGGAGCACTAAAGTGTGGCAAATGACCGGGGATGATCTAAAAAGAATCTCTGCCAAGCGCTGGAATGCTCCGAGTGAAGGAAGATCACAAAATGATTTGAAAGCCTCAAATCAATGGCTGAACTAAAGATGTGATGCTTTGCAATGAAGCAAATAATCAGCTTGATGATAGGGCCGTGTAGCTCTATCTCCATCTCTTCACCATATTATTGTAGCAGCGGTTCTTTTTATCCCTAACAGACTTTGGAAACATAATATATTAAGAAACTGCTCTCTTCTTTAAAGAGGAGAGGAAAGTGGCCAGGTTTAGGCATGATTTGTTCTTTAGTGGCCAAATCCTTGGGCTTTCTGCTGTGCTCACTCAGATTAAGGAGCTGCACCTGCGTTGGGGCAGCTCCTGGGATCAATCCAGGCTGGGATGAAGGGATGGAGCAGCCCTGGGAGAAGGACTTGGGGGTGCTGGGGGGTGAGAGCTGGACGTGACCCAGCCCAGAAAGCCCCATGGGCAGCAGGGGAGGGGGGATTCTGCCCCTCTGCCCTGCTCAGGTGAGACCCCACCTGCAGAGCTGCCTCCAGCCCTGGGGCCCAGCACAGGAAGGACGTGGAGCTGCTGGAGCAAAGCCAGAGGAGGCACCAGGATGATCAGAGGGATGGAGCAGCTCTGCTGTGGGAAAGGCTGAGGGATTTGGGATTGTTCAGCCTGGAAAAGAGATGCTTTGGGGTGATCTACTTGCCCTTCCCAGTACCTGAAGGGAACCTGCAAGAGAGCTGGACAGGGACTTTGGAATAAGGCCTGGAGTGCAGGACAAGGGGGAATGGCTCCAAACTGACAGAGAACAGGTTTAAATTGGCTATTAGGAGGGAGTTCTCTCTGAGGGTGGTGAGGCCCTGGCACAGGGTGCCCAGAGAAGCTGTGGCTGCCCCTGGATCCCTGGAAGTGTCCAAGGCCAGGTTGGATGGGGCTTGGAGCCACCTGGGACAGTGGGAGGTGTCCCTGTCCATGGCAGGGGGTGGAGTGGGGTGAGCTTTAAGGTCCCTTCCCACCCAAATCATTCTATGGTAAGTTTTGATTCCTTTTTTGGACAATTCAGGGCTGTGCTAAGAACTCCTGATGCTTTTATTCATCACATTTTCATTGCTCAAATCATTTATTTGGTAGGAGAAATTAGAAGGAATAAACAATTAGTTCAAGGAATCAGATTTTTGACCATAAACTTTGACTTTTTTTTCTCTTTCCTTGGGACAATTCAGACATCTTACTTGTGGCCAAGAACCATCAGGTGCCTACAGGTCTCCTCAAGATGATTATGTAATGGATTAGACAAGAAACAGATGCAATTTTAATCCCAACATTTTGCACTTAAGGACTGATTGTTCCTACTTTGTGAATGGCTCTTTTTTCCTGCAGGTCAGATCCATTTGTGGTGCAATATTGCTTTGGATGCCAGTCAGTTGTTCATGGAAAATGCTGCCTGTTGATCCCAGCCATGAGCATTCAATCAGCTGCATTCCCAAATCCCCAAACATGAAAGGAAACAGGTGTTTATTGGTTTCCCCTTCCTGAATTTTACAGTTTGTGACAGTTCTCTTTGATGTTTATGGAACGTAGGAATATGAATGACCCTGTAAATAGACAAACTCAACTTTTGGGGGTGTTGCTCTTTTGTTCTGCATTTGTACTCAGAACCTAGCACAGCGGAATTCAAGTCTGTGGCAAAGGCTTAATGTGCTGTGGGTTTGAAAATAGCAACACCACTAATGAGGGAAATCAGCTTCAGAGAGAAAATATTTTACAGTCTGAGTTCAGCCTTGAATTCCCAAAGCCTCCTGCTCTTCTTGTTTTCCCCAGCTCTCCACCTGTCTAAATATAATGGGATTGATTATTTATACAAGCCAAGTAGACAGATTTTAGTTCATTTTCATGAATGAAACTTGATCTAATCTATGGACTAGACTGGACCTTGACCTGGTCTAGAGGAAGGGGGATGGAGTGAGATCAGCTTTAAGGCCCTTCCAACCCAAACCATTCTGGGATTCTGTGATGTCTCCATGATCAAAGACCAAATACATTTTTTAGGATGGAAATCTTCAGGAGTAAGACATTGAACTGTTTTTTGGATGAATTCTCTATTTATTGAGAAATTATTTTCTATTTATATTCTCTTTTATTCTCTATTTATTATCTATTTACTGTTAGTCATTTTTGATTCCTATTCTCTCACGCCCGATCTTCAGAGAATCACAGAATATCCTGAGTGGGAATGGACCCACAAGGATCATCAAATCCAACTCCTGGCCCAGCACAGACACCCCAACAATCCCAGCCTGGGCATCCCTGAGAGCATTGTCCAAACTCTCCTGGAGCTCTGACAGCCTCGGGGCTGTGGCCATTCCCTTGACTCGTCCCAAGTTTTACTGAAGAATACAAACCAAGCAAAATATGGAAAGGAAAAAAAATTAGAAAATACAGAGTTTTATCAAGTAGTGTTTCTCTTACTCAATAGACACAGAATCAGAGAATCATTAAGGGTGGAAGAGGCCCAGTCATCGAGTCCAACCTTTGAAAGTCACAGTCAAGGCATGAAAAGGAGATTTTTTAACAAAGATCTGTTAGCTGGAATCCTTTGGTATTTTTCCGAAAAGGATTCTTTATTTTGCTTTGGGACCACTCATACCTTGATTGTGGAGTATTTAAGTAATATTTAATGTATTATAATTTATGTGAGGCTTGATTATTTACAGTGATTAGAAATCAAATCTATATCCCAAGACTATGGAAAAATAGAGGGAAGAGCTGCGGAGGTTCTTGGCTTTCTTCACTCTCACAAATTCTGCTTCTCTTCCTGAGAAGTGGATTATTGTGATCCTGATTATTCAGATCCAAAGTGAACTTCTGGAGGGTCCAGGTGCTGCTCATGGCTGGAAGTTGAGGTGCACCATTGTCCTCCTGGCTCTGCCAGGTGTGGGGACGAATCTCTGGCACAGGGACATTCTGGGTGAGCTCTCCAAGGTCACAAAGCTTGGCCTCTGCTGCTTTTCCACATGTGTGATGAGAACCTTTCAGGTCACCAGAAATGGTTTTTTGGCTGGGCTGTATCTCCCAGTTCCTGGGAGTTAGAGGCAAGTTTTCCAACAGAGAATTTTGATGATGGAATTTTATTGTGGAGTCACCAGACAGAAGCTCTGTTGATTTTTAGGATGAAAAGGGTTTAAATATTCCTGCTTTCTGGGTGGGAAAGGATATGGAGGCAGTGAATGAGGCCACCCTGGGTGGGAAATGTTGGGATTCACTGACTTGGGTCTGTCCCTGCTCTCTGCTGGTTAAGCTCAAAATTGCATTGAAACAGGAAGATGTGAAACCTCTCATGTTCTGCCTGGGAAGTTCAGAGCAACTGTGCTTTGTGCCTTATTAACATTCTGGATATTGGCTTCAGCTTTGTTTGAATCCTGTTGAGTTTGTATTATTTATAACTTGTAACATGCTTTAGGATGGGTTTGATAAACACATTTTGCAGTCGTTTTCTGTATCTCCCCATTGCTTTTCCCAGTTTGAGTGCTGTTGTCTTCGAGGGTTTTTTTCCAAAGTCATCCTTCTGACACATTTCCTGTGCTGAAAACATGGCAGTTTTTCTCTTGACACTAAAATATTCCTTCCCTCTGATGGTAATCTGCTTTTCCTTTTGCAATAATCTGTTGTGCAGCTTTTATCCAAACATCCATCCGTACACAAACACGTGCCCACGCCCGCGTCCAACGTCAGCAGCCACAGGCAGGAACCAATTTCCTGGGCATTTGTTAATTTGAATGAACATGAGGCTTCTGCTTCTCCTATGAAAAAAAAAAAAAAGAAGCAAACCCAACAGTTTCCCTGGGAATTCATGCAGTGTGAACAGAACACGTCTTGGCAAAACGGTGAGCCAAGAAATTCCTCTTTAGTTGCTCTGTTAGGCAAACTGCATTTTAAATTTCTTGCCCAGGGCTTTGTTTGACTTGCCCCAGGCAAGCTGTTCAACATATTTATCAACCCTGTTGGAGCATTAGAGCCAACGCTCATCGAGGAAGATCATCCTCTTAATGCCATCTGTCATCAGCAGTTTTATTTCTTTCAGCTCAACTTGTTCTCTGTTTCACCGCTTTTTTCCCCTATTCCTCCCAACCGTTTCTTAGCTGATTGTTTCACAGTGATCTCAAATATTCTGTGACTGCTCAGATATTCTGGGGCTGCTGGATGTTAAACCCCTGAGGGTATCAATGGTACAATTTTGTTTTAAATCCTGATTGATAACATTAATCCTATACGGATCCAGATGGCTGCCAAAGCACCCTACGTATCGCAATGCTGTGCAAAAGATGAGAGTGCATTTCAATCTGACTCTGGAATTCTTTCCAGATCCTCGACAAGAACTTGAAAAAATTCAGAACAAAGGCTCTGGGGTGGTTTCATACTGTGTTTTTGTCTTGAGGACATGGCTTTGATCATTTTAGATTTTCAAGCCCTTATTCAGAGTTGTGTAAGTGCACAGGCAGTATCAAAGTGTTCAGCAAAGCTGTATCCGCTCATTTCCCAAGGGATTTGAGATCCAGTTTGCTCCTGGATTTGCGTCCACAATCACAGACTGGAGTATTTGCCTGTAGAGAACAAAAGTTAATCTTTTGGGAATCCGGTGCTATAGAGTTACATAAAGTCAAGAAAAATTATTGTAGCCAGGTGAACATCCACTGTGTGTAGACTGGATGTGCTGGATGTTCTCCTGGGTTCCCAGGACATTTTTATCAGATTATCCAAACAGGGAACTCACAGAGTTGGGTGGGAAGGGACCTTAGAGCTCATCCAGTCCCACCCTGTACCACGGGCAGGGACACCTTCCACTATCCCAGGCTGCTCCAAGCCCCGTCCAGCCTGGCCTTGGACACTGCCAGGGATCCAGGGGCAGCCACAGCTTCTCTGGGCACCCTGTGCCAGGGCCTCCCCACCCTCACAGCCAACAATTCCTTCCCAGTATCCCATCCATCCCTGCCCCCTGGCAGTGGGAAGCCATTCCCTGTGTCCTGTCCCTCCATCCCTTGTCCCAAGTCCCTCTCCAGCTCTCCTGGAGCCCCTTTAGGCCCTGGAAGGGGCTCAAACGTCTCTCCCTGGAGTCTTCTCTTGTCCAGGTGAACACCCCCAGCTCTCCCAGCCTGGCTCCAGAGCAGAGGGGCTCCAGTCCTCGGAGCATCTCTGTGGATTCCTCTGGGCTCTCCCCAACAGCTCCTCCACAGAGATCTGCAGGTTCCCATCACAGCTTCCTTGCCACTTACCTGCCCATCTTTTCTGGGGAAGGAACACAATGGTGCCCACCAAGGTCTCATCCTGACCTTCTATGGTGAAGCCAAGGTCCCCTCTTCAGCCTGGGAAGTTCTAAGAATTAATGGTCTTCTCGATTTCAGAGCACAGAGCATCAATATCCCCTTGGCTCCGTGCTCAGAAATATCAGTACTTGGACTGACTTCAATCAATCAGCTGTACCAACTGCTCTCCACAGTTTTTTAAGGAGGAAAATGCCAATCACACTTGGCATTTGGCTGAAATGTATGGAATGACCATTATTCTATAGGGATGGAACTCACTGAGGCTCAATTTATTCCTTCCAACTGGGACGGGGGGGAGGGAACAACAAAAAAAAAATCATTTCGGTTCAAAGCAGCTGAGCATTTCCTTCTCCAGATTTTATAGAGGGAATGAAATCAATCGTATTCAAAATCTGGGCCAAGTCCTGTGCTGGCCAAGGGAAGCAGGATCCTGGCAGCTGTGCCTCCAGCTCCCGGAGATGCTGGCTCGGGCAGGAAGCTCTGAGGTAGCTGGTGGGATGTGCTCTTGGCTGTCCTTTGCTTCCTCAATGTATAGGAGCAGCCTGTGGCTGGATCCTGTGGCATCGGAGCAGCTGGCACAGCCGCTGCTCCCAGGGATTCAGAGCAGAGCCTGGCACCAGAGGCTCCTCTGGCTGGAAAGATCCTGTCCTGCTCCTTCCCCTCCTCGGGGCGTTGGGAAGAGGTTTCCAGGACTCTGCTCTTTGTTCTCCCAGCACGTTTTATTATATTTAAAGCTGACATTTCCCCCCCACCATCCCACACCCTCCCCAGCTGGTGGAATATATCCCGAAATCCTGCTAACAGAAGGAGGAGCAGGATCCGTGTCCTTTGCAGTTCATCTTCGGCAGCGAAGCATTGCTGGCATGGGAACAGCTCCTTAATCTGCTGCACGGAAAAGTGCCTCGGAGTGTGGGTGTAGGGATGGCAGGCGGCGGGCCAGGAGAGGCTTGGCATGCCAAGGAAATAATGCATTCATTCTTCAAAATCTGACAAAAAAAGAGGAGTCTTCTGGATGTCCTGTTGGACTGCTGGGAAGGCAGGGAGAGGGAAGGCTTGGAAAGAAAGCTGGCAGGAGGGAAAGGTCGGTGGGGAGTCAGGTGTGTCTGCACCTGATGCCATTAGAGAAGGGTATTTCACCAAGATAAAGGACAAAAGGCGTTAAAAATATTCCACAAATGAAAATCGTGTATATGTGTACATTATAAAAAACAAAAATTGGCCAGTATAGAACACAATGCACCCGCTGCGAGTTTCTTTAAATAAATGGAATAAATGGGAGGCTGAGAGTCCCCAAAGCTTCCACGCAGCTCCGGAGTTAATGGATGTTAATTAGCACAGAATGGGTGCAGCTTGTGAGGCTGGAGTTTGGATCAGGAATACCCTTCTGATGCAAATTTACTGCTTGTGCTCATTTGCATAATGGAATCATAAATAGGAATTTACATCAGGGAATCTGTGTGGAGACCGAGGATCGTTCAAAGATATGATAGGAACAGGCACTGGAGAAGGGATCAGAACAAAGGTGAGGAAAGGTTTCCTTTGGAGATCGTGGAGTTCCTTGTGGGATTGGGGGAAAACAACGTCTTGTCTGGAATGTCGAATAATTTTCAAATAAGTTTTCCAATCTGTTTTTGGTGCTCTGTGATGGCTTCTGTACACAGTACACAAAAAAATGGAATTACCAATATTACAAGCTGTGAACATTAGTATGAGAATAGATAACTTGGGAATTAGCAGTTTTTCCTGGGATTCATATCTGCAGCACCGAGTCCTACTGAGCTTGTCAGGCTGGTCATTTTTTATGGGTGTGGAAGAGAAAGAGGCAACTTTCAGACAAAAATCACTGTATTTTGAGAGACTGGATTCAACTTCAGATTCAGAGACTCTCAGGGTTTTGTACTGTCTATGTCTGGGGTAGGGACTGGTTTCTCCTGCCTTAAAATATGCAAATGGGATGCTCTGGTGCTCCCAGCTGGAGCTCTGGGTCCCCAACATGAGGAGGATGTGGAGCTGCTGGAGTGAGTCCAGAGGAGGCCATGGAGCTGCTCCAAGGGCTGGAGCCCCTCTGCTCTGGAGCCAGGCTGGGAGAGCTGGGGGTGTTCACCTGGAGTAGAGAAGGATCCAGGGAGACCTCAGAGCCCCTTCCAGAGCCTAAAGGGGCTCCAGGAGAGCTGGAGAGGGACTTGGGACAAGGGATGGAGGGACAGGGAATGGCTTCAGACTGAAAAAGTGGAGATTTGGATGGGATATTGGGAAGGAATTGTTCCCTGTGAGGGTGGTGAGGCCCTGGCACAGGGTGCCCAGAGAAGCTGTGGCTTCCCCTGGATCCCTGGAAGTGTCGAAGTCCAGGTTGGATAGGGCTTGGAGCAGCCTGGGATAGTGGGAGCTGTCCCTGCCCATGGCAGGGAATGAAATGGGATGAGCTTTAAGGTCCTTTCCCACCCAAACCATTCCATGATTTCCTGAGTTCCATTTGCCATGTCCAGGAGCATTTTCACTGCCCTTTCACGTGTCTCTCCCGAATTCTCTGTCATTTTTGTCAGCCTTGTGCACATGGATGTCCTGGATATCCTCAGGCATCTCAAATGATCCCAAATGTCTCCATTTAGACAAATAAATGAATCCCTGGATTTTGGAGCTCCTGTGCAGCCATTGGAGACCTGGTCAGTGTGGTTAATCCATAAAGCTGCTCATCCCTGCAAACACCTGGGGTTCAATTCTGCTCTGTTTGTCTTGGAATATCTGAAGATGTTTTATCTCTAAAAACAGGGTGCTTATGTCTCTTATCAAAGTAACACTTTGCTTTCATCACTTTAGAAGAATATTTCAGCTTATGCTATTTATTAGGAATATGCAAATTACTGGGTTGCCTATGGAAACACAGGGTCCTTGGTGACAAAAATCCGTGTTCAGAGGACCTATAGGAGTATGGATCCATAAAGAGAATAGCTGGAGAAAATGGATGTGGATGCTGGAAAGGAATATAGATTCTATAATTTATTCCCTGATTGTTTGATTAATATTTTTCATAGGGATGCTTCAACGTTTCAAGATTCCTGTTTGAATCTGTTTGGGTTTGAAGTTCAAAACCAGAAAAAAAAATCTTAAAATACCTTCTGAAATTCCAATTAAGAGCCAGTCAAAACCCATCACTAAAAGAATAGTTTTTGTTTTGCAAATTAGTGATTAAAAAGTGACAAATATCTTCAGTGCTTAAACACTCCTCTGCAATATCCATTATGTTCAAATAAGACTTTTTTTTTTTTTTTCCCTGGGAATGTGAGTGTGTTTCCCTGTCTTTCCTTTTTTTTCTTCCTCTTAGGAATGCCTCCGGAAGCTCCCTCTCTAACTCCAAAGCTGCACTCACTTCCCCAGTACTGGGGATTATGCAAATCACTTCATGAATAGTTTAAAATCACATTCATGTTTTCCCAGTTTTAATATGGGTGGCTTATTTTGCTTTTATGGTTCTTTTCCTCCTTTTTTTTTACTATTTTGTTTTCCCTGCTGAGTTTTTATTTAATTATTTAAATTTATTATTTAAATTATTTATTTCTTCAGTTTCCTTACTAAAGTAGTAATAATTAGGGGAAGTAAACTTTTTGTTTTTGCACTACAAGACCATGTGAAATCTTGAACTGAAGTTATTTCCCTGTTTTGGTAATAATTGTCCATGTTAACCGTGGCTTGAGGCAGCCAGTGCTCTGGAAAACAGGCACTCCATGAGCTCACGTGTCTAATTCCGGAATATTATGTGGGATTTTATTGTTAATATTTCTCTCCTTATGACAATTTCTCTGTCGAACGTGGCACCACTTTAGCAGAATAACAAACATCAGCTGAATGGATTAATGCTGGGGAAAGCAATTTAGTGCTGGATTGTTGTAAATGATGTCTCTTTACCAGCAGGTTGTTTTATTATGACAAAGATTTCAATTTCATCTCTTCTCGGGGATGGGAGGATTTATTGTTTGTGTGAGGTGGCAGCACACTTGAGAAATGATGAGAGCGGTTCTCCAGGAGAATAAAATCCCTCTCTCTCTGGGAAAGGGCGGCACAGTGAGCTCAGGCATCAGCTGGAAGAGGGAAAAGTGGAAGAATCTGTGATGGGGACACAGGTCATTGGTCAAATCCACAGTCAGGGAATAGTTTAGGTTGGAAAAGCCCTCCAAGATCAAGTCCAACCATTCCCCACCACCGACCCATGTCCCCAAGTGCCACATCCTCACGGCTTTTAAATCCCTCCAGGGATGGGGACTCCAGCACTGCCCGGGAGAGAGAGGTCAGAGAGGATTATCAATGAGAGAATCCTAAATAATAGTTATTGATCAGGTCAGTGACCACTGACCCAATGATCAGGTATTTCAACAGCACCGTTAGGGATTTATTGAGCATTAAAATCCTTGAAATAAAACACTAAGAATGAGTGTTTCTGCTTTGTATTTGAAGCTGGGCCTATATGTGAATTCAAACCTGAGTTTGGGTTGTCTCCTTAATCTTGGGTTCCTCATTCACACTCAGGTGCAGGTCTAGGAATGTGATGTGGGAAAAAAATGTGGGTCTGTCCTATTTCTTGGCATGGAAGAAGTTGCTCTTTGGTCACCCCTCAGTGTGTTTGTCCTGATGCGTAAAGAGGCCAACCTAGAAACAGAGACTGGACAGGAGGAAGGGAATAAAGGTGGATATTTATTTGAAAGGCCTTCAGAGGCACACCCTGGGCAGGCCAAAGGCTACACCCAAGATGGACCCCGAGTCACGAGTTCTTCACACTTTTATAGCTTTGGTCCATTTGCATATCAACTCAATTTCACCAATTAAACTTTAGCTAATGATGGAATTTCCCCTCAGCTTGCCCCCCTTCTCAAGATGCTGGGTTACACATTTTGGGCCTAGGCCGGGCTGGGTGTCCTTGGAGAGCAGCCTGGAGAGGCTTTGTTCTGTCTGTCTCAGCATGAGAGAGCAGCAGCTCCCAGGCTCCAGGACACTGCAGAGTTACACACTGGGAATACAGGGTTTGAAAAATATAAAAGTTAAAACGTAAGGCATCAGTCCAGCCAGTGGTAGTTTGATAAATTGGCTCCAGAGTCTTTCTTATGAGAGCCTCAGCCTCAGCTGCAGGCACAGCTGGGATTTTAAACAGCTGGAGCTCAGACTTCCCATGGAATATTAAGGATGCACAGCACTGAAGTATTAGGGTTGGGCAGAAGTTTGTTGTCCATGCATCTCATGCAGATCCAGAGTTGGGATCTAAGAAAGAATCCCCAAAACAAGTTAAAACACCTTTGAAACAGTTTCATTCAGCCTTGCTGTGCCCAATTCCATGGGAGTTCCAATGGCCCCTCTGCTCTGGAGCCCCAGGCTGGGGGAGTTCACCTGGAGAAGGGAAGGACCCAGGAGACCTCAGAGCCTCTTCCAGTGCCTAAAGGGGCTCCAGGAGAGCTGGAGAGGGACTTTGGGCAAGGGCCTGGAGTGGCAGGACCCAGGGAATGGCTTCCCACTCCCAGAGGGCAGGGATAGATGGGATGTTGGGAAGGAATGGTTCCCTGTGAGGGTAGGGAGGCCCTGGCACAGGTATTCCTAGAGCAGCTGTGGCTGCCCCTGGATCCCTGGAAGTGTCCAAGGCCAGCTTGGATGGGGCTTGGAGCCACCAGCCTGATTTAGGTGAGGAACCTAAGTCTAACAGCTCTGATTATCTCTAATCAAGGGACAATAACTGCAATTTCATCATCAATTTTTATCTTCTGCGGGAATTGTCCTCAGGAGGTTCCCGCCTCTTTCCAGGATCTCCAGGTGCAGCCCTTGGCTATTAATTCCTGCAGCTTGCTTAAGCACCTGAACTAGAAGTAGAAATCCCAGTTCTGTAGGTTTTGGTGCATTAAAACTTAAATTTGAAGTTAATCTCTGAAGGTTCAAAGAAAGAACATTGTGAACCATCAAGGTTGGAGGAGGCGCTGCTCCGTTCTTCTGGTTGTGCTTTGAAGGGTCATTTCTGTGACTTTTTAACCTGTCATATCTGCAGTGTTACCAGGAGAAAACTCCTCACGGATCACTGATTTCTGAGTGTATTTAATATTTAGTTTATTTTTACTGCCTTTATTTCAACTGTTTTAGAAAGGGAGTAACAACAGGATGTTATCATTGAAAAGGAAAATTCGTTGCTCCAGCTTGACAATACTGGAGTCTCCATGACTCTAAATAAATAATCTAATAAATAGTCCCTTAAACATTTATTTAACTAAGCCATCAGACAATTGTCAGCGTTGGTGGTGTTTGTTCCTCAGTTCCTTTAACCAGGAAAGTTTTTAATTTACACCCTTGAATAGAATGATGTCCTTTGATAATTGGCAATGGGGGTGAATGGCTACAAAAATCTTGTCTGAACATCAAATATCTCTGTGCATAAATTGTTAAACTGAAGCATTTTTCCCTTTATATAACATGTAATATAATCCATTATTGCTGCCACCTCTGCCTGAAAGCAGAAAATTAAATAACTGTTTGCCATTAATACAAATTATTGTGTTTTGACAGCTTCCTAATCAGCTCAGGTAAAAATGGTGCTGCACAAACAGCACAGTTGCCTTGTAAGGAACTTTTTTTTTTTGGTGTGTGCATGAGAATTCTCCTTGTTTGGGTCTTTGAACCCTTCCAAGGTTTGTCCTCTGTGATAAATTGATATTCAGAAGCATAAATCAAGCTGTTGTTTGAGTTGTGCTCTGACGCAGAATGGATTTCTCTTTATAGTTACCCTATAAATAAACTTGGAAAACACTTGACCAGCAGGTGCTGCCTATAGATGTTCCTTCCACTGTGCCCTGCAGCAATTAATATGCAAATGAGTGATTGAGTATTGGCAGATTTTGACCTCACAATGTGTATTTTGTGCCCTCTTCAGGTATGGGCTGTTTCTGGGGAGCCGAGAGGAAGTTCTGGAGGCAGAAGGGAGTCTACTCCACTCAAGTGGGTTATGCAGGAGGATATACCCCAAATCCTACCTACAAGGAGGTGTGCTCAGGTGAGTCTTTCCTCTTTGTGTTTTAAGGATTGGGAATGGAATCCTGAATTCTGAATGACAACGAAGAGTTAAATGAGTGGCTGCAGCGACTGAGGAGATTTGGGGTTGGCTTTACATCCTAAACTGTACCGAAATCTGTGGATGCCCGTCGCATTGCTATGTCCTAATAATTAATGAGTCAATGTATGAAAATTGAAAATATTCTATCCTCCAACAATTTTCCCACAGTTTAGTGCTCAGCATCCTGTCATTTCCAGGCCAAACCCTTGCATTTATTTGTGATTCCACAGCACAAAAACCCAACACAGTTTCTTTCTGTGATCTGAAACATAGAACCCCTGGCTGCCAACTAATGCTGCTGGTGGAGTAAATCCTGGCTTTCCTGGGCTCACTTGGAAGTTTTCCTTTGGTTTATTTTCTTGTTAACACTTTTTATTCCAAACGCTGACATTGAGGCTTGTTTTTAGTGACAAACTCTCACATGGGCTTCATGGAAAGGGTGTGAAAAACGACGTGAACAAATAATGGACACCTGAGGCACTGTGCAGAGCTGCTGCAAGGCAGCCAGAAAGGCAGAAACTTGCTGGAAGTTGTGAAAAGTGGGAAAAGGGATGGTTTAAGGTGGAACAGAACAGAATGGAATAGAATGGAATCAAATGGAATGGAATGGAATGGAATAGAAATTGAAATGGGAAGGAAAAGGAAAAGGAAAAGGAAAAGGAAAAGGAAAAGGAAAAGGAAAAGGAAAAGGAAAAGGAAAAGGAA
>VWZT01001852.1:45176-56220 GCA_013397055.1 Pachycephala philippinensis | reverse complement strand
GAATGGAATTGAATATTCTGTTTGCATTTGAGGGGGGAAGGGAAGGGAAGGGAAGGGAAGGGAGATTAAAACTGAGTAGAATGGAATGGAAAATTCTTTTTCCATTTTCTGGTGACAGCCATACAGAGGACAATCTGAAAAGGCCTTCTGGAGGGTGTGCAGGATTTGGAGCTATTTTCAGTGCGTTCCCCTAATACATAAATACACCATTTTTGGCCAGCATTAGACAACACAGGATGTTCATTCAGTACCAAACATCTTTTCATATTTTGCTTACAGATGTTCAGAACAATTCTGTTGCTGTGTATATTCATAAGCTTTTAGAAATCTGCATAGCTCAAGTGGCACTGAAATCAGAAGGGAAGAACTCTGCTGTTGTTATTCATAAACTGGGGATGTACAATTACCATATAAAATACGCAGCTAATGATGATTTTCTTAAAAACAGGGTCGTTTATAGGCTTGTGGTTCAGGCTGTTCACATCTGAGCAGGTCATTTGGGTTTGCTTGGAGTTGTTTTCTTTGTTTATCTTCAGTGACTGGAATGTAAGGAAAAATAAAACATGTTTGGTTATTATATGATATTAGTTAGAAGGCTTAGATTTAGTGAGTTAAACCAATTTATAATCTTGTCAATTCTCATCTTTCTGAAGCATTTCCTCTTGTGCACAAATCACACAATTCTTAATAATTAACAATTCAATATAAAAATGTGCCACATAGACTTTGTTTCTGCTTTGAGTTATGTAAAATATTTGGCTGTGAAGTTGTTTCACATCTCCTAAGCAGCAAATCCATGTTTTTCTGAGGAATAGTAGAGCCTCTTGCATAAGAATTAGGCTTTTGGTTCTTCCATATAGGATTTCCAGTTCTCCTTAAATCGTCTTGGATTCCAAAGGTCATCCAGAAGGCTTCTAAATAGCCGATGGAAGAGAGAGGAGAACAGGAAAATTAATTTCTTGCTCTGTTACCTCCTGTTCCTGTGGTCAGCTGGTGATTTCCCAAGTTAATTCCATAAGCCCAGAGCAGGGTGGTGCTTGGGATGCTGTTATTTCAGGGTGGAAAGGTGTGGGGAGGGTTTGGCTGGGTGATGCGGGATTAATTTTACATATTTGTGCATAAACTGTTGCTCATTAGAGGCAACAGTGGAAAATCTGACTGGCATTTTTCAGGAGTTCTTAATGGCAATAGAGAGAAAAATGTAATATAGGAAAGTTCTTGGCTTCTTAAATTTGCCCTTCCCTATAATACAGAATGTCGTGTGATAAACTATCAGCATGGTCATGGAATCCTGGAATCTTGGAATGATTTTGGGTGGGAAGGGACCTTAAATATCATCCCATTCCACCCCCTGCCATGGGCAGGGACACCTTCCACTATCCCAGGTTGCTCCAAGCCCTGTCCAACCTGGCCTTGGACACTTCCAGGGATCCAGGGGCAGCCACAGCTTCTCTGGGCACCCTGTGCCAGGGCCTCCCCACCCTCACAGGGAACAATTCCTTCCCAATATCCCATCTATCCCTGCCCTCTGGCAGGGGGAAGCCATTCCCTGTGTCCTGTCCCTCCATCCCTTGTCCCCAGTCCCTCTCCAGCTCTCCTGGAGCCCCTTTAGGCCCTGGAAGGGGCTCTGAGGTCTCCCTGGAGCCTTCCCTTCTCCAGGTGAGCACCCCCAGCTCTCCCAGCCTGGCTCCAGAGCAGAGGGGCTCCAGCCCTGGGATGAATTTGGTGACTCCTGATGTTCAGACATGGCCTTGTATTCCTTGGAGAACCCTTCATCTGGACACCACAACACTCTCCCAAAGTGCCTGTGGGTCTCCAAAGTGTTTAAATGTATAATTAAACTGCAAATATTCCCTTCCCTTTCTGTAGCTTGTAAAGGGATCTGAAGGTTCCCATGAACAGGAACTAAGTCCACAAGATTAAAGTGTCCAAGTAGTAATGAGAGTGGCTCAGAACATTTTCTTTTGTTATTAAATCGCTGTCAAGAGAATAGATTCCTGTTGTGCCTTTGTCTGGTCTTTTTATTTTTTTTTTCTCCTTATAAGAACAGGATATAGGAATTTTAATGACTGTGAAGAATCTCGGTGTTCACCATGCCCTTCATCTGTGCCTTGATAGGATTGGCCAATTGCTCCACCTCTCCTCTTTTTTTTCCCCCCCAGTTCACCTGTGAGGAAGGAAGGAAAGGTCAGCCAAAGTGCAAAATTCTGCATCAATCAAAGTTAATGTCATGAACTGTGGGAATTAGTGTTTTGTGTGGTTTTTGTAGCAATTGAAGAATGGGATTTTGTAGAAAATCTGTAATTTTTGTTAACTAGAACAGTTGGGATAAGCTGTGTCTCTGCAATCATGAGATTATTGTCCTAGGATCCTCCTGGATGTGCAGACAAAACCTTGATATGACCCTAGAAACTATAATTTGTCCTCCATGCAATTGCTAAGTCATGAAATAAAATGAATGTAGCAATTTCACTTCAAAAAAGTCATTTGGAAAGGTGATGGCAGATGCTGCTGCAACGATAAAACCTTGGCAACAAGAACCCAACAGATGCACTGAATTTCACTTACCTGCTCTACCTCAGAATTTTCAATGCTGACAGTTGACCAAGAAAACTTTATTACACCTTAAAATCCAGGATGCAGAAATGGAGTCTGTAGATTCATCATTTAAAAATGAAAGGCAGAATAAATATTTATTTTTTATGGTAAATAAAAGGTAAATAAATTTGCCATTGCCTGAAAAACAAAAAGCTCCTTGTCCACAAGGGATGGCAGCAGCTCTGCTGAGGCAGCTCTGCTCTGTGTGTAATGAAGGTTGAGTTCACTTTTCCATCTCAGAATTTGACTTTTCAGGGTTAATGTCTTGTCTGGTTCAGGCTGGAAGAAACCAAAGTGATATTTATTATTTAGATACCTGATTGTGCCTCGTGGCAAATTTAAAATCCTAATAGCCTCACGGCTGTCCTCTGCTCCTTTCATCTATTTATCTCAGCATTGCCCACAATCACAGGCTTGGGTTGGAGCAGCAATATAAATACCAAATCTATTATTTATTATTAACAACTTTATTTGAATTGTATTCCACTGAGATGTGTTGTTTCCATCTTTCCCATCTCCTGCTTTTATTAAAGATATATATAAGATGAAAATGTGGGAGCCCCAGAGGTTGAAAGAGCCATTACAGAGCAAGGCAAAGACAAAATCTTGTGACCTGGAGCCTACAGGAGGCTCCCAAAGGAGCTTCATTTTCACAGGAGGCTCGGTGCAGGATCGGGCTGTGATGTTCCCCCTGTCACTGGGCCTGAAAACAGAAGATGCAGCACAGAGCTGCTTCTTTTTAAGCATCAGAACATGTTGTATGTGTGAAAATGGAGTTATAACAAAGCTCAGTGCTGTTGTTGTGGCCGGTGGGGGATTCCTACTTTTTGTTCTCTTTGTTTTTTTTTTTTTTCTGTGGAGACCTTGTAAAGAAAAAATAAGCTCCAAAGGCAGTTACTCCATCTGTGCTCGAACTGTGCTCCCAGAATTAGTGGTTACTACAGGTGGTAGATATTGGGAATAAATCCTTCCCTGGGAGGGTGATGAGGCCCTGGCATTGCCCAGAGAAGCTGTGGCTGCCCCTGGATCCCTGGAAATGTCCAAGGCCAGGTTGGACAGGGCTTGGAGCAGCCTGGGATAGTCCCCGTGGCAGAGGAGGTGGAAAGGGATGAGTTTTAAGGTCTCTTCCAACTCAAACCACTGTCTATGAAACCAGGGAGAAGCTACAGCTCTTGGGAGACCTGGAATTAAAGCAGGTGGTAGAACACGTTTGTATTTTCCCTGCATTTCTTGGTTATTGTGGTTGTGCTCCTGTTCCTTTGCTGCTCCTGCTGCTCCTTCTCCCAGAGGAAATCTTCCTTCCTTTGAGGCACAGGACTGAAACGCTGTGGTGTCAGTGTGGATATGTCTGATAATGTATTTTTCCTGAAACTGGGAGAGCACTGCAATTACTCTGTGCAAACATCACCCCCTCTGACTTGCTTGTTTTATGGAACATCTTCCTGTGCTGGCATGGAAAAGTTTGGAAATTGAGTCCTGTCTCACCAAGGTGATTAAGATTTTGAATAATTCTGCAAGTGACCTGCACAGTTTCGAGGTGTTGGGTGAATAATGAAATTATCAAACCACAGGAGTTTAACTTGCTTTTATTTGCTCAGCTGTGCTCGGGACTGTTGTAGTTCAGTTTTTGATGAGTAAATTGTGATAGTGAAGTTGTGCTGTGTCTTACCTTTGCAGACACTCACACTCTCACCTGAGCTTCCTCCAGGTGAGGAGAATTTGCTCCATGAGGAAGAGAAGAACTCGATCCAGTGAAAGGAAAGGCAAAATCTTTGGTTCCTCGTGGCTGTATTGCACTGCAGCAACGACAGTCTAAAGGGTATTTGGAGAGGGATTTTGGGGAAAGCCAGAGCTCAGGGGAGTTCCTGGATTTCCTCATGGATTTCTTGTGGGCTAAGACTTGAGTACATCCATTGTAGGTGAATTCTTTTCAGAGAGACAAGAGACAGCAGCCTTTCAGAAGCTTTGGTGCACTAAAAAAGGGCAGATTGTGA
The DNA here is from genome assembly GCA_013397055.1 of Pachycephala philippinensis. Taxonomy (NCBI): domain Eukaryota; kingdom Metazoa; phylum Chordata; class Aves; order Passeriformes; genus Pachycephala; species Pachycephala philippinensis. Next base: position 51,628 of record VWZT01001852.1, on the reverse strand, counting down.
AGCTGGGGTTGGAGAAGGTGTAGGATGGCACCTGCAAACTGCTGGGTGAAACATCAAAACCTGTTGCAGGGTTGACTCCATCCCTTTGTACCTCTCAGGCTGGAAGCCCTGGGTGTGAGCAATGGAAAAAAACTCATCCAATTTTTATTTGAATACCCAGAGCAATAGAAATTCCACCATTTCCATCCTTGGGCTACTTCCCCACAATAATAGGGTGATCTGTAGGATCACCATGTCTGTTTAACACAGGGCAGAGATCTTTGCCTGCAGAGCCCCAGGGATAACTCACAAGCCAAGATTCTTCTGGCAAAAGATAACTGAGGTACCACTGAGGCTCCTGCTGGTTTTTGCTCATTTACATCAAAATCCTTTCCAAAAACGGTGTCTTCTTGTCTGGGACCTGGCTGCTCCTACAACAGGGGCAGGAAGGAGGGTGGATCAGTCTTTCCTGGACCCCAGGATGTTTAATGGGATACCTTGGCCATTTCTGGGATAACTGGGTCACTCAAAGGTTTATTTTGCCCTTCACTCAGGAGCCAAATCCCCTTTTTATTTATACTGCATTTCTGGAAATTTCTGGGATATACAATCCCAGAAAAGGAATAGAAGAAAGGGAGGATCTTGGACTGTTTGGAATGTTTCTGCTGTGCTGGTTCTCACCAAGGATGCAGCTGATCTAGGAATCTACTCCAGCAAAAGTCAGCATGGCTTGGGCTGGATGGGGCTTGGAACATCCTGGTCTAGGGAGCAGCATCCAGCCCGTGGCAGGGCTTGGAACTGGATCAGCTTTAAGGTCCCTTCCCACCCAAACCAGACCAAGTTCTGTCTTCATTTACCTCCCACCTTCCAGGTATTAATGATTCAGTCCTTAATCATCACTGATGACCTTTTCCGTGTTAATTTGTTTATCCACCTCTTTAATACGATTTTCTTCCTGGCATTCACAAATAGGAGGGGAAATTGGGGGTTCATTAACTCTGGTGCTGAACCTGTGCAGGAAGTTTCAAAGAGAACTTGTTAAAGGATATTTTGCTAAAGGTTAATTCATGGCAGCTACAAATCAACATGTCTGGGAATTAAGTATTTATTCTGAGGAGTAAGGAAAAATTTGCTTTACTGATATTCTTCCCTTATTTATGAGTATTCCATAGTGATGTGCTGTACCTTTGTACCATCAGTAGGGCTCAGAGTAAGAGGTGAGCAGGAGAATAGTGAAAAACCAAGGTAATGGGGAAAAAAAATGCCAGATCTGCCGTAGGAGGTCTGAAAATATCACTTGTGCACAATGCTGCTGTCAGGAGGTGTTTTTTCTTACCCAATAGTTCAAATAGTTGCTGTTATTCATCTACTCAGGATTAAAATTGTGATGTGAACCGTGGCCACCAGCACTGGAAAAGTTTGGTGTGTTTATGAAAATGACATTATCAAAAAGCTCGCTGTTGTTATGGTGGCCACCAGGATTTCCTTACCTTTTTCTACTTTTTGTACATTTTGTGCTTTTTGTAATTTTTGGTTTTGCTCTGGAGACACTTGTAAAGAAAAAAATAAGCCACAAAGCCACTTACTGAGTCTACCAAACTGTGCTCCTGGAATTAGGGAGGGACCTTAAGGTGATCTGCTTCCTGCAGTAGCCAGAGCAAACCTGATTTCCACGTGGATGAGGTCACTTCAGGCTGGAGGTGTGGACAAAGTGACCAGTCCGAGATGTCTGACCTTAAACCTGTCCTTCCAAAGGAGGAGAAGCTGCTTGCCTTGGATAGAGCCTGCTTGGAGCTCTCAAAAATCAGTGAAAGGATTGTCCTGTTTGGCTTCTAAAGCAGCTTCTTTGTTAAAAACAAAAGAGATACACAGAAGTACCTGAAGGGAGTCTACAAGAAAGATGGAGAGGGAATTTTTACAAGAGTGTGGAGGAACAGGGCAAGGGGGAATGACAGAGAGGAGGGACAGAGAGAAGCTTTAAATGGGATATTGGGAAGAAATTCTTCCCTGTGAGAGTGGTGAGGGGCTGGGATGGAATTCCCAGAGAAGCTGTGGCTGCCCCATCCCTGGCAGTGTCCAAGGCCAGGCTGGACAGGGCTTGGAGTAACCAGGGACAGTGGAAGGTGTCCCTGCCCATGGCAGGGGGGGGACTTTTAAGGTCCCTTCCAACCCAAACCATTCTAATTCCATGATTCTACATAGCCAGGACTACTCCTAGACTTGTACTTAGCAGGAAATATTTTGCTCTGAGTAGCTCAGTGCACTCTTTGCTCTTGTTTTCAATCCTTTTGAGATGTGTTGTCTGTATTGACGTTCCCAACCACCCCTTTTAAACCCATGGACCCTGGGAATGCTCTGGCTGGGAAGAATCAGGAAGGAATCATGAGGTTTCTCTGCCTGGAGACATTTCTCTGCCTGTTACTGAGCCCATAACAGCATTGTGGCAGTGGCAGTGTCTGTGTTCCCACACGTGCCCACAGTGCATCCACACACACCAAATGTTCCTGGATAAACAAACCCCAATCCCAACATTTGTCCAGCTGGAGCTTTTTGTCTGCTCCTTCCCCTCTTGTTTTAATCCAGTGTTTCCTCAGTCAAGCAATTGAATTAGAAGCTCTTTTTACTTTCTTTCTGAGGAGTGAAGAATGTTAATTGTAGCTGAAATGCCTTCGAGTGATTCTCTCCTAATGTCACATTTCCATAAAGTCTAGGAAAGCTTTGCTTTCTGCTAAAAGAGTGCAGCAGCAGGACAAAAATGCTAAAAAAGTGGGTTTAATGTTCTCAATGCTGGACTTGGCATGAACTGAGACCTTGGTGAGGAAAGCAGAGAAAATAAGAAGGTCCTTTACCCCCAAAGTGTTGTGTTAGACTAAGAGAAAAGACAGCAGATTGTGCAGACAGTTGGAGAAATCAAAGCTTAGGAGAATTTTAATTAATGTAAAAAGCCACGATCTCAGTGTGTACAGAGATGTCACTGCCTGGGTTGGAGCAGAGACGAAGGGAACGGAAAGCAGCTTTAATTCTGCTGTCCTTGGGTTCCCGGGCTGTTCCTGAGGTTTAACTGGTGCATGGCATGGATGGGGATGGTCCTTCTCCTCAGGGATCTTGTCAGCCAGCAAAAACAGAGCTGCATCCCTGTTGCTGGTACTTCATGGCCTCCATTCATGGAATCAGTAAAGTTGGGAAAGCTGGAAAGTTTGGGAAAAACTCTGAGGTCATCGAGTCCAACCACCAACCAGCACCACCATGGTCACCACCAAACCATGTCCCCAAGTGCCACATCCACACGTTGTCTGGACACTTCCAGGGATGGTCACTCCACCCCTGCCCTGGGCAGCCTGAGCCAGTGCCTGCGAACCCTTTCCATGAAGAAATTGTTCCTAAAATCCAACCTAAACCTCCCCTGAGGCAGCTTGAGGCCATTTTGTCTCACGCAGAGATTTGTGATCTGGGAGAAGAGTCTGACGCCACCTCCCTGCACCCTCCTGTCAGGGAGTTGTAGGAAGCAAAAAGGTGATCCATGACTTGGCATTAAGGAGATCCTGATTTATCCTGGCCAAAATTTGCTTTATTCATCCTGAGAAGTGACAGGTACCATGGGCTAAACTGAAAGTTTGAATTATCATCGACTGTCATAATTATACACTGTTTACTACTTTTTTTTCCGATTTTTTTTCTCACTTTTTTTTTTTTTTTGTGTTACAATGGTTTAGATTTTTTTGAAAAGGACCCAGGGTTTAATCATGCCATTCCCTCTGCTGAATGCTGTGAAAATTCTTTGTTCCAAGTCAAATGGAACACCATTATGGCACTCTTATCATCTGCTAAAAAAATAATAAATTGGGTCAAACTGATCCTAGACATAATTCTGCTGATGTTAATGGTGTTACATCAGGAAGAAATTTCTCTCAGCCTGTTAATATGATGATAAGATAAAAATGTGGCTACCAAGGAGCAAACAAGCCTTGGAAAAAGAAGTTCCACTCTCACTAATCCTGCCCTGCTTCTGCAATGTTTTGAAGCTACAAAGCATTGCAAGAGTGCTAAATATTGACATTATTACTATTATTATTTTCTGAATGGGCTGGGTATGGTGGGGGAGGTGCTCAGGTTTCTATTCCATCCTTCTCCTTTGAATTTTTGTCTCCAGCAGAACTGACCCTGAACCAGTGGTAGGTGCAGATGGGACCATTATTTTTCACCGCTTCATTTATTTTGTTTTAACAAATGGTTTCATTTTCTCTCCTGCCTCGTTGCTCTGTGTTCGGGGCCAGTTCAGCCCTTCTGCAGGTGTCCAAAGGTGTTCAAAGACAGGAGCAATGTGTAATGAGCTCTTCCCTCGTGTCCCAGCTGCCTTTGTGAGCCGGTCAGAAGTCTTTAGGTGAAGCTAAAATTAAATGGAAAAGTATAGGCTGGGATCTGGTCTTTAGTCTGAGCTGAATTTAGGCTGGAAAGCACAAAGAAAGGAGAATCCAGTTTGCATTAAGTAGGTCAGGTTTTGGGTGGAGAGGGGACCTTCTTCCGAACGTGTAATCCGAAGGAGAAAATGGAATCCATATCCAAATAATTCAAATAATCCAAAATGTGGAGATAGAAGCAAACAAGGTGAGATTCTTGCACAGGGAAAAGCAGAGTTTTGGCTTCCCACAGTGGAGCTGCTGCAAGGTGCATCAGCCCAGGTGTTAACCCTGGGAATGAATTCCAGAACATTTCCTTTCTGTCTCTTCTTCTTGTCCCTGCCCAGATTGCCCCGAGCAGCAGAAGAAAACAGCCTTCCCACCTGGCTCCTGGAGTCCAGGGAAGGGAACAGAGCTGGGAAGGGGCTGGAGCACCAGGAGAGGCTGAGGGAGCTGGGAAAGGGGCTCAGCCTGGAGAAAAGGAGGCTCAGGGGGGACCTTGTGGCTCTGCACAACTCCCTGACAGGAGGGGGCAGCCGGGGGGTCGGGCTCTGCTCCCAGGGAACAGGGACAGGAGGAGAGGGAACAGCCTCAAAATGTGCCAGGGGAGGTTCTGGTTGGATATTGGAAAAAATTCTTCATGGAAAGGGTGATCAGGCATTGGAACAGCTGCCCAGGGCACTGGTGGATTCCCCATCCCTGGAGGGATTTAAAAGCTGTGTGGATGTGGCACTTGGGGACATGGGGCAGTGGTGGCCTTGGCACTGCTGGGGAACAGTTGGGCTTTAGCCCCTCAGAGGGGCTTTTCCAACCCTGATGATTTTATAATTTTGTAATCTCACATTTGTGTCTCAGCAGTGGCCTGGCTTTACCAGGATGTGTAAGGAATGTGCTTCCTGAGCGTTTCCTCTAAACCTGGAGTTAGGAGGCTTTCAATAGAATTGTCTCTTATTTTGAGAGTCCTTTGGGATCCAGCCTCCAAACTCCCTGGGCAGCTGTTTAAACCAAGGGCTGTCACACCAAAACTGGGCAATATTTTGCTACCAGCTCCCACTGTTCTGGATCTAATTAACTAGGAAGAGCAAAATACTTTTCTTAGTCCTTCCCAAAAATTCACACAGTCCAACCCAAAGCCTCCGAAGATTAGCAGCATCTTTCATACAGCAGTTGGGATTTGTGGAACTTTGCATAATAAAGAGAATCATTTCTATGGCCTGCTCGAGGGATGACTATTTCAGGCAGCTCTGGAAAATAAAATAATGAATTAAAAATGGCACAGCTTTGCAGCAGAACTGCATTTGTTGCTCCTGCTTTTCTGCCAGGCAGTTTTGATCCACCAAAGTGCAGGAATAAGCAGTGTCACAGCAGATATGGAAGGCAAATCCTGCAGACCAACTGAGTGGAAAGCCAAGTGTCTCCCTGCATATTTATCTGTTTATCGCCTCTGATTCTCCCCTAATTCCTTTATTTTCCACATGATAATAGATTTTTCTCCATGCACACCCATTGTTCCCATGAAATAGAATTTGTCTGCACACGAGATGTTCATATAACGTGTGAGGGCAGAATTCATCAAAACAATTGAGCTGTGAGCAGGGATCTCACTGAGTTGCTTTTTGCCTCCTTTATTCCCATCTTTTCTGCATTTGAATTGTTAAACAGGAGCTCTGCTGCAGTGTCAAAGAGTGCCTTACAAAAGCTGTTGCCATAGAATTACACCTAGAAATGAGTTCTTTTTAAATCACCGGCAGGACAAGTGGTTATTTATTTGTACTCAGGCCTATTTAACAGCTCTTCATTACGAGAATGGCCCAGAGTTTGAGGAACAACTTATCCATTACAGCTCCTGCTCCCAGCGTGTTCCATAAAGAGCAGATACGACTTTCCACATCTTTTCAAAGAGTTCTCAGGAAATAACTCCCTCTTTTCTCACCTCTGCCAGGAATCCCTGACCTGCCCCTGTGCCTGTCACACCAGGAACACAACCTCTTTGGGATCCCAGAGTGGTTTGGGTGGGAAGGGACCTTAAAGCTCATCCAGTGCCAACCCCTGCCATGGGCAGGGACACCTTCCACT
>VWZT01001852.1:29783-45049 GCA_013397055.1 Pachycephala philippinensis | reverse complement strand
CTTCTCCAGGTGAACACCCCCAGCTCTCCCAGCCTGGCTCCAGAGCAGAGGGGCTCCAGCCCTTGGAGCATCTCCATGGCCTCCTCTGGACTCTCTCCAGCAGCTCCAGATCCTTCTGCTGTTGGCCCCAGGGCTGGAGCAGCTCTGCAGGTGCCACCTGAGCAGGGCAGAGCGGCAGAATCCCCCCTCCCCTGCTGGTCATAAAACCCCTTTTGAAACCCCTCCGAGGAATGGAACTTCTCCCTGGCTGCAGAAGACGTTCCCATTCCATTCCGAGGGGTGGCACAGGTGTCTCAGGTGTCTCAGGTGTCTCAGGGTTGGGATCTGTTTCCCTCCCCTTTGCTCTCCTGCCTCTCGTTGCCCTCGGCAGCAGTTCCGTGCTGGAATTTGCCTGGCAGCTCTTTGGAGCAGGATGGGAGGAGGAGCAGGGGCAGCTGGTGCCTGGGGACTCAGCTCATTCCCTTTCATTCCTGGCTCCCAGGCTGATTTGGGTGACCTTCAGCTCTTCCTGCCCATTGTCCTCACTCCCAGAAAACCGAGAGAGTTTATCTTATCTTCTAAGGGGCTTTGAGATCCATGGATATATGGATTTTTCTGGGACTGAGTGTTGGAGGAAAGCACAGGCAGCAAGGGGAACTCTGAAGTTGTGTTTTATCTCCTGGAGTCACAGAGAATTTTAGCTGATATATTTTGGTATTTAAACATCTAAATTGTTTTATTCAGCTGAAGAGGAACTATGTAACTGAATATATCTATGTATCTGTATTTGCATAATTTTAATCTCTGTTTTAAAGTTCTGGTTCCTCTCAGGTCCTGTAAGATGAAGTAGATGCTCCAGTGTGTCATATAAAATCTTCTTTGGGCATTTTATAATTACCTAAATTTTACAATATTTAGTATTACAAACGACATACAATGTCTGCCCCCCAAACTGCTCTGTATATTTAATTAAAGCATTAATTTTAATTGAAATAAGGTTTCAGACAGATCTTTACAGCTCTGCAGGACGTGACTTTCTGGCTTCATTCAGTCCTTACATATGGAATGAAAATTCACTAAATTAATTGGAGTTACTTTTCATTTCTAATCAAGTTACTGACAAAATATCTGCCCCTAAAGCTTTTGTAATTTTAATAGTAAATATAATAAAAATGTAATAGCAAAGGCAGTATTATTTTTAGTATTAAAATGTAGATGGACTGTACCATGTTATCGCCTTCATTGACAACCTTCTGTGAAGATTGGGTTTTAAAAATCATTCTCCTACAGAAATATTTAAAACCAGTTCTCCATTGAAGGTTTTTATTCCCACTAGAAGTATTTAAAATGCTTTTTTTTTGTATCTGAGTTGAGCATTTCAGTGCTACAAGCCAAGGCAAATCTTACTTCATTGTAAAATTCCTCCATTTACGGAACCAAAATCATAATAAAAATAAAAAAAAAATACACTTGGGGAGGGGGAAAAAAAAAATCCCAAAGCCAGAAATTTCTGCTTTTGCGAGGATAGTGGTGGTGGTGCCATTCCCTTTGAAATAATTCCTCCCTAATTGGTATCCCAATGTAATGGGTAAGTGAACATATTTCACAGCAGCAGCTGTTGGATGTTCAATGACTGGAAAATACGGCGCTGGTGAAGTGTGTGGAGTGCTCATCCCATCAGGAGGAGTAAGTTAATCATACACAATTCACTGAGCACTGGAGCTGCATTTGCAGAGCAGGGGCTGCCTTTTAATTGTCGCGGGCCCTTTTTCAATATCTTGCAGGATCTTTTGTCTCAGCTGTAGCAGTTTTGGTTGCATCCCTAAAACTGTCAGTCTTCCTGATTTTTGCAAGGGCCTAACAATTCCTCCTTCACAATGCAGCTTAAATTGGACCAGATGCTGCATCAATAGAGCAGTCTGCCCATCTCGGAGGCATTAAGCCCAAAATTATTTAGAAAATTGAAGCCTTTAACATACTCTGGATTAATGTGATTAAGTAGAGCTTGCTTTAATTCATAGCCATCTATTCCTTTATTAATAGCCATTTCATCAACAGGAGCAGCACATATGGGGACAAGATGACTGAAAGTTAAATTGATTGCTGGAAGCCTGGAAGAAAAGCATTTAATGTTTCAATAATAACTGATGTAAGACATCACTGCGGGGCATTTTGGATAGATTTAGACCAGCTTATAAGCACAGTATTTATTAGTATCTTTTAATTTTTATTATAAGTTGGCTAAATGCAAGTTGGTGGGGGGTTTTTTTATTATTTTTATTTTTAATCCCATCTTTAAATCTGCATTTGATATACAAGATTTATAAAGGAGAGTCTCTCATGTGACTGATAACAGCTGGGCCAGGCCATAGAGGAGTTGGGACTTGTGGAAGGCTTAGGAAGAGGTAAAATAGAAGAGAGGTTAATTTGTTATGATTATTTGCACACATCCATTTCTCATCCTAGAACCATTCCAGGTGCTGAAGGAGTGTGTGAGAGCTCTTGTATGACCCATAATACATGGGGCCATCCCTCACACACTCAAACCCCACTTGTGGGGAGGGTTCATGTTTGTCCTGGCTGATTTCCCAACTCAGGAATTACATCCGTGCAAATTTATACATGGAACCAGGGAATAAAAAATTCATTGACTAGAATGACAGAATCCCAAAATCCCAGAACGGTTTGGGTGGAAAGGGACCTTAAAGCTCATCTCATTCCACCCTGTGCCATGGGCAGGGACACCTCCCACTGTCCCACACTGCTCCAAGCCCTGTCCAGCCTGGCCTTGGACACTGTGTGTGTAGGGAGAGAGGGGTTTACAGGATGAACCAATACCCTGCAGTGATCATTCCAACAATTTACAGTTGAACTGATGCCTAAAGAGGCCAACCTAGAAACAGAGACTGGACAGGAGGAAGGGAATAAAGGTGGATATTTATTTGAAAGGCCTTCAGAGGCACACCCTGGGCAGGCCAAAGGCTACACCCAAGATGGACCCCGAGTCACGAGTTCTTCACACTTTTATAGCTTTGGTCCATTTGCATCTCAACCCAATTTCACCAATTAAACTTCAGCTAATGATGGAATTTCCCCTCAGCTTGCCCCCTTCTCAAGATGCTGGGTTACACATTTTGGGCCTAGGCCGGGCTGGGTGTCCTTGGAGAGCAGCCTGGAGAGGCTTTGTTCTGTCTGTCTCAGCATGAGAGAGCAGCAGCTCCCAGGCTCCAGGACACTGCAGAGTTACACACTGGGAATACAGAACTTGAAAAATATAAAAGCTAAAACCTCAGGCATCAGAAGAGTTCTAGTCCCAGGGCCTGGGAATGTTGAAGAGATCTAATTGTAGTACCTGGGACAGCTCCCACTACTGTGTATTTCCAAGTAAAGTCAGTCCTAAATTCTGCTGAAGGTAATTAAGATCCCAGAGTTTCTTGGTATGTTCAGACCGCTCTGATTCACCTAAAATAAATCTCTAGCTTAAAATGGAGAATGATGAGAACGAGCTGTGATTTGTGGCCTTAATTAGAGTCAAGGTGTAGAATCGTGGAAATGCTGGTTGTGAGTCTTTACTCCAAACTCTCGTGGGAACTGGGACCATCTTCAACACTCAGTCAGGCCGTCAGGGGCTGTGTCAAGCCGAGTCAGGAAAAGTTCCAGGGTGGAGGGTACGGACTGATCGGTCTTCTGGTGACAGAGGCTCTTGGAATGTTGAGTTGGAGCCTTCCATGTTGTGGGATATGGCCATTGTCACTTGCTGGGCTGTCTGTCCCTGCTGAGGAGAGAAAGTGTGGAGCTGCTGGAGAGAGTCCAGAGGAGGCCATGGAGCTGCTCCAAGGGCTGGAGCCCCTCTGCTCTGGAGCCAGGCTGGGAGAGCTGGGNGCTGGATGGGGCTTGGAGCAACCTGGGACAGTGGAAGGTGTCCCTGCCCATGGCAGGGGATGGAACAATATAATCTTTATTATATCCTAATCTTTATATACAATCTTTATATATAACCCAAACCCTTCAGTGATTCCATGATATCCTAGGAAGATAAACAACATCAAGAATTTCTCCCCTCAGTGTTACAAAACTGCATTTTATTCCAGGTCGGATTTATGTAACCTCAGCTTCTGGCCACAGGATCTTCCTGTGCAACAAAGCCAGAGCTCATTTCAATATGAGAAAAAAAATCTCCAAGGAATGGTATCTGTGAGAAAGGAAATTTGTGCCTCTCCTTTTGCCAGAGTTGATGTTCCTAAATTCCAACAGTTCTCCAAGTATTAGGGATGTACAACGACCATAAATGAGAGCACAGTGATCCACATTATTTACGTATATTAATTCCCTGAGTTTTGGGTTTTTTTAATAAATTAACAATAGTTTTTTTCTCATTGTCTTCTAAATACTCTTGGGCATCCAAATTGGTCATTACTTTTTGGGTGAATAAATGTCAAGGAATACTGGTTTCACTTGAATTAAAAAATCCCTTCTTTGCTTTTCTGAAATGATCCCCTTTAAATGGGAATATAAAAAGGATACGAGTGACCTATAGTTGAAAACTCTTGATTTGGGGCTGGTTGAACAGAAATAATGGATAATCAAATACAATGAATGTTCATTAGGCTTAAACTGGAGGTTAATGGTTTTACTGGTCTAATGTGAATGATGATATTTACATTTTAGCAAAAGAAAAAAAGCAAAAATAGTTTTTGTTTTGTGTGAGTAGCACTGCACTGTTTACTGGAATTAATTTTAATTAATTGTATTAGTGGCTGAAATAAAGGCTGCTCTTCTTGGCTTATCCCAGCATAATTAATCACGGTAATAATTCATTTTACGTGACTTCTCGAGGTTAAGCTTTAGTGCAGCCATTCATTAAAATTGAGACTTAATAATGTCTAAAAGGTTGGCCACAAAAAAAGAGAAAAATATCTGTAAAGATTTATTAAAGGCCAATGATTGATCTACTCAGCTTTGTTTTTTAAACCTGGTGTCAGACCTGGGTCGTGCAGCTGTAAAAGTCTCTCGGCTGCTGTTTGATCTGGTTCTGTGGTTAATGGGCTTTGTGGAGTGGATTTTTCACAAGTCCTTAAGAAAATTCCTCTCATCACTAGGTGAGGCTTGTGCTCAGATTCCAGGAATGAGGAATTCCTCTCTCCATAATCAGAAATTCCAGATATTCTGGAATGGAGCCTCTGATGATGCTGGGTGTGGAATAAAATTCTTCTCCTTGCAGGGACATTTGTGGGGAAAATAAAGTTTCCATCAAGGAGCTGGAGTGAAAATGAATTCCCAGGATGATTCTCTGCCTCCAAACTCATTTGATTACCAGAGTTTTCAGGGTTTTAAATATCTTTTATCAACCAGACAACCAATTTTGTCACCTTTTGTGATTTGAACTCTCCTTTGTTGCTCTTTGCAGATATTTGTACCCTGCACCCAGGGCTGTACCTTCCTGATTTCCCAGTTTCTGACCTTACTGCAATTTTAAAATCTCTACTGCAATTTTTAATATCTCTACTGCAATTTTTAATGTCTCTATGGGGTAAATTTTTAGCCCCCTCCCTCAATAACCTTGCAGAAATATCACTTGAAGAAGGACAATGGCTGTAATTTATAATTAAAGGAAATAGAAGGATTTCTAAAGCTCTTTGAGGGAAAGTACTGTAAATGAAATTATTAAATATAATTTTAATTAAGTATGTCTTATAGCTGTTCTAGGTACATAAATTGTCAAAATTTTATCTTTTGAATCTCTTTAATAGTTGCTGCTAAAGACTTTGTCAGTGAAGAGTTGCTTGGGCATTTTTAGAATTTTCTAGAAATCTTTTTCTAATTTTGGTGGACTTAGAAGTACAAATTAATTCTGAATTTTCATCCCAGCTCTCTTTTTGCCCTCTGAGCGTCTGTTTGTTATGACAAACTTTGCTCTGTTGCCTTCCCCTTGCACTCTGATGTTCTCTGGTGAAGCCAGCTTGCCTCTCCTGCTTTTTGCAGATTTGTTTTGGGGAAATCAGGAGGGAAACAACGATCCCAATCTTATTTATGTTTATAATTCAACTGTCAGAGTAGTTTAATAAAAGTCAGCCATGAAGGAGAAGCTTTCAGAGTACAAATAAATTTATCCTCATTTTTTGGCATTCTGGTCTACAGTTCTCAGGTATTAAGATCTGCACAATTTTTTCTGAGCTCTTTGGTGGTTTCCAGCTTCAGAAAGAGTCAGAAACCAAACCTTTTATTCACAGATTTCCTCTGAGTAGTGACCTCTTACTGGATTCACTCTAGAGAGACAAGGAGAAAACTACCATTTTTGTTATTCTAATAGAAAATATGAAATATTAGGATATCTTACTCTCATATCTTGATTTTTTAAATTCCAGATTAGTAATATTTTCTAACTCTCCAACTTGTTATTAATAGATGTCCCCAGGTATTATATTTACCTCCATTTATCCCTTTTCAAAGCTCTCCTCAGTGCATGACATATTCCTCACATCCCTATTATTCTTTGCTTTCCATTACGCCCATTTATTTAAGGAAATTCTTTGTGTTGCATAACAGTGGCACAGAGGCTTTGCAGCTAAAAGCTGTAAACTTTTAAGCAAAAAAAATCAATCATATTTTCCATTATATTGACATTAAAACAATTCTCTTTATAGATTGAATCTGGGTTACTAAAACCAGGTACGTTGTTTACGTATTTATTGTTCATTTTTCCACCTAAGCTTTTTCTGTATCAGAGCAGACCCCCAATATTGCTTTGGTTTGGGACATTACACCCATTTTTTGGCAATAAATCATCTCTTAAAATTCTTTTCCGAAGATTTGGGTCTTCTGAGCCTGCTGTGTCCTGGAATATCGCTTCCTTTCCGGCCAAAAGGGAATTCTTGTTTTCCATTTGCTTTCTTCAGAATGAGTCACAGTTGAGGCAAATGGGTAAAACTCAATATTTGGGTTATTGAGGAAGGGTTAGATGGGATATTGGGAAGGAATTGTTGTCTGTGAGGGTGGTGAGGCCCTGGCACAGGGTGCCCAGAGAAGCTGTGGCTGCCCCTGGATCCCTGGAAGTGTCCAAGGCCAGGTTGGACAGGGCTTGGAGCAGCCTGGGACAGTGGGAGGTGTCCCTGCCCATGGCAGGGGGTGGAGTGGGGTGAGTTTAAGGTCCCTTGCCACCCAAACCATTCTGAGATTCCATAGTTTCCTCGAAGGACACAATTAATTCAGCCCAAAATATCCAATGGGAACCTAAGCTGAGCAGTTCAAGACTGAATTCTACCCAAACACAGAATCTAAAGCTGTCGGTCACCAAATCTTTCCTGGAATGTGATCATTTTAAGCATAGAATCCCGGAATGGGTTGGGTGGGAAGGGACCTTAAAGCTCACCCAGTGCCACCCCCTGCCATGGGCAGGGACCTTCCACTATCCCAGGGTGCTCTGAGACCCGTCCAACCTGGCCTGGGACACTTCCAGGGATCCAGGGGCAGCCACAGCTTCTCTGGGCTCCAAGCCCCATCCAACTTCCAGGGACTACGTTTGCATAACCCATTTGTCAGGAAATGCAATTTGTTGGAATTGAAAGGCTCCATCCATCGGATGTGCCAGTCACGGGTTAAATGTGGGCTTTAAATGAGAATTTTTTTGATGTGAGAATATGGAGTTTTTCTATTCCCAACTCTGTAGCTAAAAGATTTTAACTCTACTGTATAAAAATGATATAGAACTTGTAGTTGGGTCAGAGTCTTCCTCATCAACCCTGATGAAAAGAAGATAACTCAACAGTCCCAACTCTTTGTACAGATGAGTTTGGCATAGAAAAGCTTCGTTAAAGCCAAATGAACAAAGGAAAAAGGGAAAATTCACTCATATGTTCCCAGCCTTTAAGGCTCCCTGCATTACTTAATTTGACATTTTTATATTATAGATCATTATGTTTCATCGAGTTACTGTTTTATCAAGACATATAACTTTTTCCTTTAAGTTTAGCTGATATTTGACTGGAGTGTCTCTCCCAGAAGGAAATCTGATCTCGTTTGAAAAAGTCAGGAAATGAAGAAGTGGTTTATGGGACTTGGGTTTAGAGGAGCACCCCAAGATCCAGCGGTGCAACTGAGCAGGGAGCATCTTCCATATCCATATCTAAAGGCCGTTTTCCATTTGGAATTCCTTGGTTTCCATCCCTATCACTCTTGATCTGCCTTTCCATTGCTTTCTAAATGACCCCATTTGCATCCCCTTCCTGAGGCCGTGCTCATCTCCTTGAGTTAAAAACCTCCAGGGGTTTCTTTTGGAAAGGGTAAATTCATCCAGCACTTGGTGGCTGTCACTGAAACGACTTTTCAGGATTTCTTAGTGCCATGGTTGATCTCACCAGAGCTGTTCCTACAACCCCTTTTCCCTTAGACATCCCAATTCAGCCCCTATTTCCTTTTATTGCAGTATTCCAATGCAATTCCATGTTGATTTCCAGCCTTGCCCTTCCCTCAAAGGTTGTTCCCCGTTTGCAGGTGCCACTTGTGTCACTTCCTCCCTCCAGCAGAAATTTTACCTCTGACTTCTTTCATACATTTTTGATTGAGTGGCCCCAGCACAGCAAGAAATGGCTTTTTAAGCACATCCCATCAGCTCCTCATCTGAGTTATCCACAGAATTTATAAATTGAGACTTTATATTTCTTTCAAATTCCCAATGAAGGGCTTTAAGAGCAACAGGCTCTGTAGCAGTCCCTGCAGAGGACAGATAAAAATGCTGCCATTCAAGCCTTGTTCCCTTTGGACCATTTTTTTTTTAGAGATGTCATTTAGACAATTCTTAATCCACTTAACACGTGCACTATCGATATGGGGGAGTGTTAATTTTTTAATCAGTCATGAAGTAATAAGTCAAATGCATTAATAAAGCCTAAGTTCCATCCATGCTATTACATCCCACATTTATTACAGCCAGACTTGTAATTTCATGGGAGGATGAAATGGAGTTTGGCTGACAAGACCTGGATTCCATAGGACCATGATGTTAATTATAAGCCCATCTTCAACATTTTTCCTTCACTTGGCTGAAATTAAATCAGAATATCTTTTCTAGGAGCACATTCCAACTGGGAACAGCATTTGGTCCACAGGAGCAGGCCAGAGGGAGTCTAAAATAATCCCTTTTTAAGGGCTTGTAGCGTGGACATTCAGCCTATAAAAACATAACCTATAATAAGTACAGTGAACAAGGAAAGTTTTGCCATCTCCTTTTTTTCCTACAAGTTTAAATAATTTATTTTTCCCCTTTTATTGGCTCCTCAGTGTACAGCCATTTAACAACAACAACAAAAAAGGTTTGTAGCAGTGGTCTTGCTTCCAGATATTCTGTTCAGCAAAACCAATCAATATTCTGTTTATCAAACCCATTTTGCTGCTAAAGAACACACAGGATTTTAGCAAACAACAGTGAAAATTTTTGCAGCTCTGCCATATAAATTTTAAATACTTGCAAATAAGGAACAGGTTCATTTAGTACTTTCATTTGGCAGATTTTTCAAAAAAACCCAGTGTTTTTTGTGAAAACTGCCAATCTTCTTTAATTTCCTTCAAGTAGTTTACTGAAAAATGTGAGAATTTCTGTGAAAAAAAATAACAATAACAGCATGTTCAACCCCGTTTTTTTACTGGCAACTTTATTCTCTTAGTTTTGTTTTGATGGGGTAAAAAGCCAAGTGATTCTAGAAGGCACCAGAAATAGCAGTTCATTGTTTTATCAGCAAATTTTCTTATCTTTATGAATTTTCATTTACTGGGTGATTCACCTGTCCTCTAATAAACCAAATAAATAAAATTTAATAACAGTTTCTCTTCAGAGGCACCACACTATAGCTGCTGTATCAGCTACTTTCTGTAGGTATTAGAAAATACTTGATTTTCTGTGATCCAGGCAGAAATTTCTGGAAGTTTCTAGAATTTATGGACAATTTATTTTGATTTAGAACTGCAGGACTGGGCGGCCCATAGTGATAAATTGGCTTCTTGCTGGAGAGGATTGGCATGTTTTGATAAAACTGGATAAAAGAATGTGGATCCCGCTGAGAAGTTAAAGAATCATTTTTTCTAAAGCAGAAATTCACAGTGGTTAATAAACTAAGTATTATCTCCTAGTTCAGTGCTGGTAAAGTCATTAAAGTGGTTTAAAACATAAAGAAGGAGGTAAAAAAAAAATTAGCCACAAGTTAGTGCCAGTGTAGAAGTACAAAATATGGGTCTGTTCCATGAAATTCTCTCAGTGTTAGGCTGGAAGTCAAATAAAAATATTTTAATGGACCCTCTTAAAAATCTGTCTGGGATTATTTCCATTCTTTTCATCCTCACTGATTTGGAGGTCAGAAAGGAAAGGGAAGGGGACACCCAAAATGTGGGCTCTCGGTATTTTAGTGCTGAACCTTTGGTTTATTTATTTAATGAATAGGAAAGCACTGGAAATTTTAGTAGTGATAACCATGACTTAATAAAAATTCCCAGGCTGGTTTGAAGAAAGAGATGCTCAAAAGACCTTCCCACAACTTTCATTTGTAGTACTTTGCATTTTCGCTGGGGTCTAGACTTTGGATAGCACAAATTGGTTTATCTCCCAAATCCTCGAGTGCTGAAGTTTGGCTGTATTTCTTTACATTCCACATTGGCATCGTGGCCCTGGCACAGGGTGCCCAGAGAAGCTGTGGCTGCCCCTGGATCCCTGGAAGTGCCCAAGGCCAGGTTGGAGGGGGCTTGGAGCAACCTGGGATAGTGGAAGGTCCCTGCCCATGGCAGGGGTGGGATGGGATGAGCTTTGAGGTCTCTTCCCACCCAAACCCCTCTGGGATCCCAAAGAGGTTCTGTTGCTGGTGTGACAAGAACAGGGGCAGGTCAGGGATTCCTGGCAGAGGTGAGAAAAGAGGGAGTTATTTCCTGAGAACTCTTTGAAAAGTAGTGAAAAGTCGTATCTGCTCTTTATGGAACACGCTGGGAGCAGGAGCTGTAATGGATAAGTTGTTCCTCAAACTCTGGGCCATTCTCGTAATGAAGAGCTGTTAAATAGGCCTGAGTACAAATAAATGGAATTAAACCATCTTTATGGTCCCTTCCAACCCAAACCATTCTGCGGTGCTGTGATTTACTGGAGTCAGGACGTTATTTCTCAAAAGAGCCAGGTCCTTTTTTATTGCAGAAGTGAGGCAGAAGGGAATAGTTTGGGAATTTTTGCACTGTAGAATTTAACTCACCCGAGGCAGGAGCAGGTGGAGGTGAAGCCCTCGTGGCTGCTGGAGGTTCCCAGGTGAGGAGCTCTCCAGCCAGCCCTTGGAAGCTGCTGCTCTTCGCCAGAGATAATTAAACGCTCCCTGGATCCAGCCAGTTAAAAAGAATGAGTTCTCTTCCCTAATCCCTCGGCTTGGGCACTCACCTGGGACGTGATTAAGAAGGTGAGAATCTAAATGCTATTAGGAAGAAAAGGAATTGAAAAGGTGTCACTCAGACGTCTTTTTCTCGTGCTCTTTGCGGGGACGTTTTTGCCAGGGTTGGAATCCCCACTGAACGAGCTCGCCGGAGTTAATCCTCCGGGAGCGGCCGTGTTTTCTAAGTGGGAAATGGATCCAGGATAAACAGACAATCTGCTCTTGGCACTCAGCCCTCTCTGCCTCGGTGTAATAAAGTCTTCCCATCTGCAGGGAGGTTCTTCGATGGTTAAACCCCTTCCAGAGCTGAAGGAACCAAGCGCCGGAGCTGGAAATCTGATAATGGCTCTGATAAAGAAAGCGTTTCTATTTGCACAGGGAACAGCAAATGGAATTATATTTATAATTCCATGAATTATTTAAAAAACGTGATCCAGACATTGAGCGTTCTAGAAATGTTCATACTCGTTCAAACTTTTGCTGTGGGATATTAAAGATCAGCTAATTAAAAGCAGTGGGTGAAGTGAGGACACTGAGACTCTCTGACAATACAAATGGACATTTCGGGTGGAATTGTGAAGGAGGCACTGAAGTGAAGGGCTGGATGTCACTGAGACAATCACATCTCCCACTGATCAGCTGAAATCCTTGCAGCTCCTCAGTGTCAGGCCATTGAATTCCTCGTTAAAGACATGCAGCTTTTGGAGAACAAGTAGGGTTATTGTTTCTCTGTGATTACTGCCTCTCCATTTTAAGAGCTGCTACAAAAAAAGGTTTGATTAGAAATAATTCAATTTTTTTTTCACCATATGCTGTGTGCTTTTGGCATTGGATTTACCAAGTGTGTGAGACACAAACTGAAATGGGATTATTCTGTTTTTGTTGTCAGACTCAAACCTAATGCAAAAAGTCACCAAGATTGTTATTAGGAGTAGCCCCAGCATATCCTGAAAGGAAATCCATTGGATTGTGGAAAGGCTTTGAGGAAAATGAGAGGTGAATCTGGTAGCACCAGCAGCATTACTTCCTTTCTTTTCCCCCGAGGGTGAATATTGATTTTAAATGTATTCTAACAGTCTCTTAGCCACACATCTGAGGATATTTTTCATGAGGTCAGGCTATAGTTCTCAAAGGAGCACCATTATTTCCTTATTCTGGGAAAAAAAGGAGGCTGATCCTTTGAACTTGTGGATTAGCAGGAGCAGGCAGTGTTGACAAGGTGTAATTGCTGCTTCATCGGGAGGAGAGGTAAAGCCTCTGCTGTTTTTAAGTTCTTTAGGAAACTCTCCTGTGATCTAAACCCGTTCATCTTAGACAAGCAATTTGCTCCTGAGTGATAAAAACCTTTCATAAGCGTCATCTTGGCTTACAAAAAATAAAAATACTGAAGTCAGAAGCCACTCCTTAATCTCTTTTTGGTTGTACAATGTTGGCTTGAGGGAGCTGGACAAACCCCAGGCTGTGCCCTCTCCCTTTTTGTCTCCAACAACAGCAGAAGTCCCAACTGGGGCTCAAACAAATTCATTATTTTTTGCTGATAGACCACATTAAACCACAAAATCTGGAATAAATTCCATCCCTGACCTAAGCTGGCTGTCAATTCTTGCTGTGATACAGAAAGACCATTTCGCTTCATTATGAAGCCAATTATCTCTGCCTTGCATTTTTATTCTGCTGGATAGATGATCCTTCCTGCTTCCCACCACCCGAATTTGGCTTCAGGTAATGAGGTGCTTCCCTGGGCTGTGAAAGGCAGCGAGGAATTGGGGCACAGTTGTGGACATCCTGTAGGATGGGGGGACCTGGCTTTATCCAGCTCCCAGGAAACCTGGATATTCTCTTTTCATCCCACTGAGCAGATCTTTGTTACATTGAGAAAGGGAGCAATTTGATTTTATCCAATCTAGACTACAGATATCCCAGATGTGTAAAAGATCCCTTTTACTCCTCTGCAATCCAGACTAAATTTAATCCCAGTCTTTCCAATCCCTTTTATCAGCTGGCCCAGCTCTCTGTGCCTCATTTAGGTTTTGTTTCAGGTGCCCCATTAACTGATAAAATGCTGTCACGCTTTGCCCCATCGTGGCTCTTTAACATTTCCCAGCATCCTTTTTATTTAATTAGATTTAAAATTTAATTTTTTTTAAATTCAGATTTCTCCTCGTGTCTCTACTGAACCCTCCTCGGTTACTCATTCTGATTTTTCTTCTTTGGTGACAGCTCATTCAGGACCCATCTCTGGGCCAGATTCACCCTGAGTGAAAATCCCTGATTCTGTTGAAATCAGTGGAATAAATCTGGAGTTTGTGCTGGCATAAACGAAATAAAAACCTCCCTAATGTGGTCAAGGGACTTATTATATCCCCACCAAAAGGCAGATTTGGCTGTCCAGTTTAATGTTTTAGTTATTTACTTCTTATGACTTAATTGAAGGATGGGATTTTTTCCCCATTCATGAATATGTAATGATGACAGAAATGTCTAATTTTAAAATTCAAAAATATATAATATATATAAAATATAAAATGCACTTTTTGCACTGGACTCTAACCTGCGAGGTCTGAGCACTCATCAGTCTCATTATTAATTAAAATTTAAGTGAATTATTTGCCCAGATCCTTCGTATTCTCTGAAGTTGGATCTTTCAATAATATTATGAGTCATAAGCACATCAGAAATGAAAAAATTCTCTCCAAAGTGTAACAGTAAAATAGAAATAATGTTTTTTAAGTGCTTTAACATCTGCTAATCTTCCTGGTATTTCTGCTGTCATAAAATTTAAAGTTCAGCCACTCTCTCTTTGACTCTTTTGAGCCTCATGGATATTGTGAAATAGTTTGGAATTATTTGTGTGAGCTTGTGTAAACACTCCCTTAACGTTTGTTTTTATCATCAATATTATTGATATTTTATAATGATGATAATTATTTCATAATCAATTACATTATCCATATCTCCACAGAAACAAAACCCGGTCGAGACAACTTAGACATAAAAGCTTTCATCTTTTAATGCTCTATTTAGAATATTTAAAATATTTTGCTAGTTTTCAGTTATAAATTCGTTAGAATTATTAATTTTTTCTCCTTTAAGCTGACAAACTGCTGCAATAACATCACCGTCTCCCCTTCCCATCCCTCTGCATGGTTTATTTCACGACGGCCCTGTCTGAACAAACAAATTTATTAGAGTTGACTTAAATATAAAACATTGTGCAAAAAAGCTCGAGTACAAATGGTGCTAAATCAAAATATTTTTAGGAAAACACGGAACAAAACCAAAGGACTGTGCTTGGAATCTCAGAGACAAAACCCCGAGTGCGCCCTGGCTGATTGTCACTGCTAAAATCTGATTTTGTTTGGAATTTGCAGGCAGAACTGGGCACACCGAGGCCGTGAGGGTGGTGTTTGAGCCACAGAACATCAGCTTCGAGCAACTGCTCAAGGTCTTCTGGGAGAATCATGACCCGACACAAGGTAGAGTGATGAGTGAGCCAGTATTTAATTATCTTACTAATTACAGCTGGGATAATTAGTGTTTGAGCTGCATGGAAGAGATGAACCTTGAAATCACACTGGAGCTCAGGAATATGATTGCAGACATTTATTGACAGAGAAAGAGAGGGAGAGGGAGAATGGGAGCCCAGAACTCGCAGAGCCCCTCCTCCTTCCAGCTGCCTGCGCTGGGAAAATTCCCACAGAGTGCCGCGGGAGGCAATGGAAAATTCTCTTCAGCTTTGATTATGACAATTTATTCCGTAATTTCTTTTGTCTCTTCAATTAAAGCGGATTTCTTTGCGTCTTCAAAATGTCTGTTATTTTACTTTACTTTGTTTTACTTTTCCTTGTTTTATTTTTAAATTTTGTTTTATTTGATTTGATATTTTATTTTATT
>VWZT01001852.1:0-29661 GCA_013397055.1 Pachycephala philippinensis | reverse complement strand
ATTTTATTTTATTTTATTTTATATTTAAATTTCATTTTCTTTTGCATTATTTCATTTTATTTTATTTATTTGATTTCGTTTCTACCCAGGACCTTTATCCTTCATCAGAACCTGGGATTTTACATTTTTCAACAGTATTGAGTATATTTTATGATCAGAAAAAAGGAGAAAAAAGGGGTAAGAGATGTTGTGCAGAGGCACTAATGGACCATTCCACCTCTTTGCCTTATCCAAACCTTTGGATTTAATTTCTCCTCCTTGGCAGAGGTTTTGTGCTGCCACGACCCGCATCTGTGCAAACAGAAATGGGAAACTGTGTGCAGGAAGCCTTCTGCGTGTTCAGAGAGCTCCAATAAACCTCATCCCTTCTCCCATTTCCCAGAAACGCTGCACACGAGTAACTCATTTCAATATTTGAACAGCCGTCGGAATTATGCCACTTGTTACTGCATCTGGGAACAAAAATTGCAGGTGATACCTCCGAAATGCAGTGCCACCTCAGGAAAGGGAAACTCAAAGAGGGATCCAGGGATTATTGTGGATAAGTGTCTTCCACCGAGCCCAAAGTGGTTATTGCAACTTCTGCCTACGTGGAAAGGGCTTTAGTCAGGAGTTTTCTGGCTGCAGGGCCAGGAAATCAGAACATTTTGTGCAGTTCCTCTGTTGCCATCCCAGGGATCTTATGGAAATATTGCTGAGGATTCGAAGAGGGACAAAAAATGGATATAGAGGCCAGAAAACTGTTCCAGTGCTGGAATAGACACGACAAAGAGAGATAGCACCGTGTCAGGGGGGTTGGGTTGGATATCAGGAAAAGGTGCTTCCCCCAGGGGAGGCTGGACACTGGAGCAGCTCCCCAGGGAATGGGCACGGCCCCAGAGCTCCAGGAGCGTTTGGACAATGCTCTCAGGAATGCACAAAGTGGGATTGTTGGGGTGTCCTGTGAGGGCCAGGGGTTGGACTGGATGATCCTATCCAGCTCGGGAGATTCTGTGATTCCATGGACACTATGATCAAACAATCCTTGCAGGAACCTCATGACAGGTTGACAACCCGACCCCAATAAACCAGAACAAGCTCCAGGAGCTGGGAGCTGAAGTTTGCAAAGTTCCGCTGTGGAATGAAGCAGCTCCACATCCCTCAGTGTAATTAAACATTGGAGTATTTTTCCATCACCATCCTTTCGAGTTTTTCAGATGGGGTAATCCATCATTTTAAAAGAGGGGCTTGATTCCAGCCAGGAGAAGGAATCCTGTGAATCTGTCGGGTGCAGTGGCCCACGCTGCTGATTTATGAGCCTCCCTTTCCAACCCCCTCCCTCAGAGCTGTGTTCAGGATATTGAGACAGACACCCCACTATGGCAGGGGGCTGGAATGAGATGATCCTTAAGGTCTCTTCCAAACCATTCCAGGATTGTCTGATTCTAAGGCAATCTCCACCCTCAGATCACACTCCTGGGCCTTCCTGGTTTGCTTGTAGAAACTACGAAGGAGTTTTTCATCCTGTCCTACCAGTTTTTGGTTTTAGATCTTTTTCTTGCTCTTTTTTTTTCTTTGGATTATCAGAAATTGGCCATCACCAGAGGGTGGCTTCTTCCTTTCAGCCTGGAGAAGAGAATCTCCAGGGCAACATCACGGAGGCCTTCCAGTACCTACAGGGAGCCTACAGGGAAGATGGAGAGGAATATTTACAGGAGCCTGGAGTGACAGGACAAGGGAGAATGGCTTCAAACTGAAAGGGAGTAGTTTTAGATGGGATGTTGGAAAGAAATTGTTCCCTGTGAGGGCAGTGAGGCCCTGGCACAGGGTGCCCAGAGAATCTGTGGCTGCTCTTGGATCCCTGGAAGTGTCCAAGGCCAGGCTGAACAGGGCTTGGAGCAACCCGGGATAGTGGAAGGTGTGGAACGAGATGGTTTTTAAGATCCCTTCCAACCCAAACTGTTCTGGGTTTCCATGACGCTTATGGAATACTTGTTTTGGTGCATCGGGACAATTGGTCCACGTGTGTTGCTCAAATGTTTGGATTCATCCTGACTGCCAGAGCTGGGAACTGCTGGACAGGAGTATGGGATTCTTCACCTTGCAGGTATGAGAAATGGATTTCTGCAGACGTAAGTTGGACAACACCCACCTAATCAATCTTCTGCCATGTCTGTAGTCTTGGCTTTGGCAGTGGTTGGGCTCAGCCTGGGGCTGAACGTAGAACAGGGAAGTGCCTGAAGGACTTGAGGGCTTTAGGGCGACTGAAGTTCGTTACCTGGACATACAGAGATGTGGATAAAGTGTAGTAGTTGTGATAACAGATCAGATAAACCCATCAGCTGAATTCATGATTCTTTCTGGCTCTAAACCAAACTAAAATGATGACATTATGTCTTTATATCCTCCTACAACTGAAGTTCAGCACAGTTCCAGTCTGTGCTTTCAGAAGAAGGCTGGATGTGGCAGCTGTGTGATTCTCTCTTGGATTTCTGGCAGCTGGGAAGCATCACCTAATTAGCCCAGGCACGAGGGCTTGCTAATGTGGCTGAATTCCTGTTGGGAATGAGCTCCTGTCTCCATGTGACACCGAGCCATGGAGACACCCGAGTCCTTCACAACTGTCTCAGGCATCTGTGTGGCACTGCAGTGCTTGGTGGAAACATTCCTAAACCTTCATCTAAGCTTGGATCAATAGAATTTCCACGTGGTTCTACCATAATAATTTGCCAGAAGTGAGAGCATCACTTTATCCCTGGAAAAGTTGGAATTGTTCTCGGAAGACTTTGCACACCCCAGCCTTGCACAGGTTGCTTTACCTGTGTATTTTTATGGTTCCTTAATGCTGCACCAGGGGAGGTTCAAGTTGGACACCAGGAGGAATTTCTTCATGGAAGGGGCTGTCAAACATTGCAAAGGGCTGCCCAGGGAGGTGTTGGAGTTCCCATCCCTGGAGGTGCCCAAGGAACAATTGGACATGGCACTCAGTCCTCTGGGCTGGTGACAAGGTGAAGATTGGACTTAATCTTGGAAGTCTTGGAGGTCATTTTCAACCTAAATGATTCTGTGATTCTGTGATTTTGTTTTTCTAATCTCTGTCCAAGAATTTTGCAAAGCTCTTCACGTCTCACACACATTTCTTGTTTTGAGAAAAACTTGAACCACAAGGTTCCAATGTCAAATTTCTGTTTTGTAAGGTAGGGATGGTAGAAGACCTCTAAGTTGGGATTGTTTCTTTGCCTTGATTTGTACCTATTCCCTGTTTTCAGCTGGCTGTGGGAAATGTAGCTTTATGTAAAGACACTGAAAGTGAGTTACCTCTCTGACCTACAATATTTTTCTCCTTTGCGGTTGAGCTGTGTGCACACAGTGAGTTTTATTCAGGCAGCCTTGTGGGAATGCAGGACTCAGTCTGCCAAAAAGAAGATTTTGACTAAGAAGATAAATTAGAAGATTTCTTATTCATGAAATTCAGCACAATCTTTGGTTGAATCCAGTGTCTCATACAGCAAATGCTGGACTTCTTGAGTACAGCTCCCACTCAAAAATATAAAAGCTCAGTGGCTTTTATGTTTTTCCAGAAGTTGGGATAACACCATTTCATCCCTCCTACCCCCAGCAGAGATAATGGACTTATCTCATTGTTCTGGTGTCATTAAACATCAAATGTATATATTCTGTGGCAGATTAAGACCTTTCAGTATCAGTTTAGTTGCTACCAAGTTGCTGAAGAGTACAGACTGCCAGTTCCACCATTCATCATTGTATGAGTGTATTAATATTCAAAAACTCCTGATTTCCAAGCAGTTGTCCTTTAGAAGAGACTGACTCCTCACTGGGATTCAAATTGTCCCTGGGAAGGAGCCTGGCTCTTGTTTTGGGAAGCTCTGGAGTGTACAGAAGTCAATTGAAAAGCAGGAACCTTTGATCAAATCAAACAGTTGAAAGAGATCCTCTCTGATGAGCATCTCCGAAGTGTGGGGCCCTGACAAAGTCCCCCTGACTGTTAATTTAGGCTCTATTTTATAATTCATTAGAATTGGGAGACTGAAAAAGCAACAAACAGCCCCCTGACTTCTGCCAAGTGGCATATGGCTGTCATCTCTGCTCAGCCTCCAGTGCCCTGCTCGGCACTCCTGCTCTCCCAGGAATGAGCTGATCTATAAGAGGATTGCTCTGCATGGCTCTGTAAGTGCTCAAGATGTTGTGTCTTTGTCATTGATACAGAAAAGAGGGATGAATGGGATATGCCAAAAATACTGCAGAAAAATCTTTGTAGATAATTTTATTTTTTAAAGTTTGCAGATGTGTAGGGCAAAGTCTGTATTGCCTGGTTTTTTAATAGGGCCGTGCTCAGAGCTTTCCAAATTTTTTTAGGATGGAAGCCTGACTGTCTCCTGAAAGTTGCACCCTGACCGTGGTCCTGCTGGCACCTCCTTGCTGCCTGTCCAGAGGGACTTGGACTTTCAGCCCATCAGTTTTGTGCCTCTTCTGTAGTGTCACAATTCCTGTAAAGTAATCTTTGACTTCCCTGTTAAGGAAAAAGGTGATTTTCTCCTCTCACTCCGACCTTTCAGCTGGATACAAGCTCTTTGTTTGTGTTGACACTGGCAATCACAAAGTTCTCTGCTCAGGCTGAAAATTAACCCTGCATGAATGGAAGTGAAATGTGGTTTCCAGCCAGGATTTAAATCGCCAGGAGCAGGAATGCTGGTGGGATCACCCTTCTGGCATCAGCACCGACCTGCAGTGCCTGAGCCAATTCCAAACCCCACTGTGCTCCTGGTCAGGGAGGAACATGGCATATTGGATCAGATCAGGAAGTTTGGCTGCTCTTTGCGGGGTGTCAGAAGCTATTTCTCCAAACCTTTGGAAAAATCAATCTGATACCGGAGGAGAGTGTTTGGCGTGGTGCAAATGTGAGTCCCGTAAAGGACCTTAATCTTGGAATTCTCCTGACCTGTGTGTGGGTGAAGTCTTTCATGTGTCAGAGATTTCAGCCACTCCAAGGTGACTTTAAAGAAAGGCTCCTTCTTGCTTTCATGGGCTGCACAGAAGTCAAGCAGACAACAAAACCAATTTCTTTTTAGAGCAGCCTGGTCTAGTGCAAGGTGTCCCTGTCCATGGCAGGGGATGGAATGAGATGATCTTTAAGGTCCCTTTGAACCCAAACCATTCTGTGATTCTGTGAAAACATGTTTGGGAGAAATGAAAAATCCTCTTGTCTCCTTCAGCTCTGTTCTTTCCTGAGTACAATTCAATCCAGATGCTTGTTTGGGTAGTTCTGCTCCCCACATTCCTCAAAAGTACCCAATCCTTCCCAGCCCACAGGAAACAACTCAGGTACAGCTACAATTCCGTGTGGTGAGCGCCTGTTGTCCGCAAATCCCATCATTTTTCATTCCTTCTGGCTTTCTGTTTGGATTTTTGAGTTAGTGGCAGGAGCTGAGAGGAAGCCAGGATTCCATAGGTTTGGTCACCCCTTTGACCACAGGGTGAAGGACAAAGCCCCCCGTGACCACTGCTGCCCAGGAGCCTCTGGCATTTCCCTTCCAGCCTTGTTGATGCTTTGTGAATACCCAGAGAACCAAAGTCATTGTAAGGAATGGATGTATCTCATTCCCCCTTTCCTGCCAGGGACAAGTCCTTATCTTGCCTGTGTTTGTGCAGGAAATGTAAGCAGGGCTGATATTTTTCCAGCAGTTGAGGACCATCTGTCCTACAACAAACTCATCACCTGCCAGACTCGTTCAGAACATCTCTCAGTCCATATGTCTTGTGTATCCGTGATAAAGAAGAAATGTAGGAGCCATTTCTCCTCCCTGTGACCTTCCAAACACGCTGGCATTTAGCCTCGGTGCTGATACAGGAATTTTCCAGATTAATATCTGCTTTTCGTTGTGCTGACCCAGTTTGCTCGCAGAGGGGATATTTATTTCTCCCCAGCTTTGAAGGCCTGTACTTTTTTTAGACATTGCATAAGGAATCTATCATCTGCAAATAATTAAAATTAGACACTAGAAATGACATTGTGTTGCTAATGAGCAGATGTGTCTACTTATACCAGTGGAAGAACAGCTGTACACATAAAAAACGCTGCAGCCACCCTAAACCAGCATTTGGTATTCTGCTACAGGCCTGGAACTTCATTTAGAGATTAAAGGGGAAAAAATAATCTCTCCTTGTAAAATATAACCATTTTTATGTTTTGCCTTTACATTTTTGTAACTCGCTTCCCTTTATAATTTGAGTGAGATTTGTGAGTCTCAGATTAAAGCACCTTTGTTGTGTGTTTCAAACATTATTAAGAGCCTTGATGGTCTCAGCATTATTACAAGGTGTAACAAAAAACAGTAGAAATACAAAATCTATTGTCATCAGGCATATTAAATATATTCAAAATAGAATTACCAACCCCTCAGGGAGCCATTCTTGGTCCAATACTCCTCAATATTTTCATTAATGACTCGGAGGATACAGTGGAGAGGATGCTAATTAAATCAGTGGTAAAGACATTGCTGGGAGGCTCTTGAAGGAAGCGAATAAAGCACAGCTCTGTGTTGATAAATTAACAAAAGCCATGGAAATCGATGTGCCAGGACACAATAAAGATAAATGTGTGGTGGTTCCTGCAGGGTTGGACACTCTAGAGGAGAACTGGGTTGTTTGATAAGAGTCTTTCTGTTGCCTTCTTCTAATTCCTGCTCTTTCCCATGAAATTCCAGTGGTGGGACCATTGTTGATTGATGCCTACTCATCCCACCAGCAATGAATTTAGTCCCTTGCCCAAAATCACCTCTGAAATACCTGTGGTCTGTGTTTTTTGTAAAGTATTAAAGTCTTTGCCAGAGTTGCACTTTGAGAGTGCAACTTCATCTCCTTCCTGACCCAAAATCTTGTGTTTCGTTGTTCCCACTCTTTGTGTTTCTCCAGGACTAAACAGGCATTAAAAATAAATAGGTGTTATTAGGCTGCTCTGCGTCCCCAGGAATTTCAGCTGTCGTGCCCTAATTTGCACGTTAGACTCTTCTTATCCATATAAATTAGAAGAGACTTTTCCTGACCTATATTTCCAGTTTAGGAGATGTTGTTTTCCCTGCATCTTTCTTAATGAAGGGGATTATTAAGCAGAGCAGTGTTTGCTGAGGTGGGCTGAACACTTTGCATTTTGAAGTGAGCGGTGCTGAATCAATTCTGGCTCAAGGGCAAAAGTCCTTCTAGGCTCTGAATTCCTCTTTCAACTGCTTTTAGGTTCTTTATTTTATATCTGACAAGGATGTGTGGACCATTTCCCCAGAACTACAGAAAATTAAAACTCTGACACTGTGGGAAACGTGAATCCACCTGTGGGAGGTGAGGTTTATACTGGATATAAGGAAGAATGAAATTATCTAATATACATTTGATATATAAAATATTATGTGGGTCCCCTCCAACTCAGAATATTCTGTGGTTCTGTGATATAAGAACAAGATGATCTTTAAAGGTCCTTTCCAACCCAAACCATTCCATGGTTCTGTGACTCTATCCGTGAAGCCAACAGGAACATGGTGCGAATAACAACATCTAAATTTTCATGTGTTGGTAGAATTAGGAGAGGGCAATCTTAGAAAGTCTTTTTCTGCAGAAGTTTTTGATGGATTGTTCCTAAACCTTAGGCAAGAGAAACAATAGATGAAGTCAAAACAAAGAGATACCAAACATTGTTTTCTTCTTCAAATAATAGTGAATTTACTGTACTTGGGTCTGGAAATCTGAGGCATTGAAGCGTGGCATCATTAATCATAGTTTATGGTGATTATTAGTAGGCTTTTAATCTTTGTTTTCGTGTATAATTAGGTACAAGAGGTCAAAGCTGCCTCTCTTCTGAACAACAATATTTTCAGTGAATGACTGTTTTTCTCTGCCTGCAATTTCCTTCTGCATATTTATAAGAGCACACTTGTCTGTGTTTTGAGAGAGCAGTGTCCCATGAGCTTATCTGCTGATAAAAGCAAATTGCAACACTATTATTTTTATTATCACTAATTATTTTTATTACTATTGCAACAGCACCTGGTGGATCAGAGTGGGTTTGGATTCGGAGTGCAGGCAAATGCCTAAATTGAGGCGAGGCACTAATGAACAACAGATAAACAAAGAGAAAGGAGAAGGCACATGAAGAAAAACAACAGCAAATCTGTGTGGTTCCATAGCTGAGCCTATGTGGCAACTGATCTGAATCCCTGCATTTCTTAATTATATTTTTTCCCCAGGATCAGTTGTTGTCCAGCTTTTGGTAACATCACAGCAAAGTAATTCCTGAACAAAATTGTCAATGAGGGCCTGATTCCAATGCCCAGACAGAAAAGCCTTTGCCATGTCAGGTGCTTTTGGGCATTATTCCTGTTTTCCAGCAGTTAGAAAATGTGGAGCTCATTTCTGCCCTCTTTCATGTCCTCCAATCTCCTCCACACATCCTTGCTCCATGCTTTTTACTTTGGATTGGAGGCTATCAAGATCTCCAGGCGGGCTCGTCTCACCAGCACAGCTATGTCAGGAGGGGTAAAGGCTGAGCTAAATCCACCCAAATTTAGATGTTTCCATGGGCATGGGGGGGCTCAGCTCCCACAGCTGTTGGGAGAGCTCTGGTGAACACACTCGACTCCTCCCAAGTTAAACATCAGGTCAACCAATGTTTGGTCAGCTTTTGGTTGCCTAAACGTGGAAGCTCAGTTCCAGCTGCACTGATAAATATTGATAAAGTTTCATTCCCTTCCCATGTTCCTGGAATCATGGAATGGTTGAGTTGGAAGGAACCTTAAAAACCATCTCATTCCACCCTCTACCATGGGCAGTGACACTTTCCACTATCCCAGGTTGCTCCAAGCCCTGTCCAACCTGGCCTTGGACACTGCCAGGGATCCAGGGGCAGCCACAGCTTCTCTGGGCACCCTGTGCCAGGGCCTCCCCACCCTCACAGCCAACAATTCCTTCCCAATATCCCATCCATCCCTGCCCTCTGGCAGTGGGAAGCCATTCCCTGTGTCCTGTCCCTCCATCCCTTGTCCCAAGTCCCTCTCCAGCTCTCCTGGAGCCCCTTTAGGCCCTCGAAGGGGCTCTGAGGTCTCCCTGGATCCTTCTCTTCTCCAGGTGAACACCCCCAGCTCTCCCAGCCTGGCTCCAGAGGGGCTCCAGCCCTTGGAGCATCTCCATTGCTTCCTCTGGACTCACTCTAGCAGCTTGAGGTTCAATCCAGATCCCAGACAGATTTTTGAGAGGAGGCACCTCTGAAAAAGCCCAATGTCTGTTTATGGCAGAAAATGTCTAAAATCCTGCCTAAAACTAATCATTTAACTTTTAATTAAAGTGAAGTCAAGTTTGATTAAATTAAAAGTCCCCTACAATAAGTTTAGTGCCATTAAGGATGATTTATGCACACAATTCACTGTTCTATTCATCTGTTCTGTGCACCACTGGTAAATATGAATTTTCAATTAATAATTAGAAATGGATTAACATTTTTTCCTGCCAGTGATACTTGAGTTAATACATGAGCTTTGTGACACTCATCCAAAACAAACCCGGGAGGGATATTTTTCTGGACTCAGGTTGATGATGCACTTCCTTCAAAGGTCAAAGAGCATTAAAAAATGCATTTATACATTGTTATAGCTGAAGGAATTAATAAATAATGAATATGTAGGAAACTTTTCTTCTAAACCAAGTCTTTCTTGAGACTCTCTAGTTTTTAAAAATAGATATAACATATTTGAAGTGTTAGAGGAGCAGTATTGCATCTGGTATGTGAATCACAGAATGGTTTTGGTTGGAAAGGACCTCAAAGATCATCTAGTACCAAAAGCAGACCAAAACCAGTTTCCTCCTAGACGCTAAAAACTGTGTATATTGAAAACTTTCTAAACATTGTTGACAGCCTAGAACTTTTCTTTGTTATCTACGAGCTCATTAATGCTTTTTAACCTCCTGAAGAAACTCTTTTCTATTTAATTTATCCTTCCTGCACCACAGCACCTTGAAAATCATCCAGAACTCTCAATGCACAGCACTGGAACGAAATTCTTTCCTATTAACATTTTTCTCCTTTAATCATGTGCCATAAAGAGTTTTACTTTCCCCTGGCAACTTTTAAGCTGTATGGATGTAATCATTAGAGTGAGTGATGACATCAAGCCAGGGTGACATGGTGCAATTGATTTTTACTAAATAATGATATGATGAGCTGCAAGAAGGAGTTTTATTAGTCTTAACTCAGCAAGGATTGATTGGGAAGAAGAAAATGACCAATCCGTATCTCAGGTTGCTGCAGGTATAAGAAAATAAGTGACAGCTGCAGAAAAGTCTATAAATCACAGGAAAAATTATGATAAAAATAAGAGCTATGAACTGCCCTTTAAAATTTCACTGGATGGCAGAGAAGAGTGGAAGAGACCTCAGCCATTTATCTCCATTATGCCTGGGATCCTCCGAGAATAGCAAAGTTGACGGATGATGCCATTACATTTTTTTTATTATTTTTAAATGGAGGGAAGATAAGGAGTGGTGTGTAAGTGTTACTTTCAAGTCATTAGAGGGTTGAGTCTTTGAAAGGATTCCTTGATTTAGCCAATAAAATAAAGTGTCTTTTGCTTTAGCTTTCTGTAGGTAATATATTAAACATTGGCTTTTTGGAAACAAATCTGCTTGTTTGCAGTTTCTGAAGAAAAAAGTAACACTGGGAAATCTGGGTTTTTATTAATCAGAGAATCACAGAATGGTTTGGGTTGGAAAGGAACTTAAAGCTCATCTCATTCCACCCCCTGCCCATGGGCAGGGACACCTTCCACTAGCCCAGGTTGCTCCAAGTCTTGTCCAGCCTGGCCTTGGACACTTCCAGGGATGGGGATTCCATATTCCAGTCCATATTCCAGTTATTCAAGCCAAAGGAGAGCCAGCATTTATTGCTTTGATGCCAAAGAATATGGGGAAGACCAAAACGAAGTAATTCCTACCCAGGTGCATCAGAAGGTACCGGAGTGTTGGTAAGAAGGGGATTTTTAGAGCCATTTCTTTGCCTGTTATCTACACCTTGGCAAAGAGCAGCTTTCCTGGTGGTGGTGTGTTTATATTCCATGGCAATCTCAACCTGGGAATTGTTCCTTTGACAGCATCTGGGAGCCCATCACAGCTCCCTGTTCTCTCCAGCCGCCATCCTCTCACTGCAGATTTCTATTTCATACAAATCAGAGCTCAGCTCTTGAGGGCTTTTTGTGGTTAATAGGTGCTCTGGGCTCTGCTGGCACAGCGAGGACATTTTATGTTCTCCAGAGTGGTCAGGGCTGAGCTCCGCTGAGGTGCTTTGGTCAGCCAGAGGGAAATTCCTGAATATGATCCATGCCCAACATCGGAGCACATTTGGAGCTCCTGGTGCCCTCATCTTCCCTGCTTCTCCAGAGAGAAGAGCTTACAACAACAGCCCAGTGCTCACACAGGGTTTGGGCTGTTGGATTTTGGATTCTTTTATGCCATGCAACCGCATCCAAAACCCACATATTTTTGTCTCTTGCCAGAGAGGTGCAAATTGCCTTTTGTTTCAGTTCTAAAATCAACCTCTCTATCAAAGCATCTCTTTGACAAGAGATTTTCTGGCTGTTTCCAGCAGAGCAGCCGATTTTCTTTGTCTCAGGCACCACCAGTGAGTGCCAGGCTGTTACCTCCGGGGTCTGTTTGTTCCTGTTCCTGCTGGATGTGTTCCTGATCACCTGGTCATGGACACGGGATTTGCCTTTTCCAGTCTCTGTCTTGCCCCACTGATACTACTAAAGTAGAGCTGGATGGGAGAAATTTCTTCATGGAGAATGTTGTCCAGCCCTGGCACAGCTGCCCAGGGCAGTGGTGGAGTTCCCATCCCTGGAAGGATTTAAAAGCTGTGTGGATGTGACATTTGGGGACATGGGGCAGTGGTGGCCTTGGCAGTGCTGGGGGATGGTTGGACTCGGTGATCTCAGAGGGCTTTTTCACCCTCAGTGATTCTATTTCCTCAGGGTTAATAAATTTTCTTACCAACTTTAAGAAAGAACCTGTTGATCATCTCAGTCTTGAATGAAAGGGAGGTGATGCCTTAGGTTTTAGCTTTTATATTTTTCAAATTCTGCATTCCCAGTGTGTAACTCTGCAGTGTCCTGGAGCCTGTGAGCTGCTGCTCTCTCATGCTGAGACAGAGAGAACAAAGCCTCTCCAGGCTGCTCTCCAAGGACACCCAGCCCGGCCTAGGCCCAAAATGTGTAACCCAGCATCTTGAGAAGGGGGGCAAGCTGAGGGGAAATTCCATCATTAGCTAAAGTTTAATTGGTGAAATTGGGTTGAGATGCAAATGGACCAAAGCTATAAAAGTGTGAAGAACTCGTGACTCGGGGTCCATCTTGGGTGTAGCCTTTGGCCTGCCCAGGGTGTGCCTCTGAAGGCCTTTCAAATAAATATCCACCTTTATTCCCTTACTCCTGTCCAGTCTCTGTTTCTAGGTTGGCCTCTTTAGGCATCTCTTTAGGTCCTACTGGCAGATTTCCCTATTATCTTTGAGGAAAAGGTTGACCTCCTGGAGCTACCCTAAAAACTATCCCTAAATTGGCAGGTTTTACACAGAGAATGACTTTGAGACATCTCACAGAACAGTTGTAGACACAACCAGCATTTCCCAAGAAAATACAGCTGCTCTGAAGATGTTCAGCTGATGTTCTTAGGAATTATTCCTTCTTCCAGTTAAGAGTTTAAGCACAGATACATTGTAGAATTTTTAAACAGCCCAGCAGAGGTTGTTTTTTATTTAGTAAATGTTTTTTTTTTTTGAAGACAAGACTGTTAAGCTCAATCATCCCACCACAGTTGTTTAGTAAATTGAATTTCTTGTCTTGTTTGCTACTTGTTGAGTTGTGATTCTGAGCAAGTCAGACTTCCCAGAGGGTTTCAAAAATCGCTGATGGACCCCTGAGATGTTTGTCCACGTGAGGTTCATTGAAAATAACAACAGCAACAGTGGCACTGGGCCATGTTGGTATACATGGAATTTATTCTGTTATCTCATAGTCTTAGGAGCTTAGGTAATGTATTAGCTCCACATTGCAGGAGATTTAGATACAAAATAATTTAAACAACAAGTGAAAATAAAGGAAAATTTGGGTTAGATCTTTGGTCACATTAAAGCTGCACTTTGGGGACATACTGAACAGTGTCTGTTCAGTCCTTGTCATTGCTGGTGGATGATTTAACAGCCCAAGCCAACATTTGGCTTGGAGGAGGGGCTGCTGTTACCACACACCTGACTCCTCCTTTACTCCACCCTTTAGTCATAGGCATGGCAAAACTCTTGGAATTTTGCCATCCTGGGCTGATCCCCCAGCGTGGGCAGCAGGGGAGGGGGGATTCTGCCCCTCTTCCCCCCTCAGGTGAGCCCCCACCTGCAGAGCTGCTCCAGCCCTGGGCTCCAACAGCAGAAGGACGTGGAGCTGCTGGAGAGAGTCCAGAGGAGGCCATGGAGATGCTCCAAGGGCTGGAGCCCCTCTGCTCTGGAGCCAGGCTGGGAGAGCTGGGGGTGTTCACTTGGAGTAGAGAAGGATCCAGGGAGACCTCAGAGCCCCTTCCAGGGCCTAAAGGGGCTCCAGGAGAGCTGGAGAGGGACTTGGGACAAGGGATGGAGGGACAGGACACAGGGAATGGCTTCAAATTGATAGAGGGCAGGGTTAGATGGGATATTGGGAAGGAATTGCTGCCTGTGAGGGTGGCACAGGGTGCCCAGAGAAGCTGTGGCTGCTCCTGGATCCCTGGAAGTGTCCAAGGCCAGGTTGGATGGGGCTTGGAGCAACCTGGGATAGTGGAAGTTGTCCCTGTCCATGGCAGGGGTTGGAATGAGATGGTCTTTAAAGTCCTTTTCAACCCAAGCCATTCCATGATTCTGTGAAAATGAATCTCCTCAATTTGAAGCCCTCAGGAATGGAATGTGGCTTTAGGTGCATTGTTCCAGGGAGAAACACTCTGCTGCTTGAATGTTGTCTTATTTCCCACCTGGATTTTGGATACTTTGGCTTTCAATTGCCCTTCCAGGTTAAACAACTTTAGCAGAACTCAAGAGCCTCATTTCTCTGTTTCTTTTTTCTCTAGAAATGTATTTTTAATTTAGAGTCAGTTCTCCTCTTAACCTTCTCTTCAATAAATTAATTAAGCTGACTGGCTCCCTGATACTATGTCATGGTGGCACATGCAGATATTAAATAATCTGATTTTCTCACTCAGAG
Organism: Pachycephala philippinensis; assembly: GCA_013397055.1. Taxonomy (NCBI): domain Eukaryota; kingdom Metazoa; phylum Chordata; class Aves; order Passeriformes; genus Pachycephala; species Pachycephala philippinensis. Next base: position 15,415 of record VWZT01001852.1, on the reverse strand, counting down.
CGCTGTGCACGTGAGCTCATACCAAACTTACATTCCTAAATTTGTGCTGGAAACCAGCACCCTCTGTAGTGATCCTCCTTCAGAGAGATTTTTGTAATCCCTTCCCTAGCTGATTGTTAAATAGTTTGTTGAGCAATAAATAGATTTGTAGAATGATAATGCTTAAGCTCAAACATCAATCAGCATTAACATATCCTGGCAAAACTAAAGCTTTCCTGGCCTGTCCTCATTCTATGCCAAACTGGTTTTACCAGAGCTCCTGCCACCCTGGAACAACTTCCAAAGGAATGAGCAAAATATCCTCTGGTGGCACTCAACACTATTAAGTATTGATGAAGAACATTGTTATTGTTTTTATTGTAATAATACGTTTTAACAGCTAAAAAATAACCCAAATTATCAGAAAACTCCATAAAATGTGTTGGAATCAGATTCTTTCGTGTAACTGCTGGTCATTGAACAGAGTTTTCGTCCTAATACATATTTTAAGATATTTCTGTGTATTGTTGTTCATGAATATTTCAGGCAGATTTTGTTTGTTTATTGTGCTAGCCTTTAAATCATTTTTTTTGTTGCCTTGGTGCGTCCAAGAGGGATAAATCCATGATTTAATGAGGAGTAGTGAGTTGATGGCATCTTTTCCCTCCAGTACCATGGGCTCTTTCTCCACCCTCTGACCTTGGCCAGGGGGGTATCAGGACATCCATTTCCTTTTCCATTTCATCTCCACAATCCTGAGAGTTGATGGGAATCCTCAGAGGGGCTTCTGCAGCCTGGTGGCAGTCACAAGACAAATCCTGATGATTTCCAATTTGTCTTGGATTGCAGCTGTTTGGGAGGACTCTGCTTAAGAAACTCCAGCTGTTTCACTCTCCCAGTGCATGCACACCACCAGACAAACTCAAAATTAACACCTTTTGTTCCAGCAAAACAGAAAGTTGTGTTCTTGAACTCAAAATTAGGAACAAGGTGGGAAAAGCAGGGATAACAAAGCTGCCAACGCAGCTGCAAAAGTGCAGGTCCAGATAATTCTTGATGCTAAAGCTGCTCTGAGGCTGTTGTTTGACTTTATGGAATGATCCACAACAAAACTGGCTGGAGAGAGCGGGAATGGGAATGGGAATGGGAATGGGAATGGGAATGGGAATGGGAATGGGAACGGGAATGGGAACGGGAACGGGAATGGGAACGGGAACGGGAACGGGAATGGGAACAGTAACAGGAATGAGAGGCAGCAGTGGCTTCCCAGGATTACAGTGTCAAACCAGAGCTGGGCTGGTCACCTGAGGGGACAGTTGTCATCTCTCTGCTCTGGCCCAGTGTTTTGTAGTTTTGTAGGGAGAATCCATCCCATATTATGGAAATTTGTACATGAACAACTTCCTACAAGTCTTTTGAAGGGGTTACACATATCAGCAGAAATATCACAAAATCCTGGTGCCAAAGTTGCCCATCCAGCCTGGCCTTGAACACCTCCAGGGGTGGGGAGTCCACAACCTCTCTGGGCAGCCTGCTCCAAAAATAACTATTTTTCTCCAAAGGTATTTGGAAAAATTATAAGCACTTGGTAAAATCAACTTTTTTTTCGGCAACCATTTGCATGGTTCAAAATCAGGGTTTTTTTACGAATGCCTTGATTACAGTGACTGCAGCTTAATTATTTAAGGTTTGACCTCTGTATTTGACTATTGTGTGATGGAACAAAACCATAAAATGCCCGTATTTCATTTTCATGGCATTTAAATGGAGATACCAGCACTGAATCCCTTCAGGACTCTTAAACCAAAGAAAAGACCTGGATTTCCTAAAACTACCTGCTGAGTGTGCATGGAAGAGACTGTGCCGATCCAGCTGTGTGGAACACCCTGAATTTCGTGGGAGGTGTCCCACGGCAGGGGGTTGGAATGAGATGAGCTTTGAGGTCTCTCCCAGCCCAACCCGTGCTGGGACTGTGTGAAATGTGGGTGTACTGAACTCCTCCCAGCCCCCAGGGAGGGAGGGAGGCTGATCCCGCTGTGTTCTGTCCCCCAGGGATGCGGCAGGGGAACGACGTCGGCACTCAGTATCGCTCGGCCATCTACACCTTCTCCCGGGAGCAGATGGAAGCTGCCCTGAGATCCAAGGAGGAATATCAGAAGGTAACACCGGGCTGGGGGTGGAATTCCTTCACCTGTGAGCACCAGGTCAAATATGTCACCAATTAACACAAAATCACTCCCTGTGCTCGGCACTCTCTGTGCTGCTGTTGCAGCTCCTCAGTCCAATGTTCAACTTGCTCATAGTTGCTTTGAATTCCAACTTTTAGGAATTTTTTTTGTGGAAGTCATTTTATAACCACGCAGAAAGAAAAATAGTTCCCTTTGCAGAGATATTTTGAGTCTCTTGTACAGATTTTTTTGTTTAATGTGGGTTCACCAGAACAGAAATCTGTGACTTTAAAGCTATCCAAGCTTCTCTGGACCCCAAACCCTGAAGGGTGTTCCTAAAATCCCAGATCCAAGAGTTCCTGAACATTCCTGATCAATAATTGAGCTTGATAACTCAGGATCACCCACCTGCTGCTTATGAGATGCTTCTATCAAGCCATTCCATAAATGTCTTGGATGAGATGTGACAGCCTGTGCCTTGCTGAGAGTATTTGTTGTGACACAAGGGTTTGTGTGAGAGAAGATCGACCAATTCCCTTTCTGTACACAGAATTTTTCCCTCTTTTCTGGGGAAGATGGATTCTGTCTCTTCTCTGCCACGTTATTATTCAACTAAAGGCAGAGGGATTAGTACCCTGCAGTGTTGTTGCACTGTGGTTGCTGCCTAGTGCTCTTCCCAATGCAAAATCCAGATTCTGAAGCAGAAAAACAGAAATTATTATAATTTATATAAAAAAACCCCAGTCACCTGGGACACCAGAGTAGTAAACTTAAATAGTACTAAAAGAAAAACAGTGTTCATATGTTTAATTATTTAATTATACAATGACCTCGGTGGTGTTATGTTAAAGAACCAGGAGTTTTGGTGTGTATTTGATGTTAAAAGTAAAAAACTCTTTTTACATCAGCCAAAAGGTCCCAAAAGGCAGCACTTTGGTTTTCACCAATGTGGGTATGAATTTCTGAGCTCTGGGTGAGCTCCTAGGGCTGGTTCCTGTGTGCAGTTGGAATTATTTTCAGTGCAAAGAGGTGGTCAGAACTGCAGGTAAGTGATTTCCAGATGTGCTACCTGTGCATGTAAATGAAGTTCTCAGTGACTTCTGTATTTTCTGATGGGGATAAGTCAGTCTTGCAGGTGTTTATCTGGTGGTTTTGGAAGATATTTATCATTCAAAACTTTTTTTTACTCATTATTTACCTTAGATCCGCTGCTTTTCCAAATTCCTTTTATTCATTTCTTTTAGCATCTGCTGACCAACATCACCCCGCGAATCTTACAGCTTTAATTTGCTTTCCCAACTCTATTATCCTCTGCCGTTATTTGTCATTAAATAAATACTGACATGAAAGCGAAATTGCCATGTGTGAGATTTGCAGTATGATATTACAGAAATTTCCATCATCAAATAGATTTCCTTAATGGCACCATTTAAAATTTACCTACTTTGAAAAGTGTGTGTAATTAGTACATTTATATAATTAGGCACAACTGTAAGTGAGCACATGTAGAGTTTGTTTTTGCACTGAAGTGGGGAAGGAAGGGACCGTGTTGCCAGCGAAGGAAACCCAGCAAATATGCACTGAAATTCCTTAGGGATGCGTGTTTCCCATGTATTATTAACAACAATATCTCCAATATTATCTACTGGGGTATGGCAGGAGCGCTGGAATGGTTGTGTGGGAAACACACTGAGCAAACAATTTGTTCAGGAATCCCTTTTCATATTAAATGCTGTGCATTCCATTATTTTAATGTAAATGTAATACAGCCACTTTCCTTATTATTGCAGCAATTTAAAATAAGTATCAGGCTTTTCTGGCAGTGACACATGCCAGATAATCATGGGTAAAAATGTGAGAATGGCACAATTTTTTCCGTGATAAGTAGTGGTGCCTGCAGCAAGGGAGAAAGGACTAACAAATATTACAATAACTGCAGCGTGCATGGATGACTCGAGAGTTTTTTGGCACTGCAAAGGAAGAAAAAAAATCAAAATGTCATTTATTTTTTTGTTCAGTGAATAATTGTGCATGTGCTCTTAGATGTGTTTTGAGCTGAGGGCCTGGAGGAGCCCTAAAAATGGCCTTCAACCAGAAAATGATGGGTTTGCTAGATGAGGTTTGGGTTTTTTCAGAAACACGAGGAGTGCTGATAATCTTAAGGAAATATTTTTGTTTGCTGAGGAGAGAAACCACTGATGCCTGAAGAGGCCAACCTAGAAACAGAGACCAGACAGGAGGAAGGGAATAAAGGTGGATATTTATTTGAAAGGCCTTCAGAGGCACACCCTGGGCAGGCCAAAGGCTGCACCCAAGATGGACCCCGAGTCACGAGTTCTTCACACTTTTATAGCTTTGGTCCATTTGCATCTCAACCCAATTTCACCAATTAAACTTTAGCTAATGATGGAATTTCCCCTCAGCTTGCCCCCCTTCTCAAGATGCTGGGTTACACATTTTGGGCCTAGGCCGGGCTGGGTGTCCTTGGAGAGCAGCCTGGAGAGGCTTTGTTCTGTCTGTCTCAGCATGAGAGAGCAGCAGCTCCCAGGCTCCAGGACACTGCAGAGTTACACACTGGGAATGCAGAATTTGGAAAATATAAAAGCTAAAACCTAAGGCATCACCATGCAACCCCAAGGTTAATACATTGAATTCCTGCCTCCAAGGCAGGTTGTCTTCAGGCACTGGCTCCTCCCTGGAAGTCAGAGGGTTTGTCCAGCTCTGATTTTGTTCAGCAACCATCACGGGCTGGAAGGAGCAGAAGAAACCAGTCTGTGCCCAAGGGCAGAATGGGGATTTTGAGAGGATTTGCTCTTCAGCAACTGAACTCGGTCCTCAACCACGTGCCACCAGCAGGTGACAGTCACACGTTGGTACTTGGCTCTGCTCGGGCCAGACCTCAATCCTGGGGTCCGTTCTGGGACCCCCCTGACAAGAGAGACCTGGANGCAGCCGGGGGGGTCGGGCTCTGCTCCCAGGGAACAGGGACAGGACAAGAGGAATGGCCTCAAATTGTGCCAGTGGAGGGTCAGGTTGGATATCAGGAAAAATTCTTCATGGAAAGGGTGATCAGGCATTGGAATGAGTTTCCCAGGGCAGTGCTGGATTCCCCATCCCCGGAGGGATTTAAAAGCCATGTGGATGTGGCACTTGGGGACATGGTGCAGTGGTGGCCTTGGCAGTGCTGGGGGATGGTTGGATTTGATGATCTCAGAGAGCTTTTCCAACCTCGGTGATTCTGGGATTCAATTTTAAGTGATGATAATCAGATTTATTACCAGGCTGTGAGTGAGACCCTCGGTGTGCCCTGAGCCCAGGTGTCCTGTAAGGTCACATCTATTTTAACTTGTGGAACTTGTTGCTGATTCCTGCAGCTGCTTTGAGAGCTGAGAAGTGGCAGTAGAGCACTGAATTCACACTGAGCCGTGGGGCTGGAGCTGCTGAGGGAGCTGAGGGCAGGAGTCAGAGTCAGCTGCTGGTGACAGAGACTGTGACACAATAGAGCTGCTGCTAAACGGTGACACAATGGAAGTGTAATCAGAGAAACTTCAAATGAGGGCCAGGCCTTGGTGAAATCACTGTGGATGAGCTGTTCCAGCAGTTTTGCCTGAAGCTGAGGTTTTTTAACACAGGTGAACCTGAGGTTACTCAATTTTCAAGACAGTTGCTGGGCTGGGTTTGGTTTTCAAATGAATTATCAAGGCAATTGTAATCCAAAGAGTGAAATCAAGGGCGGAAGAAGTTTGTATTTTCTTTTTTTCAGAATCAGACCTTGCAGTTGTTTTTTTCAAGCATTAGCACTGGGTTTTAAGGCTCCAAGAATACACTGAGTGTCTCCCCTTCGTGGAATCACAGAACAGTTTGAGTTGGAAGGGATCCTAAAACTCATCCCATTCCCCCCCCTGCCATGGGCAGGGACACCTTCCACTATCCCAGGTTGCTCCAAGCCCCATCCACCCTGGCCTTGGACACTTCCAGGGATCCAGGAGCAGCCACAGCTTCTCTGGGCACCTTGTGCCAGGGCCTCCCCACCCTCACAGCCAGCAATTCCTTCCCAATATCCCATCCATCCCTGCCCTCTGGCCGTGGGAAGCCATTCCCTGTGTCCTGTCCCTCCATCCCTTGTCCCAAGTCCCTCTCCAGCTCTCCTGGAGCCCCTTTAGGCCCTGGAAGGGGCTCTGAGGTCTCCCTGGATCCTCCTCTTCTCCAGGTGAGCACCCCCAGCTCTCCCAGCCCGGCTCCAGAGCAGAGATTTTGGATGGATGTGTCCCATGGAATAAGGGAAGCAATGAATTAGCACTGGGCAGCAGAAGGTGCAGCAATGCCTGCAGTTCAGCACTTCAGCCACTGGGAAGCTTCCATCAGCTTTCTGTGGGATGATGTGGGAACAAAGCAGCAAAACCCTCAGGTGCAAAAATAAGAGCTTAATATAAAGCTCTTAGGGAAAAGAGATTGGAAAGCTGGAGTTTCCAAAAGCATTCCAAAAGCAGCGAGCTTTGGAGCAGCAACCTGCCAGGAGGTGGAGTGGTCAGGATTGTATTTGTCAAAGCTGGAAGAAGGGCTGTTTACAGACCTCTGGGATCTGCAGTTCTGAGTTTTTAATTCCATGAAGGAATGCCTGGCGGCGGGAATTCACAACCTTCATCTGTGTTTTTATCTGACATGCTGTGTGAATTCAGAGCAGGCTTTGCCTGCAAGATGGTTTTTCATGTGATTTTTGGCTGGGAGAAGTTAAATAGCTCTTTTAAAATGAGATTGTTTTTATTAAAGCAATACAATAGTCAATAAAAAAATAACACCTGCTTACTCCTCTTCAAATTATGTCTAATTCAGAGCTTTATGTGTCAAATTATCTCTGCTTCTCTCTGCTGTGAATGGCAACAACTTGATTCCTGATTGATGGTGGTGGCTCTTGTGGAGACAAGCATAGCTGATCTGATAAGCTGAGCCATTCTCTGGTTTGTAATCACTTCTCTGTGCTGCAGAGATACTCTTTGTATGTTCATCCCTCTCGGAGAAAGCTGCATTTGGCTACGGATGAGGAGGTTTTGTGTGAGCAGTTGTGAACTCTTTTCATGTTACTGTAACTGCAGAAAATTTGACTTTGCCACTCCGAGAAAATTTGGGCACCTCACAGCAGGAAAATCTCTCAAAACTAATCCTAATCCATTTCTTGATGACAGTGGCAGCAAGATAAAAGCATTCATGGCATGAACTTAGGATGAACTTGTGGATGTGTCTACCTGGACTTCAGCAAAGCCTTTGACACCATCTCCCATGGCTTATTCCTGCAAAATCCAGCAGCCCATGGCCTGGGCAGGTTCCCTCTGGGCTGGGTTTAGAGCTGGTGATGGCTGGGCACAGGGAGAGCTGGGGAAAGACCCTGCACTTGGGTGACAACAGCCCCCTGCAGCTCCCCTGGGGCACAGGGGCTGGGAAGGGCCCTGAGGGTGCTGTGACAGTGGCTGGACACGAGCCAGGTGTGCCCAGGTGGGCAAGAGCCCGATGGCACCTGGGCTGTCCCAGCTCTGGGGTGGNCCTTGTGGCTCTGCACAACTCCCTGACAGGAGGGGGCAGCCGGGGGGGTCGGGCTCTGCTCCCAGGGAACAGGGACAGGAGGAGAGGGAACGGCCTCAGGCTGTGCCAGGGGAGGTTCAGTTTGGACATCAGGAAGAATTTCTTTATGGAAAAGGTGATTAGATGTTGGAAGGGGCTTCCAAGGGAGGTGCTGGATTCCTTAAAGCCCATTTTATTCCACCCTCTGCCATGGTCAGAGACACCTTCCACTATCCCAGGTTGCTCCAAGCCCCGTCCAGCCTGACCTTGAACACTTCCAGGGATGGGCATTCCCTGAGGCAGAGAAGTGTCACCATCCCATGCTGAGTGCATGCTGCTACTATCCCCGTTCCCCAGGAATGCAGCACGTGGTGCTTATTTTTATTAATGCTGAGAAAGGCAAGATTTTTTTTTTTTCCATAGCTTTCAATTCTGCATTTATTGTCTTCACTTGATAAAGGCCGGGCATTTCACTTGGCCCTTTGACTGTTGCAAATACAGCTGATCCTGCATTTGGAATTAGAACCAGGAACAGCAGGATGAAACCATACTTTGTATTTTGCAATCATTTTTTCATCTGGGAGGTCGTGGAGGTCACCAAAGGAGCTGCTTGCTTTATTGCACTGGGAATGTGAAGTTTATATTGGACATTTAAACTAATGCTAGAAATTGCCCTGTAATAAACTAATGTAAATATCAAATGGATTTGACTCCAAGAGTGGGTTGTAAATAAAACATTTCCTGCTTTGTGTGGCTCGCCCTCTTCAGCTTGCCATTAATGTAAAAACACGCTGGATTTGTGTAGACATCCCATTTTCGTGCCCTTAGGCAGATGAATTCTCAGTCTCCGGGGCAGATCTCCGTGTCGCTTCAGAAAATGAAGATTTAAAGGGCTGAGCTGTTGTTTGAGGGGTCCTGCCCTGTGTGACCTGGCCTCCAGCTGGGCACAGCTCTCCTGTGGGTCCTGGCTCATCCCAGCGCCCAGGAAAAGTAGTGGAATGTGCACTGATGCCAACACAGAGGTTAAATCCCTTCCCAGCAGCCTGGAAATGCTCTGTCACATAGTTCAGTGGCATCTGGGATCCCTCTGAAGGGCTTCTACTCCGGGCTTTTGAGTTTCTCAATCTTGATTATGCATCTGTTACAGCACCCTGAAAGTGTCACAAGCACATTAAATGTCAGGTGCATGAATGTGATAATGATTTTGATAATGGTGGTTTGAGTGTACACAGGATTTATAGGGAAGAGGATGGAATTCTTTCTCTTCAGGAAGCTCTCCAGGAGTTTAGTTTAACTGAGAGATTAGGTATGGGGAGGACAGGATGAAATAGAAAAAAGGTCAAGGTAAAAAGAAGATGATGGTCATTAGCTGGTGCTGTTGTTGTTCTCTTTGGGTTAAACACAGCCCTTAAAACTGAGCTAAGCAAAAATTTCCAGGAAATAAACCTGAGGAATCATCCGCGGATGTGTTCAGTCTCATCATGAGTGGAAATGTGTCTTAGTTCTGCTCTGCCCTTTGGATCCACCCATGTCCAGGTGAAGGATGAGGTTTGTAGTGGAACTCTCTGCATGGACTGAGACGGGGAGAGAGATTGGCCTGGTTTGGGGTTTCCATACAAATTAAAAAATTCAGGAAAAAGCCTTTTTTAAGTGACACATGCATTTTTAATGAGCATGGGAGCATTACTTCTGCTCTCCAAACACTTTGTTTATCCCTAGTGCAGAGCTGTGGGATCCAAGAACGCTCCTCAAACCTCGTTTTCTCAGGGACAGAAGTGTGCCTGAGCCAGGATTCAAATGAATACTCATGGAACACTTCCCCACTGTTTATCCAACTCTGAAATACAAAGCAAAAAATGGGTGTGAGCCTGATGACACTTCAGGAAGTCCTGAGCTCCACAAAGCTCTCAGGTGGAAATGACAGATACTCAACATTTATAAAACACCCTGCTCAGGCCTCTGAATATGGACATGGGAGGGCCCACTTAAACACTCAGGTCCCCATGATTTGATAACCTGATGGCTGATAACCAATTGTAATGACAATTCATCCCTGCTGAAGTTGTTTTCCAGCTGATGTTACCATTTGCTTAAATAACTCTCAAGATTCCCTCACAGGACCCAGTGCAGATCATCCATAAGCTGTAAATCCAGAGCAACACCATTCTAATCCATGGAATTACTTTGGATTTCCAGTAATGCAATTGAGGTAAAATTCTGGCCTGGAAGTTTGATTCCTTTCAGTGTTTTTGTTGCCCAAAGAACTGTCACAGGATTGTGTGTATTATTTTCTGTTTGAAGTGTTCCACTCCATCAAAGAGACCTCTCAGCTTTGGGGAAAACAAGCCAGTGCTTCCTGGAAGGAAAAATCAGACGATGCTTTAGCCAGCAATGCTGTCATGTCTGGTTTGATCCTGTGATCTTTTTTCATCAAGGTTTTTTTCTCCTTTATTGACTTCCACAGATCTCTTGTAGACTGGTGTTTCATTTTGTTTTGTCATGGAATCTCAGAATCCCTGAATGGTTTGGGTTGGAAGGGAGCTTAAAGCCCATCTCATCCCAACCCCTGCTATGGGCAGGGACCTTCCACCATCCCAGGGTGCTCCAAGTCCCATCCAACCTGGCCTTGGACACTGCCAGGGATCCAGGGGCGGCCACAGCTTCTCTGGGAAACATGTTCCAGGGCCTCCCCACCCTCACAGGGAAGATTCTTCAGTCATTTGAACTTGTCCCACATCCTTTTCTTCCTAGTTCCACATTTTCTCCAGTCCACATATTTTCCACTTCTTTTCCTCAGTCCCGTGTTTCTGAAAAACCTTCCCTTTTTTTTATCCTTGCAAACAAAGATAAAATTCTATTTTTTCTAGCTGACTTTTATTAGGTGTTGTTTACTCACTGGGTCTGGAAGTAAATCCAACTACCCAACATAAGGTGGACAAAATAAATTCCCTCTTCCTGCTGCCTAAAGCATCCTGAGATGCCTCCTAGGGCAGGACCATGGATTTATGTGCAGGAAGAGTCACAAAGGCTGGGAAATCACCTTCAGTGAATCCCTGCTTTAAGCCCCAGTATTAAATCCAGTATTTAATCCTGACCTGTCCCCGAGCAAGCAGCTTCCTATGGATTTCTGGGGTTAATGCATTCCCATCGTGGCTGCTCCTTTCTCCTGTGCTTTGGTTATTTTTAGTTGGCTCGGTTAAACCACGTCTTTTTCAAGATTTAAAGGAGTTGTGTTTAAGGTGTCCACAGAAGAAAAACTCTTTTACACATCAAGACCCTTTGTGAGGTGGTGGGGAAGGGCAGGAGGAGGAGCTGTATCCAGACAATGGGTGAAGGTGGAATTTTGGATTTTTTCAGGGAAGCAATGGAGGAAAATTGAGATTTAACTCCATTCCAATGATCTCAGTGGTCCAGGGCAGTAACTCTGACCTTCACGTGATCTCCCAGTTGTACCAGCACTAATTTTAAAATTATTTCTAAGCCTTGATTACTGCAGTTCACAACGATTCTGGTGAAAGTCCATCTTAATCAAGTTATCATCGCCTATATCAATACCATTCTTGCACTTCTTTTTTTAATTAAAACAATTATATAATACTTAATCAAACACAAAATGCTCACGGCATTGGATCTGCAAATTTTCCTTTGTCAGCTGAACTTGTGATGACATCAAAGACAGATGTTGGGTTTATATTTGACCTGTTTTCTACAAAAACATTGATTGGCACTAATTATATTCTTTTCATTTGAATGTAATTTCTTTTTTTGGGGGGGTGTTTTTGTTTGTTTTGGGTTTTTTTGTTTGCTTTTTGTTTTTACCCCCATACAACTTGGCCCAGTGTTGTTTGTGTTGTCTTATTTTCCCTTTTGAAGTGCTCAGGGAACTGGTGCTCATTCCCTCTTCTAAAATTTTCAATATTAATCCTCTACTGATTGTGTAAAACCCACATTTTCCTCAAAAAGCTGAAAAATTAGGCAAATTTGGGTTTATTGGCCAGTGCTTCACGCTGAAGGACACCCAAACTTCAAGATTTTTGCACTCCTTAAACAAACCATTCTAGATGTTTTTTTCTTTTTAATATGGAAAACACAATATTTAAATGTATATATTTATTAATTAAACATTTAATAAATACAGTTGTATTTATCAGAAATGGCTGAGTGGCTGTTCTATAAATTTAGAAAAATCAGTTTTCTCCATCAATAACAACTTCCAGCACAAACCATGAAGTTTGGTGGAGATTAAAACACCCAAAATAAAATTCTGGAAGAAAAAAGAGGAGTTGGAAAATTGCAGTGAGGGATTGTAGCATCCCTCCTCCTTCTCCACACACACACACAAATGTGCACTTTTAACATCATCATCATTTTATTTTCTGTAATATTTTTTATTTTTATCTCAATCAGCTAATTATATCCCGGGTGGTGATTTTTCATCCAGCTCTTCTTGCCGTTATATGTATGTGGCTGCTATTTTATGTGCCAACAATCCTAGGAAATATATTTCCCCATTATCCCGTGATATATTACTATAGGAAAAACCTTCAGTGTGAAATTAGGGGATTTTCCAGGGCTGGAGAAATCCTGATTTCTTTCATTGCCCTCTAGTGGGCTCGAGCTCTTCTGCAAGGGCAGGGAACGAGGAGCTTTCCCCTTCTCTTTGTGCCACACAAACCATCAGGTTTTGTATCATTTCAGTTATTTGTCCGTGTTTGTGTGATTTCTAGAGCACCATTTCATGCATTAGATACAGCAGAATTATCCTGCTGGGTTTTATAAATTATGACAAAAAGGGGATTCTGTGCTTTTTATATTTTGCTGTGGAAATCAGAAGATGGGCATTACCCAGATGAACATTCCCCAAGTGAGTTTTGGGAGGGACACTCGTAGATGTTGGGCTGGCATTGAAATATTTGCAGTCTGGAGAAGCAGTTATCAGCTTTTTATCATTTTCTGCTGTTGTAGCTGTGTCGAATTGTGAATTCATCCCAGAGTGCAGCTGAAGGAGGGCTGGGCAAATGTTCCACCCCATTTATTTGTGGTAGAATCCTAGAGTCTCTTGGGTTAGAAGGGACTTTAAGGATCATTTAGTCCCACCCCCTGCCATGGACAGGGACGTCTTCCACTGTCCCAGGTTGCTCCAAACCCCATCCAACCTGGACTTGGGCACTTCCAGGGATCCAGGGGCAGCCACAGCTTCTCTGGGCACCCTGTGCCAGGGACTCCCCACCCTCACAGCCAGGAGTTCCTTCCCAGTATCCCATCCATCCCTGCCCTCTGGCAGTGGGAAGCCATTCCCTGTGCCCTCTCCCTCCAGGCCCATGAGGCAAAGAGATTAATTTTGAACAGTAAGATCAAAGGAAATTAAACACGGCTCCAGACTGGTTGTTATTATTTTTTATTTTGAATTAGCAAACGATTCACAAATGTGTAGCATATCATAATGTATTATGGCTTGCTAGTCTTAAAATATGAGTGACTTTTTGATGTAAAATCCCTGTTTAATATATGTTGGCTTTGTACAATGTCATATTTCTGCACCGTCCTGGAAAGAGAGGAAGGGAAAAACTCTAAAGGGCATTTTGGAAATGACAGCATAATTCTATCTCAGGTACTTGGTTTAGGTCAGGCATTAATTTACATCATGAGAAAATCACAGCGTTCATTAGGGAGCAAAGCAGAAAGGAGTCAAGCACCTGTGCAGGAGGCAACAGCAGGTTTGTTTAGAGTCACAGAATCATGGGAGTGTTTAGTTTGGAAAAGCCCTTGGAGATCATCAAATCCAACCATTCCCCCAGCACTGCCAAGGCCACCACTGCCCCATGTCCCCAAGTGCCGCATCCACACGGCTTTGAAATCTCTCCAGGGATGGGGGCTCCAGCACTGCCCTGGGCAGCTGTGCCAGGGCTGGAAAACCTTTTTGGGAAAGAAATTATTCCTAATAGCCAATCTAAACCTCCTTGGCACAGCCTGAGGCCATTTCCTCTTTTCCTGGGTGATGGAATCACCATCCACAAACGATGGTTGTGTATCCACCGATGGGATGGGTGTTGCGTTTGCTGCCTTCCAGTGGATTGGGATCTCCCTGATTTGCCAGGATGTTGAGAAACAATGGAATGTGGCTGGGGGAGTGCTTCTGGCAGCTCCCTCAGCACCTTTGGGTGGATCCCATCCGACCCCATGGGCTTGTCTTAGATGTAGCAGGTTGACGACAGCCTCGGATTACGGGATTCATTCTGCTCCTTGTTTCTGTCTGGAGAACAACTGCTCTGACTGCTAAAGACTGAGGCAAAGAAGGCATTAAGTACCTCCACCTGCTCCTCGTCCTTTGCCGTTCCTTTCCCCCTGCATCCAGCAAAGGCTGGAGATCTGTACATCCGTGTTTGCGGATGTGCATCGAGAGCGGCAGGGAAAAAATCCTGCAGCTTTGCACTTTCCTTCAGGAATGACTCACTCCCTCTGGTGGGAACATTTCATTCTGAACGTGTGATGCTGCTTTCCCTCCTCCTCATCCTCCTCCTCCTCCTCCTCCTGCATCCACCCCCTCCCCACCTTCCCATTCCTGCTGCTCCGTGTGTGACATCTGCTCCGTGTGCTGCAGAGCAGCGCTTTGGTTTCTATGGTAGCTGCTGTAGCCACTGGACCCATGGACTGCGAGGGAGAGGAGGAAAAAATGCTCAGAATGGCTGGATTCAGGTGCAGGTTCAATCTCCCTTGGCCAGGGGGCTGGGATGTGTTGGGAGAGGGTGTCCCAAGGGTAGGTCACTCCCATGGCCACAGCTGCCAGCACATTCCAGGGTCCTTTCCTTTCTTGTCCAGTGAAAAGGGACAGCAGGGAAGTGGAGGGTGTGAAGAGCAGCAGATTTTGGGTTTGGTTGAACTTCATGTTTCCTTTTGTCTCGTTTAGGTCTTCAGTTTGCAGGGAACTCTCCTTGGCTTCTGCCTTTAAGAGGGTGAAAATGCAGATGCCAGACCTAAGATATTGTAATTAAGTGTCTATTTATAACAGAGTTTGTCATTAGAATTACCATGTCATTTTTTAAACAAGGGAGAATAATGCCAGTTCACAATCTACACCTGTAGCTGTTGTTTTTTTTGGTGGGTTTTTTTGTTGTGGTTTTTTTTTTTTTAATTATTTTAAACACAGTTCTTCTTTGATTTGTTCTGGCTCTGAATTCATTAAGAAGCCTGAATTAGCATCCTGCCACATTGTCTGGGGCTTCTTCACGCCTCCGTCCCCTCAGGTACAAACACCAGCATTCTGAGCTGGCTCACTTCAGCTAAAAGGGAGTTGACTAAAACACAGAGCCCACTTCTTCATGTTTAAACATTCTTTATAGAATGGAATCAGAATAAGGATTTGGCAACAATTCCTTCATGGAAATGTTGTCCAGCCCTGGCACAGCTGCCCAGGGCAGTGCTGGAGTCCCCATCCCTGCAGGGATTGAAAAGCTGTGTGGATGTGGCACTTGGGGACATGGAGCAGTGGTGGCCTTGGCAGTGCTGTGAATGGTTGGACTCAATGATCTCCAAGGGCTTTTCCAACCTTAATGATTCTGTGATTCCATAATGTCATTATGTCACACCTTTGCAATGATAAATCTATTTTAGAGCAGTTTTTTCATGGGAGACGAAGCCAGCGGGAGCTGAGACCCACAAATTAATACGAACTTGGTAAATCACAAAATTGTTGAATGGTTTGGGTTGGAAGG
>VWZT01001851.1:492761-520136 GCA_013397055.1 Pachycephala philippinensis | reverse complement strand
AACCTTTTCAGTTTTATAAATACTATAATTAACACTAAAAAAACCCTACTGATTGTTAAAACAATGTACTTTGCTACTTAAGCTGTTCATGATTTTTCTTGAGGAAGACTCACCACTGACTTGCTGAACCACAGGAAACCAATATTGCTAAAATGATCAGGCAGCAGAATAGATGTAGATGAAAATTTCCTACTTTAACACACAGAAAATTCCTGACTGCATGGAGTTGTACAAATAAAAATGTTTCTTTTTGTTTCAGTCATTATTATTTCACCTCTTTTGTTGTACACTGTTTAGCAGAAACTGAAAAACTGAAGATACAGAAACACAACTTGTCATTAGCTAAAATATGGGTTTGATCCCTATAAGGAATACATACAATTAGCTAAAACAATTCATTTCCATATGATCCAACACCTATCCAGTACACAGTAGGAGAAAAGACATCCAGGTGCTCTTCAGAAAATTTAGATATAAAGTCCATATTCTGCCTAAGTCTTTGAACAGATATCAGATTAGGGATGAGAGCAGTACTTTTCTTCTTATGCTTTTCTTCTTATCCAACCAAATCCCATTCATCCTATTAAAACTTACTTTCAAGCTCCTGACACCCATCACAGACATCTTTATTTAGAAAAAAACGAAGTTACGAAAAGATGGAAATCTATTCAGTCCTCTAAAATCTATTCAGTCCTCTAGACAGATTCACCACCGCTCCAGAATTTTTTTCAGTTTACTTTTTTTAGTCCGTGCAGGATGCTCTGGTGTACAGAGGTCCACAAAGAGACTGACTGAACAAAGTAACTACAATTTCCTTTTTCACAAAAGATCCCAGAAAGCCAACCAGGCCTGAAAAAGCCAGAGAGTTCTCATTCCATCAGAGCCAAGGAAGGAAAAAGAAAGGGGTGGGGGATGAGCAATCCTGACCAGGAGAGATAAATTTGTTCTTAAAGCTATTCCAGTAAGTTTGGCTTTTAGTTCTTCTGTTTAGCAGCTCCCAGTAAGAATTAAAAGCGTGTCAGTGGAGGTGGAGTAAGAAAGAACAAAAAATGTAGGGGAAAGAAAAAGACAGCAGCGAAAAATCTCACTGGCCTCCCTCAGCAAAGCTCTTCCTCAAGATGCAAGGAACTCTGCTGGCACAGAAAGTTAATTTAATTCTTCCTGCCCCACCAGTCTTGACTCAAGGCCATTTGATTTCACAGTTCCAGTACTTGCAGTAGTTAGCAAGTTGTGCCATGCACTCTACAGAGTGAAAAGCCATGACTGAAGCATGCCAAAGTCTAATCTGTGACAGGCATTCCCAGTTCTGGAACTCTACACAGCGTGCCTCGGATTGCTTGGTGCTGCGAGGCAGCAGATAGGTCTGTGTGCCCAGTCTAAACTCTGGGACCTAGGGATGCATCCTGAGAATGTTTACTACCAGTACAATGCTAATCATAATCAGCATGTGGGTATATGCTCTCTGCAGGATAAAAGGGCAGAAGAAAGGCTGTGTTTAGATCGGACAGCAAAGACAAGATCATAGCCAGGAGGCAGAGAACTCATAAAATAGTTCCATTTAAAGCATACATACAGATTAAAAATTAACCACTGTTGCCAAAAAACTGCACATAACCCCACCCACAGCTATACCTGCCTATGTAGGGACTGCCAAACGCAAGTGGAATATGTGCTCTGTGCTCTGCTGCCCCACCAGCATGACCAGCCAAGAGCCACCATCTCACATCTGTCCTGCTCCCCAGGAACGTGCCCAGGAGAGAGTCACCCTTTATTATTGCTCTTAATGACTGGCTGTCACAGAAATCAGAGACTTCAATGATGTTTTGGAAGCTAGTCATCCTCCTGAGTCTAAGATGTCTTAAATTTCAGCCAGGTAGCTTGACCCAACTGTTCAGAGGTGGAATAATGTTGAAACAAAAATCACCATTGCTACTGCTGTATGCTTGTTGAGACCATACTAAAGAGCTAAAAACTCAAAGCTGCTTTACTGAAAATGCTACAAATACGCTGTCCAGAAGCTGTTATCCTCTCCAGTAAATGATGAGTCCACAGACAGTAATGTCTGCAGTCCTG
The DNA here is from genome assembly GCA_013397055.1 of Pachycephala philippinensis. Lineage (NCBI taxonomy): Eukaryota > Metazoa > Chordata > Aves > Passeriformes > Pachycephala > Pachycephala philippinensis. Next base: position 518,063 of record VWZT01001851.1, on the reverse strand, counting down.
TTTTGCCAGCATTTCCATTACAATTCTCTGTTTTAAAGAAGAATTAACAAGATTAAATACACTTTGGCTAGTAGACCTTCAAGTTCTATTACAGTACATTGTATTTACATTAGAAATGTTAATGTCACAATTCTTCTTGACTTTGAAAAGTACAATGATAATTTACTTTTAAAATAAAAACTATACCAAAAATAGTTGTTTAAAAATCTTCAAATTTATTCCACTACTCTTTATAGAAGAAGTACATTATTTATGCCACTAAAAGGAAAAGCTAATGCATTTTTGTAATGTAAGAATTAATTAAATTCAAGAGAACTAAGCAGATCCCAGAAAAGGGCAGCTATTCTCTCTGTACATAACATAATCATATGCCCCAAATCCAATTATTTTCTTCCTCTGAAAGGTATTTAAAGATGCCATCTCCATAGGGCCTGGCCCAGTGCCATGGAAAGCACAACGATGCACACCATAGCTGATGAGAAACCCGGCATTCCCCTGAGGCTTGAAAATCTTGGGTAGGACCAAAGACTCAAGCGTGAAAAACATCACGATGTTGAAAACAAGCCTTCGTACATATTTTTTAACTATTGATGTTCATCAAAACTTTAAAAAACCAGCCAACTAGTAGGCAAATCTAAGGGGAACCTTCAAGCTTTATATGCAACATATGACAATAGTGAAATGGGAAGTTTTGGGAACTCAGGGGTATTCATCCCACATGTGCTTAACCATATACTGCAGTTATAACCATATACTATGGCACCCTGGAATTTTCTTGTCTCCTCCACCAGCTTACTGAAGTGGAACTCAGGGAGCAGATAAGCTGAGACAGCCAAAACAAGGTTTCTTCAGCCGTTCAATCATCCTTAGATTCAGACTGCTTTACACCAGATGCCTGATTTTAATCATTGTCCATATGACTAAGCATAAAGTATGTACTGCAGAAATGAAACTTGGACCTTCATACTTTTTGTCAGAAAGCACATATTTTTCTGCTTATAATCACCCCACTGACATGTGAATGATTATAATTTTCTTAATTGTCCCTGGTTTGCCTTCTATGAGATGGCAGAATTTAAAAAGCTAGTATCTTGAAGGACAAATGTACAGTAAGTATTGCTGCGTAATATCCCCAGCCAGTAAAGTTCATTATTGAGTCCTAGAATAAAACATGACAGACTTTGTTACGTTATCTTTTCCAGGGTGTCGCTACCAACCCAACACATCCTAGAACTTAATAAAGCCTGGCTGCCTCCAACTCATGATACATCCAGAACACGTATTTTTTTCCCCACATTGCTTTTTCTAATAACTGGTGCTGTTCTGTTCTTCTTGGGATGGTGGATGATAACTATCACACCTGCACACTGGAATGTAGCTGTAATTTTTAACCCAAAATTAATGCAAGTTCCACGAAAACGAAGGTTTAAAACATGCACCTAATGGGGGAAAAATATGGTGAACTGGTCTGTAGCACATTAACTGCTTTGAGTTTAGGATCTTTATTTGCTACATTTCTTTCTTCTACTTTTTTCTACCTGTATGGCATGTGCCCTCATTTAAATCCTATGTATAGTATGTGTCCCAGCAAATTGTCCCAGTGCAGTTCAGAACTGTGGCACAGACTTGAGCATGATTTGAACAAGAAATGTCCTTAAGCTCTGCATACATTTTGAAAGCTATGAAAATAGCCGAAGAATAAATAAAATGGAAATATGACATTTGAAAGTCAGTGAAAGCAAGCTTAAAGAGAAGAGTTATTTCTTCCTATTTACAGTACTCTAAAGATTTAAGTTGTATTGTACAACAATGCTGTATAATCATCAGGCCCAAAATTCTGCTGGGAAGTGTTTTTCAAATGGCAGTTTTGTTGAGACCATACTAAAGAGCTAAAAACTCAAAGCTGCCTATATAAGAAACAGACAATGAAATAGAAACAGGTATTTCTAAAACAGGGCTTTGGAAAATGTCTCCCTGTGCCCAATAGATAGAGCAAATATAAATCTTCACTGAAACTGAATTCTATTTCATTAGTGTCTGCAGCTGCCTAACCTCTCTTCATCTTCTGTGGAGAGGTGGTGGAAAACATTGTTAGTGACAATGGCATCATTTGCTAGTGATAACCAACTATGACTAAATTCAAAATATTGTTGAATCAATGTTTTCTGGCTAAGTTAACAGGATGAAAGCCTTGAGAAACTATATTTACTTTATTTTCTGGAACTAAGGTCAAGCATGCTGAAGCTCCAGGGGTTTTTTTTGAAAGGTGGAATAGGGTTAAACTCCAATTAAGAGACAAACTGATGGAGTAAGATATTTGTTTAGGAACTATGTAGTAATGTATCACAGCCAACCCATTGGAATTACCTTTTGTGTTTATTTCTACAAAAGGAAAACAGAAGAAAAAAATCTACCACAGTATTCAAATTCAGAACTGCATTCGTGCACATTGAAAACCTTTGAATGCACAACTAGCAGGCAAGGGGAAAGTGGTATTTTCTCCACTTTGGATCTCCATAAAAAAGGCTTCATTTACACTGCTGTATTTTTAGAAAGATGGTGGTATTTGCTTGTTTCTTCCAGTATATCACAGATAATACTCAGCTGCTGGGTTTATGAGGTACTTGCAATTGTAACTCAACAGACAAATCCTTTGTTATAAAGAGAGAACAAATAATGGGGATTTACAAAGCTGTAATTATACTGAGAGGGTTTATACGTAAGGATGTATTAAAAGAAATACTATACGCAAAATAACTTTTTTAAAAAGAAATCCTCTGAGCATTATCACCGCTTATAGTAAGGGATCTTTTACCATAAAAGGGATTTTAAATGCATGTCATCCCTAAAGGATGCCCGCAGACTCTGCCAAGCTCTCCTACGTAGGCTGAAGTTGGTAGCATATACCTGTTTTATGGTTAGCAAATGATGATGAACGAGCAGAGCAAACCTTGAGCCCAAAACAAACCACACTAAAGGCAGATGATGTACTCCAGCAACCAGCCAAAGCACGTCAGCTGCTGCAAGCCTTGGCAGTGAGTGGGGAGCAGAGACCGAGAGGTGGAGTGTGCCGTCCCCAGCACAGCTGGTTGCACGAGAGGCACGAGCAGAACCACGGAGCGAGGAGCCCACCCTGGCTACAGATCGGGCTCCTGTAAGGACAGGGACACCAGCACGTGAGTGACAGTGCACCCATTCAGTAACACGCCACCAAGGACAAAGACCACGTTCTTGCCTTTGCTCTGGTCCATCTAGTCATGAAAGGCATTTGGACACACAGGAGCAGGACGCCCTAAACCATGGGGGATGCAGCCAGTATTTGGAATCTCCTGTTTCACCAGCAGCTTCCCGAGGACAGGTGTTCCCAGTGCACCAGAGACCCCTGGCTGGTTGCACAGCATTCCCCAGGAGACCCACTCCAGATACAGCTGTGCCCTGAGGATGCTTCGAAGCTGGCTGCCAGCCAGCTTGTCCCAACAGTGAGGAAACATAAAAGCAAAGATGACTTCAAGCATCCCACTGTCTGAATTAAAGATGATGTTAGGTTTCACTTCAATATATTCCATGAGCAGAACGTAGCTGAGAAGTTATTTTATTATATGATGCACATTTTTTTAGTTAGTAATGGCCACCACAGTTTCTATTCTTGTTAAGTCAGAATGATTTCTACATCTCCTCACAGTAAAACATTGAGCTGGGTATCACAAAGTCGAAACATTTTATATAAATTTATTCTGAGATCGTTTTGACCTTACTGGCTTTTTGGTAAACTAAAATGGGAGAATCTCACTGTTATTCAAGAAAATATAGTAAATAAAATTGGAATTACTTTCCCAAACCTCTTCTCTAAGATCAGTGATTCATTTTCCTAGTTTAGATTTTCTAAATAATTGATTATTGGTATCGGTAACATTCAGCTCTGTATTGGATTTTTAAGGTTAGACCTTAACCCATCAGAAGGGTTGCTAGGGCAATAGATGACCAAAAAAAATTCCACTACTTTCTTTTTAATTGCTTTTATGGAGGCAGGCACTATGATTAATTAGATGGCCAAGGGAATTCCAGATCCATGCAAAAGACATCAGTTGCACTAGTAATACATTTCCCAAGTATAACCTTTTTTTTTTAATATACTAATTACAATGTTTTGACTTTTGGCATGGGTCCCTTAACTGAGCTGCAGGAAGGCAGTGCGACAGGAATGCACAGGGAGGAATAAAGTGGTAGGAGGCACTTGGAGCAAACCCAAGGTGCAAGGGGGCTGAGTGGTCCCAGTTTGACCTGAGGGAGGAATGGGCAGCATCACCTCTATTATCCTTCCACATCAGCATAGAGCTGGCAGTGATAGGAGGTGCTCAAAGCCTGCTGCAGAGGAGAGGGACAGGGAAAACAGGGGACAGAGTCTTCCAGCCTGATCCCTCTGATGTGTGATTCCATGTCCACAGGCAATATTAAGAGAAAATATTCTACTTTCTTTCTTTTCCATTTCATTCAGAAAACGTTTTCATACTTGAGTCGTTTCCTGTTTAAAAGGAAGGAGTTCAAGAAGTGTTGAACAATGCTTTCAGGCACATGGTGTGATTCTTGGGGCCGTCCTGTACAGGGCCAGGAGTTGGACTCCATGATCCTTGTGGATCCCTTCCAGCTCAGGATATTCTGTGATTCTATGACAAAGCAAGTTAATATTACAGCTAAGCTACAATGGGTTAGAAATCCACATTTTCAATTTTACAAACCAGAAGAGTTTTTGCTACGTATAATATTTCAACTTTGGTATTTGATCCTGAAATTAGAAAAAAACAATCTACGATTTTTGTATTTGGGATCAGTCGTATGGACTACGTAATGGAAAAGCTCTATAATTTATCTGAATCATTATTTTATTTTGTTCTCTCGTGGTTCCAATTGTTCATTGTTAATTAGATCCAGCCACAACAACTCATTGTGCAAAAGGCATACTCTGTTTTAATCAAAATCTTGGACGGCATTTTGGATGGCATCTTTAAAACTTGGACAGAACACTCTATGGTTTCCTCACCGATGAAGAATCAAAATTATTAACTATGAACACATCTTCTACTGGATGCTGACACTTATTATCAGGTTATTTTGATGAGCAGCTTCTTGTTTCATGGAACTATTTTAGAGTTCCTTCAGTTTTGTACCTGCTTTCTTCACTCAGAACAGTAATGAATTGAAAACCTGACCCATAGGACACATCCATGGTGAACTCCTAAGTAATTTTTTAATTTCCATTTTCTGCCATGCAGAAAGTGAAGCTGTAAATGCAAAATGTGACTGTGACAGTCTCACCTATTTGAAATCAGATAATTTTATTTATAACGTTCAAATTATTTTCCCCATTGTTTTATCAGTTAAGAGAAATGGCCAGTGTTTGGGAATGAAACACACCGGCAAGCTCATGCTTACGGACTGTCTTCATAGATGTATTTTGGTGACAAGGTACTGGTTCAGATTATCCTCACAGGTAGTTACTGATGACAAAAATCTGAAAAATGTTTCCTTGGCAGAAATAAACACAGCACACCACTTTTATCTATCAATATATAAGTTGTCATTTGATGAAACTTTTGATTTTGGCACTGCTGTTTCAAGAATCCTTGCTAGGTTTTGCATCTTGCTCTGTAAGATTTAGTTATTTCTTTCATGTCAGGCCACTTAGCAACTTCCTTCTTGCTGTCTCCCACCACTACAGCCCCATGGAAACACAGACTGACAAACTGATGGGTTTGCTCTTGCCTAATCATCTGTTTGTAGCAGCTCCATCACCAAGTAAAAGCAAAAAAGCAGAAAGCAGCATTGTTTACCATGTTTGTTGGCACATAACAATGGGATTGAGCACACTCTCAGCAAGTCTGCTGATGACACCAAGCTGTGTGGTGTGGTCGACACACTGGAGGGAAGAGATGCCAGAGGGACCCTGACAGGCTCGAGAGCTGGGCCTGTGCAGAACTCATCAAGTTCAACAAGGCCAAGTGCAAGGGCCTGCACCTGTGTCAGGGCAGTACCAAACTCAAATATAGGCTGGGCGGAGAAGGGATTGAGAGCATTCCTGAGGAGAGGTGCTGGTGGATGAGAGGCTGGACATGACCCAGCAATGTGCACTCACAGCCCAGAGAGCCAATTGTGTCCTGGGCTGCATCCAAAGCAGCGTGGGCAGCAGGGCAAGGGAGGTGATTCTCCCTTTCTGCTCTGCCCTGGTGAGACCCCACCTGCAGTGCTGTGTACAGCTCTGGAGCCCCCAACATAAGGACTTGGAACTGTTGGAGTGAGTCCAGAGGAGGCCATGGAGATGATAAGAGAGCTGGAGAACCTCTCTGATGAAGACAGGCTGCAAGAGCTGAGGTTGTTCAGTCTGAACAAGAGAAGGCTCTGGGATGACCTTAGAGCACCTTCCAGCACCTAAAGGCAGCCTACAAGAGAGCTGGAGAGGGACTTTTTACAAGCACATGCAGTGACAGGATAAGGCAGAATGGCTTTAAACTGAAATAGAGTAGGCTTAGATAAGATATTAGGAGGGAATTCTTTACTATGAGGACGGTGAGGCACTGGAGCAGGTTTTCCAGAAAAGTTCTGGGTGCCCCAACCCTGGACATATTCAAGGCAAAGCTGGATGAGGCTTTGAGCAACCTGGTCAAGTGGAAGGTGTCTCTGCCCACAGCGGGCCCCTTCCAACCCAAACCATTCTATGATTCTGTGATTCTATGAAATAGCCACAAAATCAGTGTTGTAAGGGCTGTAAAGAGAGAATTACAGAGGATTCTATACTGCAGTATGTAAAACAGCAAAATCTAACATGCTGTCTAGCCATCAGTTATTTCTGCTTACCTTCCCCTTGTATTAATACAGGAAATAATAATACAATTGTTTTATTATAAATGACACTATATCATAAATTATAGTACCATCACATTGTATTATGTAATGACAGATAGATGTAAAAATCTGTTTGATTTTAATGTTTAACTTTTTCAAACTATGAAAAGTTTTCAAACACAGTCTGCAAGGAAATCTAATAAGCTCAGTTTGCACATACAAGTGGTGATTTTGGATGCCTGGGCATTTCTCTGACCAACTGAAATGTCTTTACTGGAACCTTGTTTCCAGTAAGAACTGAATACCATCTTTCAGATGTTTTAGGTTATGCACTCTAAAATGGCCTTATGCCAAATCATGAGTCACTTTTGAAAATTTAAGATCCTGTACCTAGTATCAAAACCCAGCAAAAAAATTAATTCCTCAACTCTTACCAGAGTAGCACCATATTTTGGAGAAAATGAAAGATCACTTTGGTTGGTTTCTTTCCTAAACAAAACAAAACAAAACACAACAGCCAAGTTTTTCAACTGGACAGTTAAAAACAAACAAATAAACACAAAAATAAGCCTCTTTCTTAAATGGAGGAAAAATTATTTTAGATTGTTCACGAATTAAACAACTTCTGCCTGTACTTTAGAAGAAAAATCATAATAGCAATAACAAAAGCTTGTCTCCTTCTTTGACACGGTACATAATGTTACATCAGCCCATTTCAAGCACTGTGTCTTGATAAACATATCATATTTCTACCACTGAATATAAATGCTAAGGATCAAAACTCCCCAAAATTTACCTAGGAAAACTAGCATAAGTAGCAGTTTCCCTGCACAACACTTTAAGAACTGACATTCCAAAACTTTAAAATTCTGCTTTGCCCTGAGAAAAGCCACTGAAAAGCAGAGACTGGTGGATCAGCAGCCTGCTTCCTTGTCACACAACTTTCATATCCATAATTCCAAGCAAGTTCTGCAAAGTAACTCACAGACATAGAGTTTCAGGGGAAAAAAATCAGCATTGAAACTGTGTTGGTTGAATGCTACAGCATGGCAGACAGCAGCTCTATATGCCAGCACAGCAGGAAAAAAACTCAATTGCTTTTAATAGACAAGCATTTAGTGCAACTAGTATAATCTGGAGTGACATTTTCCCCTGTCTATTATGTAAGCTGAGAGCTAAACTTGTGCTTTTATGCAGTATATTGCCTATCTTCAACACACTGCCTTATCAGCTTTCTCTCCATCTTTACGGTATTTTAGTAGCAAAGAAGGGGGGACTTACCACATCTTTGAGATTCTTTCTTAATATCCTATTTTCTTCCATTCTGTGTTCATGCTGCCACACAGGCAGGCTTCAATAGGAACTGTTTTTTCTTTAGTTAGCACGGTTCATATTCTACATCTAAAAACCTCTCTGAGAATTTTAACTATGCCACAGAAAATAATTGAAAAGGTAAAGAAAAATCCAGGAAATTCAAAGAAAAGAAGAAATCAAAAGAAAAAACAGAATTTAAAAACTTGAGGGCAGTCAATCCATTTTACAAGCATCATTCCCTAACACCTCTTTTTCAAAATTTAAGGAAGAGAAAAAGCAAGGAAATGGGTAGTTAGAGACATCACCATTTTTATATCCCAGGCATCTTCCAGAATGTGCGAACATCTACCTTCGCAACAGCAATTATCCTTGACAAGATTTTCAGAGTGGCACTCAGCAGCAGCCTTAGAGAGATCAGGAGCTGCCCGCAGAAAGAGCAAACCAGATAATGACAGACTTGCTCTGCTAAAACCAGAGTTTACGACTCCAAGATACCTAAATTAATAATTCTTTTCCAATCTTTCTGTCCATCTATCTACTGTTACTCACCTCTCTGCTGCCCCTGGATAAAGCTGATATCTTAATCAGTAACCCTTTCAAGATAGCCAGCTCCGATAGACTGACTTGTTTTTAATGTATTTTGATAGACAAATAAAGCTGTCTAAGTGCCAAGGAGTCTGCATATTTAAGATTCAGTTCTCAAAGAAGCAAGTGATTAAAATCTAGTGATTTTGCAAGACAAGTTCATAAGGGCTATAAATACAACACATAGCATCAAAAGGCCTCACCAGCCAGACATCTAAATACCAGAAGGAGACAAAAGGCATAAAAGAAATCAAACCTTCAAAAACAGCGTACCAAATTGATTAGGCAACACTGGAAGAATGAGCCTTACAGGAGACACTCTACTGTGTATATGTGCCAAACATGTTTATGATTTCTCCTAAAAGAGCTATCTTGCATTATCCTGGTAGTACCAGATTTTTTTATGTCCCACCTGCCCTCCCAAAAACATAGTTTTTGGGAGGGCAGGTGGGACATGAAAAAAAATAAATATAAAAACAATAAACGACACTGTGCCCATTAGAAGAATGTCCCTTCCAGGTACATATCACCTCCTGAAAAGGAACTTATAAATGTCCTACCCCAATGCTTTCAGTGCTGCATCATGAGCAGGAAACTGACTTTCCCAATCTGAAGCAGGAGCATTCAGGATATATGCACAGACAACATTTCAGAGCTTGTTGGATTACCTATGAGTGTGAGAGAGGTGCTGACCACCCACCCAGCTCTACAGACCACGATGCAGTCTGCAAATCTCCCCTTCTCACTCAGAACTGCGTGCCTGCTGAACCATGCCACCGATGCTACCCCGTGCATCTGACAGAAAGCCTCCTCCACGTGAAGCCTTCTGCCAGGAGCTCCGAGGGGGATGTAAGGCAGCAGCAGGCACGGCACTAGCTCACTGAGCACCCCAGGGTGCTGTGCCCAGGAGGTACCAATACCCAGCTCTCACCCGACACAAAATGCTCTCAGAGCCCCTGAGTTCCCCTGTGAGCCATCCAGACACAGGATCAGAAAAAAGGTTTGGAAAAGCCTTACAAGAGGACAGAAGTCTATGAAACAGTGCACTAACAGACTCACTCAGAAGCCTCAAGATGCTCATGCAGGGAGCAGTGCCTGGAATTTCAAATATAAAGTATACCATCTACAGCATACCAGACAATGCTCTTTGTATTTTATTGAAATTTAGTACAGGGTCTGAGAAGACTTCCTATGCTCACTAGCTGGAGAGGGCTGTGAAACGAGCAATGGCCCATTCTCTGCCCTTTTTCAGAAAACAGATGCTGAATGAGACAAGCAATGGGAAAAAACAACCTTAAGCTCAGCGCAAAGGGATTTTTTTCCTCATTACAGCACAAAAAACACATGGCAGGAGCGTATTTCCATTTAGCTTTCTCTGTGTTGGTTGCTTCTTTTATATCAGACTGGTCTCGAGCTGGTGAGGCTGAAAGACATCTTCATTTACCTGGCAGACCCCAACTGCAGGTAAGATGCTCATCACGACAGTGCTGCTAACATTTTCCCTCTAATTATTTTTGCTCGGTATTCTGTTTTCCAGGTCAAAAAGGAAGGAAGAGTTTCAAACACTTAGCAGAGAATTCTCCTAAAGAGAATTATCCACAAAAACTGCAATTCAGAATTAATAAAGCCTCATGTCTTTTCTACAGAGGTTTTTTGAGTCCTATATGCAGAGGAGGGTTTTCCATTTATCAGGCAGCAGAAAGGGAAGGGCTTTCTACCAGGTGATTTTGAAATTCTTGGTCAAAGGTTAACTTGGTTTTTAACTTCAAAGTACAGAAAAACTCGGAGGTTGAAAGAATACAGTAAAACTTCAGAGGGATATTACCAACCTGAAACCAGGCTATGAAGGCACGTAACGCTGCCTTCTGTGCTACACCTTTCCTTGCTCTTGGTTTCACAGGCAGTTCCTAAGAAGGGAAAAGGCAAAGTCCGTTTGGGAAAGTTTAAATCATAATCAGATTTTTCTGGCTGGCAACTCCAAAGGCGGAAAGGCAGTTTCACTAATTAAGATCTGAACTTCTGCTTCAACTTCAGTTTTTCATAATGTTACTAGATATTTTAAAATATGGTACTCATTCATTGCAGGGTGCAGCACCCGCAGGGCAGTGAGTAATGGGTTTACTCTTGCTTCAGTACTGGCAGCAGCATGTTGGACTGGAAAATGAACCTCTATTTCCTATCTATTTTTATAATCAGTTTATCTACCATCTCCTTAATTCTTACCCCCATATGCACACTAGAAACAAAACATTTAAGTCTCAGTGCTACGCTGAAATACATTCACAACCCTGCCATTGACAGCTCACGGGCGACACTGACTTGTAACTGAGGACAGCATTTGGCCCCAACCAGTACATCTGTAGCCTGTATGAAAAATTCATGAGCTAAATCTTTTCACTTCTTTTATAAATAGGAGACAAAACGAGCGAGTCATCACTTAGTCAGCCAGGGAATGATTCAAAATCTAAACCTAGGATACCATGTTAAGGAAAGTAACTGGTAATAGATACAAAGTATATTTTCTTCCCATAGCAGGAAAAAGGACAAGATTAAGTTATTCCATTTTTTTGTTGCTTCCATTAATTGAAAATGTATATAACACCAACTGAACATAGCTGTAAGATATCAGACACAAAATAGAGATCTGTAGTATTATATGCCCAGATATATTTTGCTGCAGCCCTGAAGTCATACATGTTACTGAGTTCTGGTTCATTTGCAAGCTTTCCTGTTTCTCTAAACACAAACATTACTTCTGTATTTTGTGAGTAGCTCTATATTATGAGGTGATATTAGCTGAGGAGGTGACAGCTGGCAGGAACTTTTGAATCGAAGGGTCTCGTTCCAACTGATACACACAAAGCTCTGTATTAGCTCTCACAAGATGCACTGTTTACTAAAGATGATTACCCACGAGTAAATAATGAGTCATGATATCCTTAAAAAAGCAAACACACAGAGTTAAAGAATAATTTCTAACACGGATACACAGACAGCACTGAAAATTGAATCACTTAGGTGCATTTGTCCTAATTAAGTGTTAAAAACCAGAAAAGCTACAGAAAATAGCCATAATTACATAAAAAATACGTCAGAAGATCTTTAAAAGACTGTATCTCTTTTCATATGAATGTGAAGCACCATTTACAGACATACAAATAGGTAAATGCAGCCTTAAATATATGCAGGTAAAAACAGAAAAGGGATTTTTATTTGGACAACACAACACAAACAAGCCATGGTAATTTTGTCATTCTTGATGGATTACTACTCTATCCTTACATACAATTCAGACCAAACATTCGAATTTTGGCAAGAAAGCAGCACTGCAAATTTAAAACCATAATTATAACAGGGATGCAATCTGCTCATTTTTATTATATGTTATCAGATGACTTCCTAGCACTTTGGGAATTTAACATCAGGAAATTCATTTCCAGATGATCACCAATAGTGGTGAAATAGTCTCTCCTTCATTAGTGCTACTTCCATGTACATCTTTCTTCTAATGCCACCTTATACATTTCTAAAATCACCACTAGGCTCCAGAAGTTCCTCAGGGAAGTACGATGACAGAATTAAGATTATGAAAAATAGGCTTACATCATGTCCACTATTCATTTGTAAAGATTTTGCCTAGAACAGTTTGCTCCCAGTCATTCTGCAGAGCCACCCAGACACCTGTGAAGTTCATCAGCATTTTTAGAAGCCAAATTAAATAGAATCTGGCGATCCTCATGACTTCTCAGCAGCTGAGAGTGGTGGCTCTGGAGTAACAAGAGTTAAAGACCATAAACATATTCCACTGGAACTGTGACTTTTCTTTCACTCTTCTGAAATGTTTCCTTGTAAGGACTAAACTAGAACAAGCTGGATTCTTAAAAAAAAAAAAAAAAAAAAAAAAAAAAAAAANAAAAAGGAAAAAGAAAAAAAAGAACAATAAGGAATTATGTGAATACAGGAAAAACCAAGCACCTAACTTGCTTTCTTTGTGAACATCACTGTATTAGAAAAAGATCAGACTGAAAGTTGAAATGGGTGTTGTCCAAATGTTAGGGCAAATGCTCTTTACTTGACATGCTACATTCTGAAATTAGGGATGCCAGGATACATTTGAAAATTTCATGAGGATAAAATAGTTGCATTATATTTCTTTGCACTGAAAAGCACTGAAGTTCTACCATGACACCTCTGTTCAAACCCAGGTATGACCATCTCATTTCAGGGGGCGCTGCCCAGCTGGGATACCAAGAAACTAAAGGAACAAAAGCTGGTTATTCTGACATGGAGACAGGGGTGCTTTTTCCCCTTTCTTCCCTGTGAACTTCTCCTAGCATTGGTCTTGAAACATAATCTTTGACCAAGCTACAATCTTCATATACTTAGTCACAGTTCGGGTTTTTTGAGACTGTGATTTTAAATCACACATTTCTCAAAAGCTCCTGTAACATTTTAAAGAGCATTTTTTTGAGAAGAACCAGACAGCCAGTGAGATGGCCAACCACAGCATAGATCTCACAACCTGTCCTGCAAGTTTCCTAAATTACAGACACACTTCTGAATCAGGGTCGCATATAACCTGCAATTCTGCGAGGTCCTCCTTTTCTGGCTCACTGGTGATTGTTAAGATCACTGAAAAGGCACCGATTAGCTTTAGCTGCCAATGTTTATAATAAGAGAGATGGCACTTCTTCCCTGACAATCCACAAACCTTAAAATACTACCAAAAAGAAAAGGAAAAGGAGGAAAAGATCAGTGCAATCAGAGCACTTCAACTAGAATAAAGACTCCTTTAGGGCACTTTAACTTCCAGTCTGAAGCTTAAAGGGAAAATTAAATAAAATCTAAAATGTCACACAGCGCTTACAAGATTGCATGTGCTTACTTTAGGCAAATACCACTGAATCCTATTTTTGCTGTATCTTGCTTTATATTATTGCATATGTTTAACTAAGGAAAAATATTACACTTAAATAAGGAAATACTTCAATGTATTTTCCTTTTTCCCTTCTATGATGTAAATGGCCCATATTCTCAATGTTGTTACATTAGAGTTAAATTAGGTCAAAGGCATTTAGTGTTCAAAACCAGGACATGTCACTACTACCACAAATGATCGTACAAGAGGGGGCTTCAGTAGCTGCCTGTTCCTCATTCTCCCAAAGTCTTACCATTCTGTAATACACAGTGGCTGGTGCTTTATACAACTTAATTCCTATCGACCACTTCCAGGGTGATAATACCATCACACATGGATCAAAGTCTAGTAAGTAGATCCCCTTGTTAAAATTTTAAAAACCCTTTTTTTGCTGTTACCTTTTCCCAATACTTTCAGACAATACAGACATGGTCATTAACAGATGTATACAGACACTTTGCAGTCTTTGCTAATGTAATTTTCGTTTCACATTCTACTGTTTTTCCAAATCCTGCCTGAACTCTTTCCTGTTTAATCTCTTCTGGTTAGGAAAAAAAGAATAAATAATGAGCAGTACAGAGAAGGGAATGCAGTGTTCCAGGACTGGGCTTGTATGAGCTACAGGAAAATGGTACAAAACTGAAAAGAGCTGGGATATCTGTAGCATGATGTCATGACCTCTATTTACAGCCACAAATTACATCAGCAAAGTGACAGTGTTCTGTGTGACCCTGCATTGCTTAATTTTTTCTCTCTTTTTTACCATTACTGTGCCTGTCTTCGCTTTACCAATTCTAGTTGCTTCCTCCAATTCGATAATGGTCTAACCAAACACTTCTCCTACACGTCCAAGCAGAAGACCCAATTTTACTGTCAACACAGCCAGATCAAAGCAGCTAACCTGTTATGGAAACAGCAAGGCCAACACCCTAATAATGCCCCAATTTCTTCTGTTAACCAAAGAGATAAAATTATTCTTAATTAACAAAGTGTAAATCAGCAGAAACATAAGTTGAACATAAGTGTTGACAGAAAGTGAAATTCATTGACTCAAAAATACAATGCATTTACTCCCAGAAATTCAGCTACTGATCTACAAAATGTTCAAAAGATACAAAAATACGTGCTGTGCTGCACATCCAGAGATAACAGAACAGTACAGTATCTTAATTCAGTAGGTTTTGCTCTATTTGTTGAATTACATAATGTTGATTAGAGGACATTAGCTTGGATTACAAAGGGAAGAGCATTAATTGCATTCAGTATCAATACCGCTGGCTAACTGACATATAAGAGTAAAAGGAGCCTTGAGTTTTCACAAACTTTCAAGAAGTTTTTCATAAAGATATCAGTAAATAAGAAATGCAACAATATTCAACAATGAGATTTCACATTACAACAGAAAAAAAAAGAAAAATCCACAAAACAAAACCAAAACCTGAGGTAAAGGTCTGAAGAAGAACACATAAGAGCATGGTATAAATTTAATCCCCAAATCAAGATATTAGACTTGCCATATACACAGATGCAGATGGCTGGGTATACTGATTCCAAATTTAGCACTGTAGATAAAATTACTTCCATCTTAAAAACATCCTGTAAGCAGATCATTTTGCTCACAAAACTGTTGAGCTTTGGAAAACAGTAAGCTTGTATCACCTACCTTTATTTTTCCCTTTCTGGATTCTCCAGCCACAATAGCCACTGAAGACAATCTCATTAAGTTTCATTTTGGAGTCCTGACCCCTGACTTCAAACGTTGCAGGAAGATGTGCATTTATTAAACATGCATAAGGTTGACTGAATTTCAAAAATCATTGTTGGGATCATAGCTTTTTCTTTCTGACATATCACTTCTGGGCACTACTTAAGGTCATAATCTGCCTGTGATACTCACCGAGACTTTCCCACATGGAAATAAGGCAGTAATTCCACCCCTTGGATATTATTGAAAAGGTAGCTTGTTCACCACTAGAAACATCATTGCAGAAAACACATCCAAGTAAACTAACAGTATAGTACCACAAAGACTGCTGGCATCTGCTGGCTCTAACTTAGTAGCTCTGATTTGCTATGCTGAGACAGAACATAAAAGGTGTGACACCAGACATCATTTTTTCTGACTCAAAACACATCCAACAAAAAATGCAAAAAGCATGCAACAAACACAAATACCCAAAGATTATCCTCAATAGAGATAAGCTCAGCAAAAGTTAAGCATTTAAACTGTAACTTCTGATCTGCCCATCTGCTTTCCCCACTTTGCCCTGCTCTCCAGATGGGAAAACAGGTGAGGTCTTGAATTACTCATATGTAGCTCTGTAGTTTTGCCCACACCCTTCTTCCTGTTACACCATCACCCAAGTGTTGTGAAATTTGGGGCTCCTAACAGAGATTGCAGATCTTAACTTCACACAGCAATAGGTAAAGCTCTGTCCTATTCTATCACATGCCTTGCAACATCTGCCAGGTTGAATCTCTCAAATTCTTCCTGCCTAATGCTCTTTCTGGGTTTAAACATTTCTTCTCTTAAAGAAGAAAAAAAATTACATTGAGGTTTCCACAATCCTAATTTGCAAATTGTTTCAAGCTCTTTTAGATTAGATTACCTTCCAAAGCAAACACAGTAATACCATACTACTCTCATTTCCCAAACACAGACTGCCTTAAGACTGTGCAGGGCTCACAATGCCTTTGCTTCTTTCAGCTGCCCATGTTCGCACAAATGGCTTTCATTGACTCCAGGAGATCTTTGAATAAGTACGGGATGTTCCACTTATCCAGAGCTATTTAAAGGAGCAAGACATAAAGAAATATTGACAAGATTAGGCATGATGTATCAGGAAACACTTAGCAAGAAAACATTTAAAAAGAAAATCAGACGGTAGATTTGATCTTGCAGATCTGGGCTCCAGTGGTAAAGGTCTCCCTTTACATATCTTTCTTGCACTATCAAATAATTAACTCAGCTGCAGACTTGTGATCATCAAAACGGAATACAGCTATATTTATACAGACATGTTTTGAAGAGGCTGAGCTCAAGTTATAACTTGGCTTGGAGTTGAACTTCACAAAGACGAGTACAAGCTTTTTGTCTTGTTTCACACTACGCTTGCACAGATAGCAAGCAATATCCTCTCAGCAATCCAATTCCCCTTCTCCTTCTACCTCCAACATAAATTGCTGATAACCCTTCCTGCTAATCCTAAGCTGAGAAAATCAAGTATGTTAAAAATACTGAGAAATAGAAATTTTTCAGGAAAAAGGCAGCCTGCACTGTTGTTGCAAAACACAGGTTAAACCAATGCAAACTTATATAACAGGCATGAATTTCCAGCTGCCATTTGTGGATGAGCTCCATCTATGAGCAAAGGTAAAGAGACGTCTGGTACACGCCTGGCTGCCAGCCAGTGTCCACACTGGTCCCCACAGGGCTGCCTCGTGAGTAGGTGTAGCAGTAATGGGAGAGGGAAGATTACACGAGTTCAGGTTTTGTGGCTGCAATTCCACCACTTTCTTGCTTTCAGAACTTGGGGTTCTTGCTAGAGAGACACGTAACCCTAGAAAGAGATCTCTGAAAAAGCACTGGGAGCCAAACTGGACAGCAAAGGTCAAGGGAGAGGGAAGGGCAAAGGTTCACAGAGTAGTCTGCTTATGTAAATTTGGCTTTTTACATTTACATTCCTATGAGCAAAGTATAATCAGAAAATTGCTACTAAACAGCAGGCAAGTCCTGGCTCCTTTTTAAACCTATGATTCTCTCTATGGGATCAAAGGCAATGATCCTGAGAATTGTCCTCATATGTGCAAAGGTGAGAGCATGAATTCTCTTTCTAAGTTTTAAGCAAGCTCATAACTCTGATCTGTGCATGGAAAATGCATTTAGAGTACCTTTTAAAGTTACAGAGATGCTTCAGTTGTTTGTATAGACAGAAGCAATACGATTTGCTCTGTTAATTTGGTATGAATTCACAGTATTTCTTTTTACTCTCCTGAATTTATTGTGGACAAGCCTGGCAGACCAGCTTAATTTGAAAGTGTGCTCTACACTTTCCATTGAATGAATCTACCTTAAATTTTTTCATATTTCACTCAGCTCTAACAAAGTGAACTGCAATTCTCTTTCAAAGCCTTTTCAGAAAGTTTCGGTCAAGGCTGGAGAGGACCTCTGCAGGCTGTCCAGTCCACCACCCTGCTCAATAAAGCAGGGGCACCTGGAGCAGGTTGCCCTGGACCACGTCCACCTGTTTTTTTAGTATCTCCAAGGATGGAGATGCCACAACGTCTCTGGGCAACCTGTACAAAGAGTCTTGCTATTTCTGCAGAAGCAGCAAAGGAAATGTTTGGGGTTGGGCTTTTTTATATACACAAAATTCTAAATTATTTTTCTTTCAACTACTTGAATTCTATTCCTTGGAAAAGAACTTGTAACTTGTCAAGAAAGGACCTTATGATAAGGATGAATCCTGCTGTCCCTGTGAAAATAAAAATCTAGTCAGAAAGGGAAAATGGGGGAGAGGGACTTGCCTAAGTTTATTTGTGCTTCACAAACATTTCTTGTAGTACTTGGAAAAAAAACATGTTTCATCCAGGTTCTTGAATTTACCAGCTATCAGGAATTTCAGAAGATGTGAAGACATCTGAAAACAGAAGGGAGCACACTCTATATACACATGGTTTTCCATGTATATGGCTCCATGCGAGGAAAGTGGCACTGCAGAGAAGCCACTGCAGAGCCAAAGCAAGGAGACTTATCCATGTCACTGCAGGTAGCATGGAGAGGTGAGGATGGCTAACTCAGGGAACAGCTCTGTAGAGACAGTATGACCAGAGCCCTCCCTCCCTCCCTCGGGAAATAAAGAATCCAGCACTTTCCTTTCCCCAGGTCATGCTATTCCCACTCGTGCCTAACCTCCAAGCACAGAAAGCACTTCCCAAAACTAAGAGAGTGCTTTGATATGAGGCCTCTTGAAGAGATAACAGCAGAAGATCCTTCTGCCTCACAAAACACACTCCCACCATCCTCCCACCACTGGAAAGTCATGGCCAGAAAGGCTGCAAGCACATTCCCCGCATCCTACTGTGAGAGTGGCAGTGGGTGAGATTCATCTTCCCTGGGCAGAGGATGAAAGCAAACAGGCTTCCTAGGAGGCCTGACTATCAGAGCAGTCTCTGGGTTCTCCCAGAGTTCAATGCAAATGAAGACAGCTGCCATCAAGATGGTATCTTGCGCAACAACCTACTCGGCAAGAAAGAAGGCTTCGTGCATTTCAGAGGCTACAGAGCCTCTCACCATTTCTGTCCAACTCTCACAGCATGTGTCAGTGCTCACACACACACAGAGCAGAACTGCCAGGTAGGGGGGCAAGGGAGGGAGATGCCAAATGGCAGTCAGACTGGGGATAAAAAACCCCCAAAGAACTCAATACTCAGTAACGCAGAAAGACAAGAAGGCAAAAGCACAGCCTCTGGCCAACACAATGGCAAGTGGGACTCTTGTCATTGGCTTATCCCTTCTGGTGGCAAGAAGGCCCTGGAAGAAGGAACCAGGTGTATGGCAGCTGCCTTCAACATCAGCCAGATTCAGCAACTGGAGCAACTGACAGGACATTCTAAGGGGAAAGAAGGTCAAGGATGCTGTCTCCATGCATAAGACTCCTCAGAAAAACAAAAGGTCTCTCCGGCAAAGCAGAAAAGTGTGAGGTATCTGACGCATGGGACTGGGGGCAGGGGGAACAGGACGAGCAAGAGAAATAGAGCCAAACAGTTTGCAACAATTGAATGTGAAGTCGGGCAATCAGGTTAGATACCTTCATGGTGCAGAGGTGATTTTCAACTCAAAATTCACAATAACCAGTGACAAACTACTGCTATACGTGTATAACTCACAGGCAAGGACCACATGCTCACAATATTCTACATAACCAACTGCATTCCCTGTGATCTGATCCCAAATTTCCTGGTCTCAAATAAAGTTAAGAGAAAGTGTAGCTTTCAAGGATGACTATTATTACATAGGGCTAAGCACCCTGAAAAGTGAAGCAATACCATCCACAGACTCTAAACCTTTGTCTACCTGCATATATTCAAAGACACCTGAATTAAGGCTGCATATCAAACCCTAATTCTGGTATTTCTTCTCCTTTCTTTAACCTTCATAATCAGCAGCTTCTGCAGTTAAAAAAGTTGATCCAAGTCCTCTGGCCCAAGCTGTTTTATTCTGGTCACATAGAGAATTTCAATAAACTAAATCACTTCAGTAAGTCACATCAGTGAATCGGGCATAACACAAAATACATGCAGCTCAGCACAGCACTGCATAGGAAGTACTCTGTGTTCCAGACACAATTTTCTCTGTATTTGTAGAAATAAAATTATACTTTAATATTTAAGGGAAGTAATTATTTTGCTTTAAAAATTAAATTTGTCACAAATACTCTACGGGGGAATATTCTTTTAATGCATCTGTGCATGGTCATGTATATTCTGGATTTACATGGATACAACTCTCTACAGATTCTTTCCCTGTTTATCTAACTGGATAAGGCATTTCACCTTATCTTTTTTTAATGAGAAAAAATGCAGTGTAGAGAGTAAGACACCTAACTTATAAAAGAAGGCTCAAGATAAACCCTTCAATTTCCTGAAGTGAGGAACAAAGTTATTTTAAGCCTTATACATAAATGCTACAGCACATAATTATACTTTGAAGCACCTTGCACACAAACATGCCACGTTTTTTTAAAAGGGGTGTGAAATATTAAAAATAAAACAGAGCCAGGGACAAGTTAATAAATCATGGGAATAAAACTATTTTAATGTAAAGCTAGAAAACAGTATAAAGTCAGTAAGAAGGCAATCCTACCTGTCAAAAGTTGCAAGAAGGTAGGCAAATGGACCAGGAATATTTTGTGCTAAAAGTCAGAGATAAAAAACAACACTAAAGAAGAAATAGCTGCAATTTATTGGTGCTCATTCTTTCCACTGGTAGGAAACCAAGCAGCAGCACTCCATACCTGCCGAAGTACAGCTGGCCTGGAGCACATGGCAAGGAGCTGGCACAGCAGAATCAAGAGAAACAATGGAATGTCGTGAGTGGGAGGTGTGGAGTTAAGAGGATACTAAAGGGGGCCAAGGTTCAAGACCAAGTCAGTGGAAGAAAGATGTGAAGGTCTACAGGTGAGAAAGGAAAAGGCCCATAGTTCAAGAACATTGCACAGCTGTAGATAATGAGAGCAAACATGACACATGACTCAAGGAAGCCAACTTGCAATGGTGATGAAAGCAGCTCTTCTTACCCACAGAAGTAAATTTTTCTTGTGAATGTTTTGAAAATGGTTCATCCATATGCATGTCACTAAGATATCAGTTAGTGAACAATTGTTCAAGGATCCAACTACTTATGTAGTTGACAGATACTTCTGATTTTCTTCAAAGAGCTCCTTTATTTTCCTACACCACAGCTGTTGCAAAGCACATCTTACTGTCAAGCAACATTGGTGTTGTACCTGTGGCATGCAGTTCATGCCAACCAAATCCCACGAAGAAGACACTCAAACATCAGCATCAAAGTAGGCAAAAAAAAATTAGCAGGTGAGCAGAATGAACTTCTACCCAAGATAAAACAGTAATCATTGTGTATGCATACATACAAGTGATTTGGTTCTACACGTACCAGCTTCACTCCATCCAGTAGAAGAAAGACTTACATTTGGTTTGACTTTAAATTCACTTGATGAAACATTGACCTTCTTGCTCTGTTTTCTACCTTACTACTAGGCAGCTTGACAATCAGTCCTTTTATTTCTTCCAATGGAAAAACAGAACCCTAATTTATTGGGTTAGGTTCACCAGAGGACACAGAACAGTTCTGTAGTCTAGAATGATGACACTGCTCTCATGCGTATAATCTAATTATAACATAAGAGTATTTGCCCTTTTAGTTCATCAGTAAAAATTATTACAGCTTCTCTATATTTAAGACACTTGAGGATATGAAGTATTTTTTTAACTGTGGTTTAATCCATTATTCTTTCACTAGTTCACTAGTTTCACAGGATATTTAATTTCTAACAAGCTACAATGGGTTAGGGTAAAATGAGAATTTTTATGACCAAAAGCATTCAAAATTGAATACTCAAGTTAACTTTTGTATTTCAAAAAAGCATTTTATTTGCTTTTAATTTCCTCCTCTCTAGTTGCAGGCTTACATGCACTTTGGCAGTGGGACCATACACTGAAAAGGTTAACAACAGAACCAACTTTTCCAACCAGTATTTTTACTTGCATTGTCCCCCTACTACAACCAAGTTTAAATTAAGTAGTTGTGATGGGTAATGGAAACAATCTCATTCACGTGTTGTGAATTAAATGAGAGAAACAACTTATGCAAGACTCAATTGCTTTATTCAAAATGTCCTCTTGGACCACATACAACTGATGGAATAACATAGAATTAAAGGAATACAATTCTTTAATCTTTACACAGAAATTTATAGTCTGCCCTTGATTTTAATGACAAAGGTTCTCGTAACACATGCACTGTTTTTTTAGTTATCCCTGTACAATACATAAAATCCTAGCTCATCCCTAAGAAGGGAGATTATTTCTCCACTGCAGTATTAATGACAAGTTTAAAAAATGCCAGCAGCAGTAGTGCCACACTAGTGGCCATGTGAATTATTCTGCTAACTTTTTTGATGGGATAAATTAAGCCAAGCAGATCCCTGGACTAAGACTTCCTCACCCACCCAGAGGCCTTCCTTCAGCTAAGCAGGGAGAAGGAAAGCACCTTGGTGACTTGGCAGAATTCTGCTGTCATACACCAAACAGCTCTTATTTATTTACTTAATTGGGGCCATGCAGGAGAGAATCTAGGACTACATACATAGCCATTTCTGATATTTGGAAAGAAGGGAACAAAGACGAACTGTGGAAATATTAGGAAAATCCTTCCTGATTGATCCTCTGACCCTTTCTGACAGAAAATTCACACATTTAGATCCTGGCCATAATCTCCGGAAACCCATGGCGTGGATGTGCTGCCTCCGTGCCTGCAGGTAGGTGGAAAGTGCCCCAGCACTACCTTCACCTTTCCTCCAGAGGCCAGCTTCTCATGCGTTTTGGAAATCCCACAGGAAAAAGGACAAGATGGAGAAAATATGCAGCTCTGCACTGCTACCCTGCACCTTGCAGGACAGCTCTGCTTTCTGCCACAACAGCCATCTCTCATTTAAGACTAATTTAGTTTGGATGGGAAAATTAGCACTTTCCAAGTCCATGAGGGAAATCCAAGGCATGAGGGCTCACAGTAATTGTGCTTCTCCTGCCTTCCCTCATCTCAGCCTATTTACCTGAGCTTCTTTCACATGCATGCCTCCTTTGCCTTCTTCAACTTTTAGTAATAAGCAAACCCCAAATCAGTAAACCAGAATATGATGATGGAGAGGTAATGAGCTCCAGAATTTCCTTTTCCAAGGAGCCAAAATTCCTGGTCTCACCCTTCCGGTGGCAAATGAGATTCTTGCTGGAGGACGTCCTGCCTCAAATCAGGTGGGTTTTTTTGAGGTTTCATCCCTTGACTCCCTTCCAAATGGAATCAAATTTCAAGACAGGCTACACTACACAATAAACTCTGACAAGCTTCCATGATTTAAGTTTAGCAGTCCTTCTCCTCCCTGCTTTCTCTTGGCTGGGTTTTTACATATAGCCAAGAGGAAAAATCCTGCTCATCATCAACAACAGGGAAGCCAGGAGAGGATATATGCCTGCCACAGGTATGTGTTATTCTGCAAGCTTTTCCACAGAACACTGGTATCTGTTATCATTAACAACTTTCTTCCCTTCACATTCGTAAGAAAAAAACCCCAAAAGGCAGCAAACAACCATATACTGTACAAGGGAAGTACAACATGCACATCAGAGAAAGCTTGCCTTATGCCTTCAGATGTCCCACTGCTCTTTGAAAGCTCTTTGAAAAATACCTGAAGAAACCCGTCTTCAGGGTAAGCAGCCTTCAGCAAAAGCACTTTCACTTTTTCCAAAATCCTCCATGTTATCCTGACATAACAGGAAATGATCAGATAATAAAATTAATGCTGCAGCATGCAAGAGAGTGAACAAAAACACCACCACTTTCTACTAAGCAGAAGAACATTCTGACAAAGAAAGAGACAGCACACAAAAAAATTGACTTTACATAATGACTTGGATATGCAAAGAATTTCAAAAGGACTAAAAAATTTGGTGTAGCCATGATCTGCTCAACACCAACTCATACAAGACTTTATCCAAAACCAGTAAAAATAAGTGACAGATTTTCCATCAACTCTAACATACTTTGGCTTGAGCCCTTTCAGTTCTGAAAATCAGAGTCCACACAGTTAAAAGCAGATGAAAACCACAGCTAAATCCTGCCTTTTCCAACATGGAGCCATGAGATGTTTGAATTTCCATCCAGCAGCAGCGCCCTCGGTTTCACAACTGGTACGTCAGGACTAGATTATTCCATCATTAGCAAGTAACAATGGAACACACCAGCTCATCCAAAGGTCACCAATTCAAATAAACTGGAAGAAGGCTGAGACTAATTTAAGGGTCCTGGGACTAATATGAAGGGTGATTTCATGCCAGTTAGTAGAAAAGAAAAAAAAGCCTTGTGAGGAGGGAAGTAGGCATACACAGTTTCACAAAACTTTTGTTGTTATTGTGCCTTAAACAGCTGTCCTATGAGAAAGTGAAGGGCTATACTTCCCAGTGATTTACCCCAGCTTCTTCTCTTTAAAACAGGCTATACATTCATATAGCTGTATTATTTAGAGTTCAAAGTAAGGAAGAGAACTCAAGCCTCTCTGTGAGGCAATACAACTAACCAATGAAACTGCATTGATTATGGTAAAGTCTCCTGAAAATTACCTTGTTATTATGGAAATTTCTTACAAAAGAGCAAACCCTTTGCTCTGTTGTTTTGGTTTTTCTTCTCAAATGTTTATTCAGAAGGGAAAACAGGAACCAGAAAATCTAGTAAATTGTCTCAACACACAAGTAGAACTGAACTGTAAAAGGAAAACAAACCATTTTTTATAAAAATATCCAGTCTATCAATTATGCAAACATACATTTACAACAGACTAAGTTTTTAAAATAAACGCTAAATATGTTACTATAACTGGCAGATGGCTCAGTTCAAATGCACGAATTTTGTGTTAAGTTAAAATACTAAAGGGAACACGGCTTATACTGCAGAAAAAAAAAAAAAAAAAATGTCCCGTTTGCCTTCCTGGTAAGACCTGGTATTTATTACAGCATTTTTAACCTGTGTTTCGCCTTCCTCCATCCGGATCACAGGAGGGTAAACAAGGTTTCTGGGGACCACGGGGCTATGGGGCTCCTACCACTCACCAGAACAGGTGCGATCCTTCCTTCCTACCGGCTACTGGCTTCATAGGGCTGACAATTTTCCCTTTTTCATTTTACTCGTACGCTGCCTGATCAATCCACCCACTACATCTTCCAAGCCTTCCTCGTCTATATTTAGTTAACAATTAACACATTTGGCTTTTTAACTTCGCGGATTTCTGTTGTTGTTGTTGTCGCCGCCGCTTTAGAAAGTCAAATAGAAAACTTCAATGGATAAACTCTTAACGGGG
>VWZT01001851.1:479763-489899 GCA_013397055.1 Pachycephala philippinensis | reverse complement strand
CCCCCCCGCCCAGTGCCTGAAACACTACTCCTGTCTGGCAAAAAGAGAGGTCCTGTTGTTCTCCTTAAGTCTCAGGCATGTGCTGTGGCT
The DNA here is from genome assembly GCA_013397055.1 of Pachycephala philippinensis. Classification (NCBI taxonomy): domain Eukaryota; kingdom Metazoa; phylum Chordata; class Aves; order Passeriformes; genus Pachycephala; species Pachycephala philippinensis. Next base: position 489,809 of record VWZT01001851.1, on the reverse strand, counting down.
ACTATGCATTCACATACATGGTTATCTTAGTGGCCATGAAATGAGGGTTCAGTACAACTGCAGGACATGTCAAAGAGCCTCTGAAACCCTGCAGTATCTGTGCTGCCTGACCTGGAGCAGGCTCTAAAGAGGGAGGGAGGGAGGAGCAGAGGGAGGCAGCACATAGTTTGTACCAGGAAAGTAATGACAGCATTTTCCTCCTCTCTGAGAAGCAAAGTTCAGGTCATGTACAGGCACTATTTCCCACTGCATCACTTATGCACAGGCTGTGACTTTGTTCAGAAATGCAGGAGTCAGAAACTTGCCTTCAACTGAAAAGCAGCCTAACACTGACCTCATCAAATGCCTGATAGCTGGACCAGGAGCGCCTAGGATGTAATCCAGCTCTGAGATGAGCTGGAAGAGAATTTGTACACCTTTCAGAGCATAAGGCTCTTGTCAATGAAACAGTATTCTTTCTTTTGCATTTTAACAAAAAAACTCGATTTGGTGCCTTGGTGGATTTCAGCTTTTTATCCTTTATTGCTCTCAATTTCTTTTTCAGGGCTGGGCAGGCAGGGGAGAACTTTAATTTCTTTGGGCTCTCTAATGGTAATGGACATTGTGCCTCTGATATCAGCTGCCAGATTTCCTTGTTACTGGTTGGCTTGTTTTGCCCTATAGATCTTTGATTTTAGAGTGGTTGTTTGGCACATCAGTTCTGATACAAATGACTTCGTGTTTTTCTCAGAAGTACTACACACCTCATCTGTTCCTTTTTGGATATTTGTACACAAGCAGGCAGAGAGCACAGGCAATGACACATGTGCTAAGCTGAATCACTTGACCACCTAGCACACATTATCTGGTGGACAGGGGACCCTCTAATCACTTTCTGAAGGAGGGTCTTACAAGACACATGAGTTTTATTTGCAATTTCCCAGGCCTCTTACTTCCTGAGTACTACAGTGCGTGAGAACATGGTGATTAAAGATGAAAACAGTCATGGTAAAACAGCAGTTTAAAAATTACTCCAGTCTGCTGATTGAATGAAAACTTGAACTTTTGGCAGACAAAGAGAATCCAAAACATTTTGTTTTAAAAGTGTTAAAAGGAATGTGAAAATCAGGAAGCATACATGCCCCTTTTCAGTTTTTGACTAACAGGAGTGAGTCAGCACAGCAGGAAAGCATCCTGTGTGCCTCCCTTTTTAAACGATGGATAAGCAGTGCTTATACACACAACAAAACTGATGGACAGTACGTGACTACAATGACTTTAGATTAATTTCCATTTATTATTAGTGCTAGCTGAGGCCAATCTTCTCTAAATGCCATTAAACACTTCAAAACATTTTGGTGTTAACTGAAGGTATTTGGCCAACATCCTCTAGTCTTTGTCTGGGGCAAATATCCATTTCCTGAAAAAGAAATGGAAAATAAACCACTGGTACTATATACTGTTTCTTTTCCTCTTCAATTTCCATTTTCCAATACAGTGTAATACATGTCTGTTTCAAGATTTCTGGGCAATATAAAAATAACCTAATGTAATAATACTTCACTTTTGTACAGAGATCCAATTCCATCCTACCACCAGAATTCGAGGGCAACCAGAGTGGATGTGTGAGAACAGAAGAGAAATGAATGAAAATTGAGACAAATAGGAAAGAAAAATAAATAACAAGAAGGAAAGCAAAAGAGAGAGAAACAAATCTGGAAGCACACTCTAACCTCCAACGCACAGTTCATATCCATTTTTGATCTGTCATGAAAAAACACAGCAGGGAATTTTTTTAAAGTTATGCAGGGTTGCACATGGCACAGGAAATTAGTGCTCAGTCCACAAAACCAAATTAACACGGGCAAGAAAATCTGAACTGAAAGAAAACCAGCAAGATTAAATTATTATCAAAAATTATTTTTAAGATTTGTGTTTCTAAATTGCAGCAAGAAAGTATTGGGAAAAGCAGGTCTCAGCTCTCCTACACTGAAGCCAGCATGCAGACTAAACAGGAATTTGTGTATATTCTCCTTTTTATTGCAAAAGCTGTTTTACTAAAAAAGGCTATTTGGACTGTTATCAAAGGATGATGTGGAGGTTCAAGAAAGTTCAAAACAGATCAGACAATTTATGGTCGACAAGTCCATCAATGGCTAGTAAACATGATGATGCAATCCAGTGAAATTTCTGGTTTAGGAAATTCCCATGTCCTCTGGCTGCCAGAAATTAGGAAATCCTGCATGTGTTCAATTTCTTCCAGTCTTTCTGCAAGCATCCTCTACTCATCAGCCAAAGGCAACTGGGGGGCAACAGGGGGCAACTGGGGTAGGTGGGCTACTGGAGTAAACAAAATCAGTAGTTCATTCTTCTTGTTCTCTGAACAGATCATGAAGACCAGTCTTGTCATGGTGCCACCTGCGATGAATTTTTTAATGAGTCATGGCTCCAAATTTCATGATAGTGGACCTAGTTTGGATTTTCCAAAAATACATAGCAGAAGCAACTTCACATTAATAAACTAATATTAATGCAAAAGGTAGATGACAAATGACAGGCTTCAGTAGCTTTTCCTTCATACTGAATGGGATGGTCAAGGAGCACACTAATAAGGACAGCCCATCAAGCAAGAAGAAATAGCATTTAACTGGCCTGCAGAAAAGCCTCTAGTTTGAAGTGGCTGTGACAGCACCAAAGGCTTGCCACACAGTTTCCTTTCAGTGGTGGACAAGAGACATCTCTTTTGAGAGGAATCAAATGAAGGGTGAATGCAGCTGGGAGAGAAGGTAAAGTGGGAAGATGTGTAGAGGTCCCATTGAAACCAGATCCCTTGTCCCAAACTGCAGTGGTTTCAGTTAAAAGATTAGGGCTTGGAAAGGCTCCTGAAGTTGGAATAATTATAACTGGGTTACTCTGAGGCAAAGCTAAAATACACTGGGAAGAGTCTTGATTTTTGAGGCCTGACAGAAGCAAGAGCTTTGCAAGTTCTTTCATTCCTGATCCAAGACCATATGGAGCTCAACTACCGGGTGGGTGGGTGTATTAATTGAGGGATCGTGCAGCTCGTCCTATTCTAAATCAACTTGTTCTTCATAAGCCATCATTACTATGGAAAAGAGAGCAAGAAACATAGAGATGCTGGGAAACAACCTCCACCTTAAAGTAAAAATAACAAAATCTAGGAATTGAGATCCCACCTTTCTGCTAAGCTCAGGACAGAAGGTAGAATCCTGCTGTCTCTACTCTGGAGAAGATGAGGTCATCTACTCATTTCAGTAAGTAAAAACATGTAAAATAATGCACTATAATCTTCCCATTCATCCTCCACTCTTGCTTTAGCTGTATTTCGCTAAGCTTTATTTTAGCAGACCTAATACATGCAACAAATGAGATCACTTTACCATCTTCATCCTGAATCCATTCATAGGTGAATTTCTGGAAGAATTCAGAGACGTGCACAGAGTTTTGGTGGAAGTATTTTGGTTCCTAAGTTCTCTTGAGAGGCATGGAAGAGAAATATTACCCTGGTGCTAGCAGAAATGCTATAATGGATAGGATTATAATTCTATTAGTTTAGAATGGGTTGCCATTTTTTAGAATGGTAGCACATAGTGTAGTATATATACCTACTCAGTGTGATATGTAGTGCTGGTAGAGTTTCAAGTCATATTTCAATAAATGCCAATTTAAACTCAATTTACCTGACATACAAGAGGAAAGCGTCCTCCGAGTGTGATTATGGGCTCCATGTTGCGATATTTATGCTAATAGTGTCTGCAAAAGAAGCAGTTCCTTCCCCTAGAAAACCTAATCTGCCAGGAGTCCCAGAAGGTGCTTGGAGGCCAGCTTGAAAAATCTCTCTGTAGGAAGGAAGAGGAAGGAAGGAAGAGTCCTACTTTAGTCAAAACTCTGGCTTTTCAAGTGACCCTCAAGTGCTGCAGCAGAGTGACAGTGTTACATGGTGTGCATAAAGCTTTGCAGAGGGAAGTGCCTCAGTAAAAGCTCTTGCTTGAGCTGTAAAAAGTACAGCAAGCCATGGCATAGCTGTGCATAGCATAGCATAGCATAGCAGTGCTATACCTTTCTTTAGATACCTGGTCAGCTGAATCCCAACAACATTGAGATTAAAAACTTACTTATGACCCAAATGTAGTAAGAAGTAGTGTGGAAACACCTACAGGTCCTTCCTGATGCACTCAGACCCACGGCTATGAACTCCTGGAACAAATTAGAAACTGGCACTACCCTAATAGCTGGGTATCTCATTTCGTTAGGATAGACCTGAATGAGCAAAACATGAACAAACAGGCAATGGATGAGACAGATAAGTTGCTAATTCCAACATGCAGGAACCTCCTGCTTGTTAACTTATCCACCCTAGTCAGTCCTCTGACTGTAGAAAAAACAATCCACCAAATCTATTCTGGTGTACCAGGGAAATAAACAAATTATAAATGCACAGACAGGCTGAACCACTTGCATGCTGTTTTTAAATTATCTTTATGAAAACGAGAACTTGGGGAGGAGCTGGGATGATTAGAAACTGATGATGGTATACACTACCGGCTTTTCCTTCCTCCAAACATATCACTTCATTTCTTTAAATTCACTAGGTCTTCAGACACACCAAGAGCAGTTACTTATTCTTTCTAAAGACTTTTAGAAAGCTGCTACTTAAACTTCGAGCACTGTGAAAGGGAAATAAACATTTCAGGAGATCTTACCTGTTTAAACCACTTTTTAATAGTCTAATGATCTTTTAAGAACAATTTGAATTTTGCCAAAAGTATCATTACAAACCAGAATTAAAGTGCTTCCCCACCCTGACTATAGAATTCCTGAAATAACATAATAATAATCTGAAGGGAGAAAATTCTCTCTCAAAAAAAGTGCATTTACTGTTCACCACAGCACCATTTTTCATCATTCAACATTGAAAATGTCCATTAATAAAATAGAATTCATTGGTTTTATAACAATTCTGGTGCAAAATCTTCTTTTTGGAACTCTAATTGATCCTCCAAATGAGCTTTATTAATCACTGACGGAAAACTGGCAAAATCCTACCCCATACTTTGGCAGCCTTTCAAAATGTCCAATTAGGTCAAATCAAGAAAGTCCCAGAAACCAATTACAGCAGCACTTCTAAGCCAAAAAATTTCATTGTACTCTGAAACAACTGCAACATTATCGAAAAAAAAAAACCCAAACCAAAAACCAAAACCCCTCAGTACTGCTCTGGTTATGCACCTCAATCACCACCTCCAGGGAAATGTGCCAAACAGCCACTCCTTGAACTACATCAATTAATGATATTTGCTCACAGATTTTATTTATCAGTGTCATAAATGTCACCAAGCAGTTCACCACAAGGAACAGTGCCAGACAGCTCCTTAATCTGTCAAGCGAACACTTGCTCCCCTTCAGCATTTTTATGTACATCTCATCTCCAGTGCTCTAATTGCACGTGCGTACAACGTCTCCACCTTTTTTTATGAGTTTCATGTGTTCTGTATCTCACCTGCATGTTTGTACATTAACAACTATGTTGACAATGTGATAAAAATAATCTTGGCGGCAAGAACAATAGCGACCTTTATCTAACTTCTCAAGAATGTGATCTTTGCTTCGGCAGAGCTTCTGCACGTACAGCCCTATGGTGCTGGTGGGCTGTTTGAGGTGTGTTTTGCTGCCAATCCTAATCCCACCACCCACAGTTAAGAATTAATTAGGACTTGAAGATGCCAGAGGGAGGCAAAACAAACAAAAATAGCATTTTAATTAACTGCAAACAATAATTAAGATTTTGCATTATGTTTAGCATCTGTACATTGCTGGACTTCTTGCACTGACTCTGAACTTAATGAGATCATCCATCTAAATCCCAGAGGACTGGACAGATCTCAGATCCTAAGTACATCTTCTATAATATCTCAAAACAGTAAATAACTCATTCATCCTTATTATGAAGACCAGTAATTTAAAATTTCAAAAAAATACCACTGTAAAAGAATTGAAATCCATATAACCTGGGCAGACTAAAGGAGAACAAAATGTGCACACATATAGTAAGTAGAGTCTCAGTTTCCAATTCCAGATGTATACCTGTTCTGCCATTTCATGACACAGTGGTCCCTACTTCACCATACTTAGTTATTTAGTTGGTTAATCTTTTATTTATTTATTTACGTATTTACAGTCCCCTTTTACTTTTTTATTAATTTGTCATTATCCAAACAAAATTAGGAAGGCAGTGTTATATGACATATTTTTGCCAAAGTAATGAAAGTTACTTGCAACATTTTTTACTCCAATGCTCTTTTAATTATAATGTTGAGACACAGAACCCTCTAGGTGTCTTCTTATGTGTTTTAGTTACTCAGTTTTCTTTGTCATTTGATCTCCAGCTGGCTAGTTTACAAATGGGGTCTCAGCAGTTCATCTCAACATGAAGTATTACATTCCCTCGACTCGTGCCTGATGCAGTTACCTGTCATTCAGAAATCAAACCTCTTAACAAAAATCTCCTTACCCTCACCAGGAGGACAGGTAAAGTTCCTGCAGTTTTACTTTACCATGATCTTGATCAAGGTTAACCACCAGGACCTAGTCATACAGAAGAAAGTCAAGGGTTTCTCTTGCATCTGTCTCTAGAAACCTAAAGGAAAACACCTCTCTGAAGTAACCATGTGGCTTTTGTGTTCTGTCATTTTCCAAAAACGGCTAGACCAAACCTCTTAACATATATTAACTATGGCTAAAACCTTAATTCACCAAGGAAGATAACAGAACTCATCGTACCATTTACATAATGCAGGTCCAACATCTCACTTGAATTATAGCTACTATATGTCACACAAGTGCAACATTTTAGCTAACGTGTTGAAAGCTTGGCGTGGATCTTTTTCTTCCTCCCATTGTTGGTTTATTAATCCATTGATATAAAAACCAAGAAATATTTGGAAGATCCTGCTTATCTCTAGCTGTCTTTCAGCCTAAGTTCCATAGGTTTCTCAGGTTTCAGAGGTTCCATGTGTTTTCCCTTATATTTTGCTAAACTTGTAGGCACAGAACTGATTAGGAATGATATTTTTGTTCTCCCCTCCACAGCACATTTTTTGAAATGCAAATGGAATAATTGTAACGGGAGTATTAAGAACTTCATTAAAACAGTAAAAACAAACTGCTCTATATTCAGGAAACTAAGGTCAGATCTAAGTGTAAACTTTATGTCAGGATGTATCCTAATGTCAGATATCTTTTCTTAGAATGACTGCCATTATTTATGACTGATTGCAAATGGGGCTAAATTGCTCTGTTGACCTGGAAAGGTCATGAATTTTACTCTGTTTTTTCTCTAATTTTATTTATATAATGCCTTTTCTTTAGCTGTCTATACTCTTGTAACTGCACCACTTTGTTACATTTGTCCTTCTACAAAAGCTTTCCTTCCTTTTTATTCACAGTTTGGTTTGTTGTTTTTTTTTCTGTTATAGTGTCAAACACCCCATTAAAAATGCTACATTTCCTTTGGGTAGATGAAGAAATCAGTAGTTGCCCCCTTTCTTTACATAAAATGCTTGTTTGTCATGGCCTAGAAAGCCCAGCTTGGTACAGGATAGTTATTAGGCTGCTCCTGGTCTGCAGGACATCCTGTAACACAACATACCTCACAGTTGTGTACGTGCTGCTCTACAAGAGTGGCTGAACCTCAGCCCTTATCACAGTTGTTCCTTCTAGTTGGTAATTCTTTCCAGGAAATCACCAATCTTTTGTCTTTCTTTCAGGTGTATATAAATCTATATTTCCTGTAAGTACCTTCGGTTTTCAGTGCCCCATAAGTGAGTTTCAGTTTTTCCTCCTTAACTTTCTTGGCCTCGCTTCTGACATTCCCCTCTCATGGCAGATACATCACCCTATATCAGCTGTTTTCCTGCTTAGTCCTTTTTCTGGAAATGTAGCCCTTAGCACATTCAAAAATTTCTCGAGGTGCTCCAGAGTATCTTAATTTGCCAAGAAAATAAAACAGTGAGGTCTGAGGATCTGGGGTTCTAGCTTTAGCTGTCATCTGCATAGCAAAATTAGCTTACAATTCTCTAGGACAACAGTGTGGCATCCCTCCCTCCCAGATGAAAGTCTCCAGAAATGCCTGTAGCAGTTCGACTATCAACTTATGCTGTTTCCCACTCTCTATTCCTAATCTTTTTCTACAATTTTTCTGCAAGCTACCTCTCTTTTTGTGTCTTACTCAGGCTGATCTCCAGATTGTGACAATTTGTGTGATGAAAATTAACGTAATTTATCTTCTGCGTTTCAGCTCCTTTCTGAGTAATACTATCCCACGTCCTTTTTGTTTGCTTCTCTTAAGCTAGTCAACCTACTCCAATATTACTTTCTGAAAATGTTTGTGTGACCTGGAGCACTTCAGTTTTTTTTTTAATAGAATGTTTCCATCATTATCAAAGACATTTCTTTTGATTTAATTTTTTGCCTGGCCCTTTTTTTCCTCAAAACTTTTTCATTGCAGCTTATTCCATGAAAACAAAGTATTGTTGTATTAGCAGGTTCCCTTTCTTTCTTTCTGCTAGGCCTCATTTTTTAAGAGATTTCCTTTTTAAATCTGAGACAATATGTCTTTCTTCATTTCCCTAATAAATCTTGATACCATTTCCCAAGCTTTTTTTCCTAACAATGCCTTCTCATTTATTCTGTTCAAGTTTTATCTCAACTGCTCAGTATAAATTTATATTAGAATCTGTCTATTTTCAGTTTATGTTTATTGATTCAACGAGAGAGGCCAAGACCTTAAACTTTTGTAGCCAAGCATGCTGTTTGTTGTGCTTTCAATTCTTAAGCAAGTCTTACCCCTTTTGGTAACTTTGCCTGCCTAGATTGACTCTACGAACTTTTTTTTTAATGATACACTGTATCTCTCTGTTTTCCTTTGCCGCTGGTTTAGTGGCTCAGTACCCTCGCAGTGTTTTCTTTCGGGTGTAGTTTCTGGGGGGAAAGAAAAATCTTTAACGTGGGAAAGAACTGTAATTTGATTATCGTACATGTTCTGCAAGTGGTTGCTTTCTGTTGAGGCTCTTTCTGCTTTTCGCTGCCTCCTGACTGCCCCAGGGCACAACTGCTCCATGCTGCATGACCGAGCAGAGCGTCCTCCTGCGGCGGCAGTGATCACCTCACCATGTATTTTGCCTCTGTTTTGCTGAGACAAAGCTCTACCCCTAATGGATGAAGATTGTGCTATGACAGAGATGCAAGACAGAGAGCCAGCATATGCACTCTCTTCTCCTCACCTCTGCTACCTGTTGCTGTGGGACTTAAGTTACTCCATATTCCATTTTTCACATAATATTCTGTGTTAGTTTGTTTATGTTACTCCCGCAGAAGCATCCCACAGAACACCCTATGCAACTCTATGGTTTTTTTTCCATGAGGGGTATTGACTTCACTCGAGCAGCAGGCCAGTAGCACACATTTAAAAAAAATATTGGTTCATGATCCTTTGTAGACACAAGTACGACTAACGAACAGCCTTACTACATTCGCAGAGAGGTTCTTACAACTTGTCTCAATTTGTCAGCTGGTCACGGAGCGCAGCCTGGAATGATAACACACGGCCGCTGCCATCTGTGACCCGAACTCCCCAGGGTTTCCCAGCCATCTCCCATGTTGCCATCCCAGCTGAGCTCAGCGCTCCCACACGCGCCGCGCAGAGAAAGCGCCTGAATTCCCTACGGAGCATCCCGGCCCCTCCTGCGAGGTCTGTGCAGTTCCCAGGGGTGGGATGAACTCTGCAGAAGCAGCAAACACGACGTAGCCCTTCCTGGAGCCTATTTTCTTCCCGTGTAACCAGTAAATACGTCTGGCAAAACGCAGGGCCGGGGGACTCTCAGCAGCTGACGCTGCCCCTGCAGCTCCAGCCCGGTCCTCGCCGGCGCGGGGAGCCCGGGAGAGGAGCCGCGGCAGGTCTGGGAAGGGGAGGGAGCGGCATTCCCCGGGCGGCAGCACACCGGGGCCTCTCCGCCCCGGCGGCAGGCCGGGCCCGGGCTGCGGGGGCG
>VWZT01001851.1:394772-479405 GCA_013397055.1 Pachycephala philippinensis | reverse complement strand
GGCTTGGCCGGGGAGGGGACCCGCAGAGTCCCCGTCGCTCGGCGGAGAGAGGCCCCACCGCCCCGCGCCGCGCCAGCTCTCCGTGGGAATGCTCCCTTTCTGCACCGCCAGAACTGCCGGCGAGCGAACTGTGTTAATCCCGGCGAGCTGGAGCGCTGCGGGCGGTGCTGTGGTCAGCAGCGAAGTGCCAGGGCAGCACTCAGGGCTATCGCCGCTCGGCGCCGAGCCCCGCTCCGCAGAGCCGCCCGGCAGGACAGCAGCGGGTTGCGTAAGAGCGGCCGCTGCGCCCGGGCTCCTGGAGGTGGTTTTGGCCCTCGTGGACACTGGGCACCGTCTGCCTTCCAGATTGCAAAGGAGTTTGTTTGTTGTGGGGTTTTTTTTTTATTATTTCATATTCTTAAAAAAAAATTTTTTTCCTTCGCACCACTGTTCACCAGTGGCCAGGTGTGGAGGCTGACCTACGGAGCTGCCGAAATAGACATTCATTTGGCTTACAGGTTTTAAATGTCTTGCTTCTTTCTGTTTTTCACTTCTCTACCGGCAATTTTTACACTTGAAAAGGTATAAAAGGAAAGAAAAAGACACAAGGACATAGTTTAGCTATCACAGTGCTGCCTTGCATTAGAAATGGAGAAATAAGCACCTACATGATTCCTACTAGGGGATGCAATTAATTTGACTAGACAGCCTCATAATATCACAGCTGAGACAGGAGAGCAGTTCAAAGGCAGTAAAAGGATTAAAGCTCCATCCCAGTTAGTATTTAAGCTTCTTGAACACAGTTACTCTATAACGTGATTCTGCTCTGAAAATGGGATAGCACGTGCTGACTGTCTCAGTGCTTTCTGCATCATGTTTCTGCTCACCCTATATGTAGAAGATGTTGCCAGTGAATTACAATCCTGCAAAGCCAGCCGGGATTTTCTTTCAAGTAATAGAATAATTATTTAAGTGCAGTGTACTGAAATACATTAAAATGTAACTTCTATACACAGTTCAATATCTTCAAGCCTTCACTAAAGAAGTGTATTTTTTACTAAAAAAAAAAAAAAAGTATAAATCCTCATGATCAAGCTGAAACATGCTGTGTATTTCAACAAACATGAATTTGGCCCTGAGTCCTGGCAGCACACTGTTAGAGGGTCTACTCATATCATGTTTGTGGATCTATCAAATTCAGAACTCACTGTAATGATCAGCTGTCTAGAAAAGCTTCAATGTATTCTAGAGACCCGAAGAAGGACCATTCTTACTCTAGAGGGAAAAAAAAAGTATGTGCTTTAAAATATCTAATGGTTATGAACTGAATTACCTTTATTCATTTTTATACAAACTTAGAGATTTTCAGCTAGCAAGGATACATCAGGTGTCCCGTAAGTCCAGTTGCTCTGTATAGAAGGAGGTCTGTAGCCTAGGACTGTAAAAAGCCAACAAAAGATGCTGTTCCATGCTTTATTAATGAGACAAGCTGAGGGGAGTGATGACAATAAAATCAAGAAATCCATGACAAAGGAGCAAGGTGAAGGCAGGTAAGGACATAGACTTCACCTTAACATAGCAGGTCAAGGGGAGAAGCTGGATGTTTGAGAGAGGCATTGTAAACGGAACCACAAGGCGGGACAGTGACCATCAGGAAAGAAGAGTGTCTTCAAGACCTTTCCTGAGACATATTTTAAGTTTCTGGGTTTTTTTACGTGGAATCTCTATAGTTCCATCCAGCAGCAAAAGAATGGATCTAAATTATACAGGATTTTATTATTGATGTAGCTTTATTTTTCTTTTTACTGAAAGACCAGATAGGAAGACACAACTGGCTGGAGCTGAGAAGAACTGGGAAGAATGTTAGAGTAGACAAGGCCTAGTATAATGAAAAACAGTATCTGAAGTAGGGTCTGCAGCTTTGCTATTCATGCTTCCTACTAGACTGTCACACTGTTTTCTATAATGATGATTTTTTTTTTTTTAAGTATACTGATAAAAATTACCAGAATTTTCTTTCTGTACTTGCTTACAAAAAAGTCATATCTTCTCCCACAGATTTTGCCCTTAAAATTTTGATTCGGGCAAATCTACTGGAAAAACTCCCAAGCACACAGTGCAACTAGATGAAGCGGCTGCTTGGTGCACGCAGGCACTGTTTGAGTTTATTTGAGGCATTGCAGTGCTTTTACCCTTCCATCCAGCACACAGTAGCACCTGCTTTGCTGTGTCGTACAAACTCAAAGGAATTCACAAACACCCTCAGTTTCCATGGACTGAATTTCATAGAAGTCCATGTAAAAGACAGATGCTTACTTTCTGAGATGGTGGTTGTTCCTCAGTTTGGAAGCAGCCACCCAGGGCTTCCTCCTGCTCTGGGAGCCCCTGCTGTAGGAGGGGGGCAAGGAGAGGTTGGCCAGTGCTGTCCTTGGTGGGGAGCAGCCAGGTGGGCTCCACACACAGAAACTTTTATGATTTTCGTGGTAGGGAGTCCTTCAGAGTGTTCAGCAGAAGGTGTCCTTCTACCTCCCCCTTTTTGCTTGCACTTCTGTATGTATTTTACCCAGTGCATTCTTCGTGTTTATTACCAACACATGTCCCAGACACAGCTATCTTTTTTTTTTTTTTTTTTTTTTTTTTTTTNTTTTTTTTTTTTTAATATCGGATAATAGATACTGTTAAATTTTGGAAAAATTGTTAGAAATTAACTTATTTTTAAAATTACTATTTTTCTAAGTTTAAGTTAGACTCTGAGTGTTTTATCAGGCTTCTTAGATGACTGCCTATAGTTCTGGTAGATTTCCAGCTTTCCCATCCATCTGTTTGGTTGAAAATAACATGAATTGAATATTCAGCTTGTTCTTTAAGTTGTAGATTTTCAAGGACTGAATCTTCTTTAAGCAGATAAATGCAGCTGCTGCCTTGCCAATTTGTGACATGATTTCATTCTGGATATCCCCACTGGCTTGTATATTACTGCCAAGGTATTGAGACTGACTCATCTCTTGCACTCTTTTGCATTCTAAAGCAATGCTTGAATTTTAGGTTTCTTGTTGGAATCATTTTTTGCATATTATTGTTAACTCTGTGTTTACTATCGTGCTCAGTAGTCTTTAAGCTCACCTTTCCAGATGGTTTTACATGTCTGAGTGGATACTGAAGATCTAAGTCACTAATTGAATAAAATTTCAGCATTTTAGTATTGAGCCATTTAATGTCTAGTAGTCTAGCTGCCTAAAACTTCCTGATAGTGAATCAGTAGCAACCCCAAAACATTTAATCCTTTACACTGTCATTTCTTGTTGATGTGCATTCATATTTGAAACTCTGGCATCTCTTTGTTCAATACAACCTTGTTCAATGTTAATCATCAAGCAGAATATTTTATCTTATTTCACTTGTGCTTCATCTGTGCATGCTGCACCTGGATATAAAGCTGTATTGATACTAATTTCTTTCCTTGATACAACACATTTCATCAACGTACGACAAAGTAGAACGGAGAATATAAAATGCTTCTTTGAAATGTGTGGGGTTTATATCAGTGGTTTTTTTGCTATTCAGCTTTCCTCTGATGATTGTTTTTAGAGTGTGCTGATACACACTTTGGAAAGTTAAAGTAAATAAAAGAAAAGTTATGCATGACAGAAAAAAATTATGTGTGATCAAGGGCAAATGCCCTTTCTACACTAGCAAAAAAATTAAGCCAGTGTTTATATGGAAAAAGATGCACTCTAGCTTGCTAGGCCATGTGCTGACCAGTCACAGCTGGGACCACCACACAGTGTACACTGGAGCTAGGAGTAAACTAGTTATCTCTAAGCCAACAATGATCCCGTGAGGGAAATACCTAATAAAGTTCACCTGGACCAAAGTTTCTGCCATGAGCATTGCCTCAGCCAGCTCACCATATGAAAAGATTTATCCACCAAGAAGAAATAAAGGAACAGACAAATTTTGTGCAGGTCACTTAATGGACTGTTCTGGCGTTGTTACTCAGAGAACATAGGCTTAAAGCTGAAAAAATTTGGAAAGGGAAAAGCCCTCAGCTGTGCAGTGGCTCTCATCCAATAAGCGTGAGCTGCCTGGACAGCTCCTGTCCTCACAGAGCTCTGCCTTGGCCATCACTTCTATCCTCAGCCTAATAAGTCTCCCTGTCACCTTTCTAGTTCCCTCTTTCTCTTCCTGTGACATGCAAGGAAATCTGCAAGAAGTGATACTAAGAGAATAACTAAACCCCTACGTGATCTGTTTTTTTGCACCTGTGGGAAAGCATGGCTGTTCATGTGTCAAAATATGGACTTCAGATGTTAAAAAAATGTGGGTTTGTGATGTTTCCAGTAGGAACATATAAAGCAATTTCATTACTTCTTTCTGATCCAAAGCACACTGAAAATTTCCATTGCTGTCGTTCTGTTAGGGGGCCTCATTGGTTTAAAACCAGTATTAGGCATGTGGTGGTTGAAATGGCAATTTTATTCACGAATTCTTCTGTAGTAATATGCTGTCATACATGTTCTGAGTGCCCACATGGCAGAAGTCCATATGGCATCCCCTTTTAAGCAAATTATATATAGATATATTTCTTCTTATAAAAGCCTGCAGGAACAGTAAGGAGGAAAGCCTTTCAGCAGAAACTAATTCTAAGCTCCACAGTTTTGCTAGTGGGTAAGGAATCCATTTCCCTCAAGAGCAGAAAGTGTTTGTTCATTCACACTGGGACCCAGTAGGGAACAGAGTCCTCTGTAATGGGAAAACAGAAGCAAAGCACAGCCACTCCTTGTGTTTGGTTCTATTTTCTGTCCATGTTAAATGACCCATGTAATGAGTAAAAAATTGTTTAAATCGAGTAGTACACAAGCAGGTGAGGTCAATAACTACTGATAGCTGGCAGTCTGAACTGGGGATGAACAAAATTGGTGCTGTCATTTCGTGATTTTTTAAAAACCATTGCAGTCACAAAAGTACTTCCTAGAACAGATAAATTCCTTTGCTACATGATGGTTAACACTTTAAAGATTCAGAGAGCATTAGTGTGTTTTTCTAAGAGCACAAATGCCTCCTGGGCTGGCCAATGGAGAACTGATGGCACCTATAAGATTCTAGCAGTAGCACTTCAAGATTATTTTTTAAAAAACAGAAACAAAAAACAACAACCAACTATTGAGGCTTCTTGAGAAGTACTTTTGACCAGCCTAGTTAAACATGAGTGTATTCTTTTGTCCTGCCTCCCCTACTTACTGCACTGAGTCCTTTGAGCTTTTAAATTACCTTGCAGATTCCACAGGGTGAGAGCTCTGACTGGGTTTGCAACACACCTAGCCCAGAAGCATACACTTAGACCTGGAAAATGGCATTTTTACTGAGAGTGAAAAAGGATTTAAAAAAGAAAAGTGAGAAATGTGACTACTCAAATCTTTTGAACTATGATACAGAATGGATGTCCTGAGTTCTGATTGCAGTCCCAGTCCAGCAGCCCCTGTGTTTGGAAAGATGTCTTGTAAGCAGACATCAAGGGACATGGTGACAGTACTCTTACTCAATGGGAATGTGGTCTCTTCAGGTAGGACATGAAGCTGGTCTCTGTGTGCAAGAGAGAATCAGGAGAAGAAAAGGCTTAGCTATACCACACCATGTCTTTATGTCTTTTCAGAATCTTCTAGTTCGGGTCACCTCTCACAAAGTGTTATTTCTTGACAAACCTTACCTTTTTTTGTTACTATTTTTATAGGCTCCACGGACAATTAGTAAATGTTTCCATGGCAATCATCGACAGCTTCTCATGGATGAAGATAGATTTTAGCATTCATAGACAAAGACTCCATTCTTCCTTTCTGGTTTTAAAGTATTTTTAAGGCTAACCAAAGAGGATCATGTAGGAGTGTGCTCTGTTACGGTAACAATACCACTGTGAGGATATTTAGGGAGGTCCAAGTTAAAAGTAGTCTATTAATATCTTAAGCATCCATGTTAAAACCACATTCAGATGAGATCAGAGTGTATGCAAATCACTGGGTTTTCTGCTGGAGAGAGGGAAATGTCTTATGTTCTTCTTTCCTTAACCGAAGCTGCAACCAGAATAAAGTCAAGGCTCCCCTGCCCTTGTAGAACACCCAATTCTCACTGGCCCCTCATGTCTCCTGGAACCAAATAAAGTCTATGACAAGGTAACCTAATAAGGGGCAAAAGTGCACCAGTAAATTATCTTAGGGTCAGAGACACTGTGAAACTATAAATTTAACTAGCTCAGTTGTTCCAGAAAAAAACTTTGAACTGTTCATATTCTAGGACAGGAAGGCTGACACTGGTCTAACAAGAAAAACGAACACCTCACAGGTAGAATTTTTTGTCTGTGCCAAAAAACTACTAGGATAGACATTTGGGATGTGGAGAAAACTCCACCTCTGCCCTCCAAAATAGGGTTAAATTTTGGAGCTTCGAGGAGAACTAACAGTGTGAACCCTGGTACAGTTATGAATGGACTCAATTAGTGTAAGAGTCAGTCATTTCGTTTATTTATTTCATTTCAGACAGACAACATGCAGTGAGACACTGTGCAGATATACTTAGTTCTCACTTTTGAAGTGCACTTGAAGAGTCCACAGGATATGTCTTGGAAACGAGAACCGCAGAAACAAACAACCAAAGGAAAAGCACATCAGGTTACATAATAAGTGTCAAAAAGAAGAAGCCTGGTCACCCCTCTTCCACAGGAAAGTCACTCGATAAGAGCATCCCTTTGTGAGGTGGAGAAAAGGAGGACTTGCTGACACTCTCTGCAAAGTGAAATTCTGACTGCCTAACCATAACAAGCCATCCCGAACTCAGAATTATTACTGAAGTGTCAATCATATTCATAAATTATTTTACTATTTATATCTAAAAGTATAAGGTTTGTTTATCAACTTACCTTTCTAGCCATCTTATTAACTCAGTTTTCTTTTTTTCATTTCTTGTAAATAAGAGATAACTTTTTGCCACTCCTGTATATTATAAATAGTCCTCCTTGACTGCCCTGCCAATATTCAGCATATAATCAGAAGGGAAACATAAATTATTTCTGAACTCGTGGTACAGCGTGTTTTCCAGAACTACTGCATTTTTTACGATCCAGCAGGCTCTGCAAACATGCAGGAGACTTATGTTGTCTCCCATGTCACGGGTGAGTTAAACCTTTATGTAAGATCAGTTCATACTGGTTCCATAGGCCCCAGTGTTTGCTGTTCAGGGAAGCTGAAGCACAGCACTATGCTGTATCTTACCAGCAGCGATGTGGCAGAGACTGGTGTTCTAAAAACACAAATTCTGTTTATTCTTAAAAGTGACTTAAACACAGATGAATCATGCCACGCTTTTTAAAAATAGGATTTTTTTTCTCTGTGATAGAATGACTTTTTATTAAAGTTGCAAAACTGGTGAAACCACTTCTTCTTATAGGAACTGCTGCAGCGCACAGACTGCTGTGTAATCATAAGCACCCACCTGAAGCTTTCCAACAAAAAACTGAAGAGGCTTAAATTTGGTTGCACAGGCTGTTTGTCTTAGACCAGTTTGTTTCCTCCCTCAGAGCTGAGTATTAGAACTAACTCTATATACCTGTGTATTTATATATATTCCTTTGAAAAAACACATAGAACTCCCTAAAATATACTATATATACACATATATATTTGTGTTTTCCGTGAAAAGCAAATATGTTCTATCTTCTTCTCAAAGCATTTTACGTAGCTTACAGGTGGACCTCTATATTGAGAGGGACTTAATGTTCCAGAAATAGAAATGAATGGATGTTGTAGGAAATGTACTGTGGAGCAGAATATTACCCCTCTACCAGCATGTTAAAGTAAAACTGTGTATCTCCTGCCCAGCATCCTCCCATGTGTGTACTGGAAATTCTCCCTTGAAAGATAAGTCTTCAAACCTGCATCACTGCCAGCCCAGTTTACAGTACGAGGTACCTGTGGTTCTCTTGAGGTGATGCCAAATGGCAACAAAGTGAAGGGCAGTGGCATGAGACTGAGCACCAAGGGACTGCAGTAATATTACTGGGACTGCCAGCACCTGCCTCTGTGTCCTTACACAGGTTTTAATTCCCTCTGTTCCTTGTTTTCCCTGAGAAAGAAAGGGAAACCATGTAAAAGCAACATACAAAACCCGATAAATACTACCAATTCAATAAATTTAGGTGCATTTTCAGTCTGGTGCTAAATCTAATATGCAGATAAATCAGTGAATTAAAAGAGCAACCAAATGCACCGCATTATTTGCACAGCAAAGACAGCTGAAACAATTTGAATTTTTGGAAGTTAACCCTGCTTATAGTGGTGAGGAACCAAGGTAAAGTCAGCTCTGGCATCTATTACCTTACTAGACAATAAACAAACAAAGCCTTGTAAACAATCTTCTAAACACTTTAAAACAAAATACACACAAACAGTCATAGAACATCTGAACAGGGTGGAAACAAAAGAAATTACATAATAATTTCAACACATAATTCTCAAATTAGGTCTGCATGACATGCTACTGTGGTTTTTTCACAGTAATAAACAAAGGTTAATACTGAGAGCAGATGCTTTTCCTCTGTACTCAAGTTAGTATTACAATACACTGTTGCTGCATTTCCAAATCATTAAGAGTATTAATGAGAAGACTGCTATAGAAAAAAGAGAAAAAGACCAAAGGAATAATATTATTTCTATGCTATGCCATCTTGGAGGCAGTTTTTATAATTGTGACTAAGGATACAAAAAATATAGCAGTTTCCACCATTCAATTCCTTCAACTGATGTTTATTCTAAATAAATAATTCTTCAATGTCTGTGTGTGTTTTCTTCTCAAGTGTGGGCTAAACAGAGGCGTAGTGAAAAAAATAGCTACCACATTGAGTGCAACTAGCTTGAATTTCACCCGAGTGATCTTAACCCAAATGTGCATCTCTCGGTCTGTAAAAGCACTGCTGAAATTCCAGTTCCTTCATAAAATATTACAAGCAGAAATGTAGATAGCGGGTTAAATTTCAACCCCACTGAAGTTAGCAGCAAGCCTCCTGCTAGCTTCACTTACATGTACAAAACACAAACATATGGCTGAATTAGGAACAGAGGAAAATAAGGAGGAACAGAGGAAAATAAGGAGGAACAGAGGAAAATAAGGAGGAATAGAGGAAATGCTGTCACTGACTAAAAGCAGAGTGGGTGGGCAGCACCCAACCTTGTCCATACAGGTTTCCATTGTAATTTTCTGATTGACTGGAAGAGCTATTCCTTCTTCCACCAAAAGCAATGGTTTGTATCTAACAGAGCTTGCAATTACTAGCTGCCAACATGTCAATAGAATAAGGAGTTGGAACAGCTGAAGGATACTCAGGCTTATACTGAAGGTTGTGAGAAACCCTAAGAAGGTGAGGTGGAGAAAACCAATGGGGTTCCTGCCTGGAATGAGACAAACTCAAGAGTGACAAAGCTCAGATGATTTCCATGTTGCTGTATCTGCCCACTGCAGCAATGGCATTATCCATAAACCTGCCCACAGCTTTTACAGTTATGAGAGAAGCAGCCTCTTCTTCTCCTGCAGGCTTGTAAGACACACAAATACGCTGTAAGAAGTCCAGTTAGAGAAATGGGTAGATAGTTTTTTAATATTGCTATTTTTAGATTACATAAGAGCTAGGGCTTCTTGGGACTCTGTCATTTTAAACAAATGGTAGATTGCTTCTTTCTCTTGCATGCATAAAGCTGTGTCATGACAGAAAAATAAACACATGGTTGAGAGACTTCTTGAACTCCTGTACGGTGGTTAATTTTTCAACAGTTCTTTTAATGGCTTTGAGAGCATAATACAGCAGAATTCACAAAGAGTCAACTCTCACTGTCAGTTCTTCATCACACTGTTGAAGAAAATCCCTTCTATCTTCCAATGTTTTAATTTTTAGCTGTGTTATTTCCCTGTCTCGCTCTGGTCAGCTTTTGATGAATTGCAAATTTTGAATCTGTTTTTTGAATCTGTTTTTTGAAACAGTCTACAAAAGCACGGCTTTTTAAACCATGTTTGCATAACTCTCCATCTGACTAACCTGCTAAATTCCTTGTCCCAAAAGACATATAGAAATGACCCATTTTCAGTGGTATGCCAACTGTATACTTAAGGACTGCATAAATTTGCCTGACAAACCACAAACAATCCCTGAACTGCCTCTTGATAACCTCTGGATTTTTTTATTGTGTTGGAGTGAAGCTTTTTTTTCTCTCTCTCCCAGAGCAATGGAAAAAAAAAAGTAATTGAAATAGATTGGAAGGCTTGATGTCTTACGATTTAAATTCCAAAACCAGCTCACTTACATGTGGCGAATCATTTTTGGTTTATGATGGGCTATGGATGACAATAAAGTTTCATACTGCTCCCAGTGGCCAGCTATTCATATCCCAGACCCACCAGTGTATCTGAATTACTAGCATGCTTTTTGGCAACCAGGGAAGAAAGACTGCAGGCTGAATGGGTGCCAAGATGGATGTATAACGTGGGCCAGTTCTCCAGGAAAAGTCTGCTCCAACCTCGCTGAGTGGACCAGACATTCAGCAGTGCAATTTGAGGAGCTGCAAGGGGTTGAGGGGGAGACTGCCCGTGCCTTAAGCAGAGCTTCCCAGTGCTTTCAGAGGCAAGGCAGCTTCCTATATGATCCTGCAAAAGTTTGACCACTGTTGCTGCAGCCTTGGTCCATGTGTGTTCGTGGTATTTGTTTGTCCGGAGGCTTGGCAGTTTATTTTGACTCCTGCTAGCTCTGCGTAGACCAGAGGAAGTGAAATGGTTTCTGTTATTTCTCTTGTACAGTGTCAGAATCCATTGTATGTGTGCAAAGCTACTGAAGACAATCTGATTGCCAAGTGTTTCTGGTGGCGGAACTGGCCCACTTGTTGCAACACACTGGAAAAACAAGAAAAAGAATCCAAAACGACATTCAGCTTCTTAGCAAGTTGATACAGCCAAGTATTGGCAAGTTAGTACATTAGGACTGAAAAGGGAGATAGCTTTCCTTTCCACTTGTAAATTTGATATATTTTGTCTGGAACAAATTAGAACAATATAAAAATATAACTTGGTTGTATCATTTTTCTAGCATCATTTTTTGGAAAATAGATTTGTAATTTAAGGTGCTTTGTAGTGTCTGGGAGAACCAGCAGCTTGCCAGTTCACCACGGTTCACCATCGGGTTGCTTCACCACAACCAAAAGCTGAGGAATACAGTCTTGTTGATCGGGTTACCTTTTGAAGCTTTATTTATTAATCTCATTATGCAGACTTGTGAGAACGTGGTGGGAGAAGATTTAGATGGGGAGGAAGCTTTTATCTGTGTAGTAAATACAAATAAGAAGATAACATTAAGCCTCTCAATGGGTCCTGCTGGGCAGGAGGGACGCTGCACCACCCCTCAATAACAGTGCAGGCTATGGTTGTTCTTGTGAATAGAAGCTTTGTGTTCAAAATAAACTGTATTTAAAACCAACTAGTCAGACCCAAACAAATTATTTTACTAAACTGAGTTGTTTTGTCCTTTGTATTCTGAGGGAAATGGATCCACAGTGACTGGTTTTCATAAAACTGTTTCTCAATGGAAAAAAAAGTGTAATTCCAAAAATGTTGTGATTTCATCATCTTCACTGCTAGAGTACTCTTCCGGACACTGGATCCTTCAGTCTGCCAGCAGATCAGTGAGCTGGACAAACTACTGGACAATGACCCAAAGGAGAAATTTAACTGAGTTAATAAAGACAGTGACTGAGAAGTTCTGGCAATAATTTATCTGGCAAGAATGAATTAATGGAAACACAAACTACACCATCAAGGTCTCCTGACACTAGTTTTCCAATGAGAGGATATCAGAATGATATCAGATAGAAGACAAAAAGTAAATTAAAACTTCAGAACTTTAAAGTTCTTTGAAACTAGTATTTCCTACACAGATTAAGTCTCTTGGGTTTAATGAATTTAACAGTGAAGAAGGAGGGTCATTCTTTCTAATGAATTTTAAAACATAACAGACTCAGGAACAGACCATGTAAGGGTAATTATTACAATAGGAAACATCAGAGGACATTTTGTAAGAGAAAGAAATTTACTGGTCAGAGTCAAGCTCGAAAAAACCCCCACACAAAATCCAAGTCAGTTTCTGTTCCATAATGGGAATATGATGAAAGAGATGGAATGCTACAATGTATTGCATGTCCTCCTTCAAAGCCCTTGCGCATTCAGTACTGGGCGTCTTGGAAAAAATACTTCAGCTGCCTGTTAAATGTTTTAGGAGGGCTTTCCATTGTTTTACTTTTTCATTTGTAGGGGGTTGTGAGGTTTCTTTCTTTTGGTTTAAAAGCTTTGAAAAGTTTGGGGGCACACTGGAACTTTCCCTCCAGGAGCAGACTGATGTCTGTACACAATGTCCATAACCTGTACTGATTTCAGCAGGCTGGTGGCAGGGCGACTACTAACTTGTGTTCCTGTGTGTATCAGACAGCACAGGGAAGGGATGAAAGATTCTCTGGTGGCTTGATGTCATCTCTTTAGCAGATTAACTGGCATGGTGCCATTGCATCAGGGCTGTGGGCAGTTCCGTGCTTATCCTTGGAACACAGACCTGTCTGGTCTACACAGAGACAGTACGGGCACACGGCTCCCAGCAGAGATGTGCATAGGAGCATTGGCTGCACAGAGATAGCTCTAAAATAAGGTACCACTTAAACTTAGCAAAAGTAGCAGATTATGGACTTTTTGTCCCTTCCCTCAACAATCTAGGGCAGGTTTGGCCAGTATACTCTGTATGACATATACTGTAAGAAATGAGAGCTCTCACATGCTTGAATTGCAATGTGGCTGTAGAATTAGACACCGGGTACCACCAAAGGGCTCAACACTTCCAGAATTCCCCAATTATTCGTGGGAGAAGGCATCAAAATGGGATTAGAGTCAGGCTGTGTTCCTCACTTCCATCTGAAGCTTTGCTATACAAGGGATTCTTGCAATGGGCTTTATCTCCCAAAAAATAGTACAAATAGGATTTGCCTCTGTCTTTTTTATAGCTAGGACTAAGTTTGCAAATTAAGAGAAATACAATGGTAATTGCTGACAATTATTTTAATTTGGTTATACTGTTCCTATTTGCTCAGTCATATATTTATTTATGTTTTACACATCAGAGCAGCTGAAAAGAAAACCCATGAATAAACCAACAATCAAAGGAACTGCAGGAAAATATTTCAATACATGCTATTTTCCTTTGTGAATTTTACAAAATGCATCTTTCCTAAGCTTATGTGTATCGAGTGCTTTAAAATTGTTTTTTACATTATTTTATCCTTCCCGTTTCTGAAGCAAGAAATTTTTGTGACACTCTGCAGTGAGTCTGTGCCTAGGGACACAAAGAATGACTTGGAAACTATCCAAAACAGGACCTCCTTCCACAAGACATGGGTCACTATTAATTATAAATTGCATTTGTCATACAATGACTTAGCAAGGGCTATGATAGTTATTATCTATGTCATGCTACATTTGTGTTATTCCTACATTTTATAACAGGACAGGTTGCAGAAATCATGTGCTCAAATTCATTAAACAGCAAACTTTTACTCTGATATTTTTCTGCATTTACAGCTATGAGTGTTTAAATCCTAAGAACATCTGAGTCCCCAGAAGCATGATTCATTTGACAGATCTAACAACCAAGAAGTGTAAGATTTCACCAGACCTTGTGATTTTGTTTGTGAGACTTGGCAGGGAAGCTTCATGCACTGAATCTGGAGTGTATCGGTTATTCCACTTTAATAATTAAATCCTAATATGACAGAGGAGAAATAAAAAAGTTTTAAGGAAAAAGCGCAGATCAAGGCATAAACCAAAGAAGACCATGGTGGATTTGTCAGAGGGTTTATAGTCTTCTCCATACTGCCCCACAGAAAAACCCATCTCGGATTGTTTATAGAGGGACCAGCCTTCACAGCTTCCCCATCTGCTGGATTGCAGCCAGCCTTAACCAAAATCTCACAGGTAGCAGCCTGGGCCCCTTCACACCTATCCTAATCCCTGGACACTAAGGCATGAGGAGCCCAGGAAAATCACTTACTGCTTTTCTCTAGCAGAAAAGAAAAATATGCCACAGCTTTGTTTGGTTGTGGCTTTTTTTCCTCCTTTATTAAAAGAGCCAGTAGGTCTTATACTGACACCCATATTCATGGGAGCTTTGCCTAAATAAAGTTTAAATATTGGCAAGTACTTCAGTCTTACAGAAGGACAGCAAAACATACTTTGCTAGGGAAAAAAAGTAAAACAAACTTTTCTCAGTATCATGGTGAGCTCATCTCTGTCCGAAGGGAATTAAAAGTTATTCTGTTGATTTAAACAGAAGCAGGATCAGGTCCTTTTTATCAAGGACTGATTCATAGCCTAGGAAAAAAACAACTAGAGAATCTTATGAATATTTTAAGATTTCTCTGAAATACGTACCTATGAATAAAATGAGATGTTTCAGTGCAGAAGGAACTCATTACTTAAATTAAAAATAAATGGATCATTTATAAATGAAAAAGTAAATATAAGGCAATCAAATTATTACATAATAAAACCCTGCAAGGAATACTCGAGCACCAGAGAACGTATTTCATACAACGTGACTTGGCAGCAGCATAAGAATTTAAAGAAGCTGGGGAAAGGAGAGAGATGCATTTCTCACACAGCAGTGTGCCTGAAACCCAGAGTTCAGATTCTCAGGTCACCCAAATCAGAGGTGGGACTCAAGAGCACAATAGAACTTTTCCATTTAGTGAACCTCCATTCTGTTTCCACAGAAACCTGGGCCCTGAGGCTAGGAACCACGTGGCTGCACATAGGCAACTTTTCTGAAAATTGGTCATGGATTTATCTACCTGACCCCAGGAGACTGAAAACTTTCAACCAGTACATAGCCAAAGAGGAGAGGATCCTAAAGTTCTCTTTTGGTTCACTGACTACTGTGAACCATCCTCCATGGATGTCAATGCCTGATTCATCTCTCCACATAACAGAAAAAGTAAAATGACACTCCAGAAAAACAGACAAATTTGGACTTGATGTCCACATTTGGGCTGAGATGGACTTGATGATCCTAAGGGTCTTCTTCAGCCTAAATGATTCTATCATTCTATGATTCTGTTCTAAGTGATTTCCCCAATAACGTAGGCTTAGATTGCTTTGTAAAAACTAGCATCAAACCACCATAAGCAAGAAATTTGTGAGATTTTGTTTCAGATATTCCTATGGAGGCAAGCGCAAAGTTTCTTTCTTGTGAGAAAATACCTGTTTGGTTCAGGGATTTTAAATACACAGACACATGGATTAGTAGATGGCTCAATCACACAGATAGCAACCTATCATTTCAGTATTTACAAACTCTTCTTGCAAAGCTGAGTAACATGGTATTTAAAATACTTCCTACATAAATAGTGGAGGGGGTTATTATTTCTGTTTGATTATGGGTAATGTCTAGTCCCCATAGGAACTGGTAGAAATTACTCCACAGAACTACACTTGCAGCTACATGTTTAAAGTTGAGGATGAACAGTAACTGCTGAGAAATTTTGCGAGCTGGCAATGATTCAGTGCTCCACAAAGTCTGGCCTCATGCTCAGCAAAGGGAATTCTCCCTGGATTATTTCTTCACGTGTGATGTGGTGGAAGGAGCTGCAATTTCTGAGTCTGCTTCAAACTCCTTCCAGCACAACTCTCTTTCAAACATATGAAACTACCTAAATGATTTTATGAAACAAAGCCTCTTTTTATTCCAACTGTCCAAAGCATTTAGTACAACCAACTGAAATGATGAAATTCTAAATCATAATGAGAAATCCTGAGAAAAGACTAAGCTGGTATTAGAAGGATCTTCTTAGGAATTGGCACAACGTGTATAAATTTAACAGTCTGGAATGGGAACTGTTAGAATCCAGTAAGTTTAGTGTAGGACAGTGTCATTGTGGATTGTTTAAATCAACTTCAAAAGCTGTTAAAGCCTTAATGATTCTGAAAATGACACTTATTTTTCTTTTTTGAAGGTTTAATTCTATTACATGCCAAGAATTTCCTACATAATGAACCCAGAGATTTGTTTCTGGCTTCTACCCTCCTAAGTTTTAATTAAAAAAGGGAAATAACAATAAATGTAGTTTGCAACTATACACTGTTCAAATACAGGAAATTTCACTAGAAGAGTGGTAAAGAAAGTAATCTTTCTATACCCCTTCACAACCCTTCAGAAATACCATGCATTTATTCAGTCATGGGCTATCACCTAACACAATCTGGAGCTGTAAGTACTGGGTAGCAAATCTTACTACATCTTCACCGGGCCACATTTGCAGATGATAAATTAAAGGCTGCATTCAGCAAATCTTACTGATGCAAGTAATTCTTATTTTTGCATGTCTTCTCACTAATTTCAAACCCTTTTTTATATAAATCTTTCCATTGCCCTCAGTAGCACTAACTGGGGGAGTAAGAGTTTCCAGCACCAGTTTTTAAATTATTTGTGGGGATTTTTCATGAACAGATGTCATAAATTCNGGAAAGGGAGGGGGAAACGGGGGAGGGGGGGACTTCTCCATGTCCCTTCTCTAAAGAGCTTGAAATTTATGTGTAGGAGAGAAAACAACTGAAACCAGAACATATGTCTACAATAAACATGATTGTGTATAGTTACCACAGACAAGATAGATGAAGAAACAATAGGACTGTTTCAATCAAGACAGGAAATCCAATACGAGCACCAGAAGTGGGATTTAGCTCGCCTAACTTCAGCTGTATGAAAGTAAGGCATTTGCTCTTAGACACCTGGGCTGTTGCCATAGTCCATGGAGAGTGACAGATCCATGAAATGGGCCATTCATCCAACATATTTTAGGATGTGATGAATCACTTTCTGCATGTGGTTGTGTCCATTGACTGCAGTAGGCACCTAGGTAACTGGTCTATATTTAGTGCTTAAATGCCTTTGAGATGACTAAATTAGGTAAGAGAACCCAGCCCAGCTGCCTTGCAAAGGTCAGGGTATACATCAGGGCGGAGGTGAGTTTTAAGGAAGGATTTACGGACAATAAATTCGCTTAGATCATCAGCACAAGAAACAAGTCATGAAATGGGAATGTTCTATCTTGGGTCAATAGATCAGAGATTAAATATATCAAATATGTATTCCCACACTCCCTGCTTCCCCTTCCATTCTTGCCATTTCAAACATATATTTAGGTTTTTAAAAGTGTTTTACTTTGCCTTGCTGCTGTGTACAAGGGAATAGAGACTGGGCTTTATATTGAGACAGTGAAACCAGTCTGGAGGTGCTGCCAAATGATCAGAGCAGAAAGCTGAAAAATGTTTATTTTCTCTTTAGACACAGTTTTATTGAAGACAATGCACAACAACAGTAGGATGATAACGTTCAAAAATATTTCAAGTGGAAGTGAAAATCAGATAGTGAGAAAACAGTGAAAAGCAGAAAATACCAGAACTATGTTAGATAAACATTATCTCTGACAGGCAACAATTTTCTGAAATGGCCATTGATTTCACAGTCTCCATGCAGCTAACAAAATAATCACTGGATGTTTGTGAAATTTTTGACAAAAAATAATTCATGCATGAGGTCTGCGAGCCCTTGTAGTCATAAGTTTTATGGAAGAAAAGTCTGGATAAACACAGGAAAGGTATGTGAAATCTGTTTTATATTTACAGGAAGAGAAAATAATACCTTAAGTTATATATTGTTTTGTCAGCTGCGATCTATTTGTATTTTCATTATTTTGTTTTGTCTTTTTGTAGTCGGTGCAGCTAAGAAATCTCTAGAAAAGGTAATCTAAAAAAAAAATTGNTTAATAATAAAATAATGTTTTATGAAAATATATAAATAGTTCTCCCATTTACAGTGAATGAAATCCATAATGCTATGATAATCAGCAAGGGAGCCAGTCTTAGAGACTATGGACTCAGCAAGAGAGCAGATAAATCAAAGCAAAGAGGATTGCCAAACTTGTACATGACATTGAAATGAGCCTGGACACCCTTTGGGTCTTAAATCTATTTTTGTGTTTGCAGAAGCATGTCGATATTAGAAGAGTTCCAATAAATCTCTCTCTCTATGTCAACCCATTTATATTGCTAAGCAATAATAAACCTTATGTGAATCCATGAAATGCTACAGACACAAGCCTCATAATTTTTTCCACTTTTACTTTTCCCCCAGAGCTGATAAAAACATCCATCACCCAAGCACTAAAGCCTGGATCCCTGGTAACAAACTTTCAGACAAAAGTTGATGAGGAAAAAGCTTTGGTAGTCTGTGCTTTCTTGATCTTGTATCACAACTGATTCAATTTCTAGATACGA
Source organism: Pachycephala philippinensis (assembly GCA_013397055.1). Classification (NCBI taxonomy): domain Eukaryota; kingdom Metazoa; phylum Chordata; class Aves; order Passeriformes; genus Pachycephala; species Pachycephala philippinensis. The sequence goes on along the minus strand of VWZT01001851.1, from coordinate 461,030 downwards.
CTTCAAATTAGACATAACAACTGAATATACTCTTCACAGTATTCTTTTAGTCTCTGAAAATGTATGGACTAGTATTACAGTCAAGTTTGCCTAAGTTAGTAGTGAAGCACTTCATCATGAAGTCCTTTGGTAGTTGCAGAACAGTGCTGGCACAGCTTAGAAAAAATTACTATAATGATCCTTGAAAAACAGCCCATTTTCTTGTAGTTTAATTCTAGTCCATGTGCTTGTGGCATGAATAGGTAATCTGAACTCCTTTTCCACACAAGCAGTGTTGCAAAACTAAAGAAGGGCTCAGACTGTAGAGAAAGCATGTCTTGGTCCATTATGTATACTGTCACCCACAAGAGAAAATGGGAACAAGGCAAAGTCTATCCTTTAGCCCCACAGATTAATCAATCCAGGGAAAAATAATCTTTGTTGTTGTTCTTGTTCAGATTAAAAATACTTAGAAAGAACCAGTTTCACAAGCAGCACTTTGATTTTAACTCACCCTGTGGTAGCCTTGGACACAGCCACCTCAAGGAATGGTCTGGAAAACACCCTGCTCCAAGCCCGGCTCCACTGGATGCTGTGATTTGTAACAATCTGTCCTGCAGATTGGAGACTTCAGTTGAGATACTCAAGGTAGCTTTACACAAAACAGACCAGGTATCAGATAAAGTCTGGGATAATGCAGAGCTTGTCAGCAGAGGCTGATTTCACATAGCACCAGCAGCCTTCTCTGTGCCTTGATTTGCTTTTTAGGTGGCAGATAAAGTCTGCAATGGCTTTTAAAAGTGCTCAGTTTGGACTCATGTTTGTTGGTACTTTGTTTTGACTGTGCTATGTATTGTTACGTAAATACGTGAGAAAGAGTGAAGAGTAATAAAATTGCATGCAAAGTTGTTAACATTATCAAAATCTTGTAATTACATAAAAGCAACAGGGAATAAAGTGATACAGGCACTGCAGTGGTACACATTATCATTTCTTTCTTCTAATGGTGACAGTACATTTCCTCAAGACCGTCTTTCTGCATGATGCAAGGGTATGAGTATGGAAGCCATGCCTCACTTCATTTTCCTTACCTGAGTTCATCTTCAGAGCTGAGCAATATATTTTCAAGGTGCTACTCAGAAGTGTGTCTGCTGAGGCAGCAATTCTCATCCATGTCCCACATCTCTCAGTTCCAACTAGCATTTCAGCAAGATTGCTAACCTCCTCTTTCCTCTCTTTCCTTTCATCCCAGACCTTTAGAATAAAGAGTCTGCAGATGTCTACTACCAAAGCACAGGCAGCTGATGGATCAATGCCAGACGGGCTAGCCATAAACTTCCTGGCTGGTAAAAAAGCTGTTCCTTTTCACTCAGTTTTAGGTTCCTTGGTAACCCTGAAGAAAGGGGCTGAAATGCAACAGGGCTTCGGCAACTCCTCCTGTGTTACAAGGAAGGGTAGAGTCAGTCTAACTAACTGATTCAGGCCCTAGGTGCAGGTAAGCCCAGGGAGATTTTCTTCATGCCTACCCAGCCTCACCAGGAGGTGGGCTCTGTATCACAGAGCTGACCCCTACAGTTTAGTATCCTTGCCATGTTAGATATTTTGAAGGGCCTTCTTTTTCTTGAGGTTGCCATAGGGACCCGCACACATAAGAGAGGCTCTTGAGGGGCAGACCTTGGTACCCCGTGTTCTGGTGGCATCACCAAGTGTCAAAGAAACGTCACAACCATAGCAGCAGCCAGAGCAATAGTGCCAAAACCTGGGCTCTGTTCGCACCATACAGTTTACATTAACATCCAAGAAAAAAGAAGAAAACACCTTCCTCTTGAGGAGGTTCATGACTTGCCAAATCATGCATAAGTAATTGCAAAGCAATACTTTATAGAGATTCATGAGAAGAAATGAAATACAAGTCGTAACATATGCCAAACATACTGGTTCCTGCCTACGTATAGATAATGAATAAAATGTAGTTAGCTTTATTCAATTCCTTTTCAGCTGCCTCCTAGAGATTTCCTACAATATTTTCTATACACCAAATCAGATTTGTCCTAAACAGGAATACAGGACTGAGTCATCTCGTCCAGTTCTCTGTTATCACAGGCAGCTACATTTGGCAGGGCCAGTCAGTCTTCATTGTTCAAAATAGTTTGAAGTTTTTGCCTCTTTTCCTCCTAGGAAGAAAACCCTTCATAAATACATATACATATGATAGCAAAGTTTTGATTTCCCAGCATAAGCGAAGTTCTATTTTTTGTGTGTGGGCTTGTTGCCACAATATCTGATTGCTCTGGAATACTGTGGGTTAGGTACAAGTGTTCAGAGAAAACATGAGGAAAAACCATATGTACTCATTAGTGAAAAAGATCATCATGACAGATTGCTCTCCATATGTGGAATTTCTCTATTGTAACCTTGCTATTTACATGACACATGGAAAATGTGTCATTTTCTAATGAAAAATTTCACTTGATAAAATATCTTACTAGTCATAAGACATGAAGAAGTTTATTTCATTTATATGTATTTCATTAGAAGGGACCTGCCATAAATTTAATGCCTTAGCATTAGTGTATTTATTGATATAATTGCAAAACATGGACATTGCATTACTGGGGGAACAAACAGAAATTAAACAGGTGAGAATAATTAGCCTATAACTGATGTCATGAAGCTCAGACAATTCTCCATACTTCAAAAGTTTACCTCCAGCAGTTTTCTAGTCTACTGTATGTGAGAAAAGGGAAGTATTTATTAGTCAAAGAAGTCAATTAAATCTTGCAATGCAAATGCCAGAATTTACTTATACTTAATTAAACTTTCCTGAGTATCTTAAATTAATTATTTGCAAAATATCAGCAATATTGAAATATTAGTCAAATAATTCCATCAGTTTTCTTCCTTGAAATTTGAATATTTTTAGATGTTAAATATTTATGAAGAGAAGTGTCATTTAGAATAAAATAAGAAGAAGATAGAGCAGAAGAGATTGCCATCCAGTAAGCAGATGACTCTTCCTTTAGCTCCAGGGTTTTTTTCAGTTTTGTTTAAGTACTCAGTTGTCCAGCAAAAAAATGTTAAATGGAAATCTCTTAAAATAGGCATTTTCTTAAATTCTCAGAATAGAATCATATTCCTGTAATCTTTCCTTAGGCAGAGCCTTAACCGGCTTGAACACAATCTGTTCCAAAACTCATGTAATCAGTGGAAACATTTCCACTTACTTCAGTGAATTTTGGAAAATGGAATATCACAAAAAGTAGTAGGCTGCTATTTCATGTTTTCAGACAGTAAGTACATGACATTTTTGTAACTATGTCTGAACTATTTTAAACTCCAGCACAGAGTACTGCAGACGATATTCAGAGACCTAAACTTCCTTTTTGCGAAGAAACTGAAATAGACTTAAAAATCAAGATTTTTCTTTTTCAGTTACTTTTTTAATGAGAAAAGGCAAAGTGAAGTTTCACTGCTTCGCAGAACTGCCGTGTAGAACTGCTTATCTTCTGGTAGCAATTTTCCTTCGTGGGGAACTCAAATATACCATAGGGACATGGAGAAATGCATCTGTTTCCACACTGAAACTATTGGCAATGATAAATGATTAAATATTTTTGGGAAAGACACAGAATATAACTGACATATTACAGTATTTTTCCATAATGACGAAATCAGAAATGTAACTGGCCTATATATTTGATTATCAGTTCAAGTCTTTCAAAGTCTAAACCTAGCTTTCTTTAAATGGACAGCAATTTTGCAAAGTCCGTACTTTTTTAGTTTCCTTTTCTTTGCATTTAGTGTCCCCAGGTAATAAAAATGATATAAAAAAGCAACAGCACTGAAAGGTAATTTCATGTAACTTTCATTAGTGTTCTCAGATAAATATCTAAAGAGTATGAAGGATAATTTTGCCACATTACTTCATCTAACACAGTGTGCATTCAATGCAAGATTTTTTTTGTTTTCTGAATGAATGCATATATCTGTGGTAATAAATCATTTTCTGATATTAGTGAATAAGATTTTATGGTGCCATTAATTATGTAGTTCAGCTGGAGGCACTTTTGCATGAGTTCTAGAGAGATCTGTGGCAACAGTGAGTAATTCTATTAATCAAATACAGATATTATTTGTAAGGAACATGTTAGCAATTCCGAATTTTATATGTAACACTCCCAAAGAACCTGACATGTACTTTTACTTTCAGCCTCTTCTTTTTTTTTTTAATTAATATTCCCTGACAGTAGCAAGAGTTCACTGCATGAAACGAAGCCAAAGGAACTCTGTTTGGGAATTACTACATTCCATTTATCACTTCTATCAACGTACCTTAACTGGTATTTACTGATTTAGAAATAGGGTTGGTTCTTAGTAAAAACATCTTCGTTGAGCACAGCGATGGCAACAACTACAGCAGCAGAAAATAAAACCAATATCATAGTTCACTTGCAGAAGTCACACAATCCCTCATCAAATTGGAAGATTCAGTTTGTTTCCAAATTTTGCTTCTGAGCTGTTAATGCTTTAAGGCTTTGAAGATCCCCTGTCTTTCATGCTTAGTTAACTGACTCTACTCCTAAACTGGCCTTGAGAAGCTATTGATGTCTTACCAGATGCTATTGTATCTTACCATTTGCTAGCAACAAATTACCAACTAAACATATTCAAAAGTCTTTTTGATCTTCTTAGTTATGAAATAGTATTTATGAAATAATATTTAAATTCTTCATGCAGCCTCATGACAATTTATTGGGTTTTTTTTTTAATATGGACTGATCCTACATTGATTTCTTTGACGAAGAAAGAAATAGGTTGGGGTGTCAGATGGAATTTCATCTGGTTTGGCCTGAGGACTGCATGTATTTCACGAGGACAACACTGAAACCACACTCAGGCTTTTTGGCACAGAAATCAGAGGGAAAAAATACCAAAAGAAAAAAAACCCAGAAATAAAGTAACTCTTGTTGATTAATTCTTTTCTATGCACATCAAAGAAAGGCAAAGAACTGAGTGTGAGACAGTCCATCCAGAGTTTCTACTTCTGCTGCTATTTGAAGGGTGAAATGGATGCTTGGATGAGAGGTGACCAAAAGAGTGGTTCTGCCTAGAGGGGTCACCATTACTCTTCACTGTGACTCCTATTGCCCCATAACATGGGTAGCCTGGGCGATATTACACTGGGAAAGCAGGCAGACAGGGAGGGTAAGAGTATTTCACACAAGCTGGCTGCTTTTGCATGTCTTTTATCTTGCCCATGATCAGCTCTCCAGTGTCTGATATGTATGTGTGGTTTCTTTAACATCCTCTTTTGTAGCTAGTACTAATTCCGTCTTAGTAATGTTTTGTTTGGCTGTAATTCTCTTTGAACAAAGACTTTCAGGAAACCCCTCCAAGCAGCTGTTGTGCTCTAAGACCTTCTGCTAACAGACTCAGAATCCCAGACAAAGTCCTTTTATTTGATTATTTTAAAATAATTATGAAAACCTGGTATCTGACGAAGTTGTATATATTGTGGGCTTGAGATAAGAACATGACTCGATGTGTCTGATGATGTTCAACAGTTAAATTTTTACTGAGAAGTTAATTCCTTGGGTAATTCCAAGACTATAAAATACAAGGATTCTCTCTGTCATCCCTTTTATTTGTTACCACTGAAGTTGAGAGAAAAAATTGTGACCTTACTTGGCTCTACATGTTACAATGAAGACTCATGAGATACACATTTCTGTGCATTTGGATGATCCAGGGCTCAAAATTTCTGTTCCGACTCTGAGTTATTGGGCCTTACCTATTCAGTACAGACCCCTAAGAGTATTTGGACTTTCTGAAGGAACACATTACTTTAAAGGAGCTTGTTATCTACTTGTAAATATGTATATTAATCTAAAAAAATGCAAATACTGATGAATATGTGTCAGCACATAGCACAGGAAGTACATTGGGTGTCGCCTACTGATAAAATTCAGTATAGACAATATTTCTTACACAGACACCCAAACAAAGGAAGGAGTCTGTGTAACAGTGTCAAGCTTATATGAACTAGAGGAAATACATGGGTTTAGATCTGCATTAAGAACAATCACAAAAGATCCGTTTTAAAAGCCACAAGGTATGTGTTACCTTGTTGCAGCATTATCAGCAAGATGTCGGCATATAGGCGTCAGAAATGTCCATTGAATGATAAGAAGGTCATTTTCTGGAGAATGGTATCTTGCAGCTTGTACAGTTACCACCGTAATGTTTCAGTTTTGCTCAGAGTCTCAGCAAAAATAGGGAAAAATAAAATTGATTTTTCCCCATGGTTTTTTTTTCATGAAAAAGAGACCTTTCAGACCCTAACCATATTTCTCAGAATTCAGCTGAATTATTTTTGGAAAACCATCAGGATTTTTTCATTGCTTTCAGGCAAGGGGCAAACAAGAAATTGTATTTTCTTAGTATGATCAACCATTTTGCATATTTGTAAGGAAGACTTTATATTCTTTTGAAAACAGGAGACATTGAACAAAACCTATGTATTCACAGCAGTCAGACATATAGATTGCTATCAATTACACTTATGGTTGAATTAATTCACCATCTCAGTCTGACCACTATGGAGAAGCACAAGTTATTCCTCCAGACTAGATTGAAGAAACTTTTCATTATTGGCTTGAATTTGAAATTCCCCCCCATATCCCTCTCCCTAATTTTTGAATTTTTGGCTGCTTAGTTTTATTGAAGGAATAGGGCTAGTATTTGAGGGCAAAAGTAATAGCTGTCTGCCTGGAAAAATTCAGACAAGGAGCAGATCTTCATCTGGTGTTAATGAATCTGGAGGTTTCAGTTTCATAGGAAAAAAAGTTATATTAACCAGATGAGGATTTGGCTCATGGACTTTTGTACATTAACTTGTCATCCATTTTCTGAAACTTCCCCAAATGCTTCTGTCAATCCACGAGATCTCCACAATTGGCTTCTTTAAGCCTATATGAATTTGCTTGCTCCTTTGGCTTTACATGAGAGAAGGATCTGTAATAACCTAGGGACACTACCCCTAGATCTAATAATACCATGAACTTAAGAATCATGAAAAGCATCAACAGACAACTTTGTAGAAGAGTACCCTCCACTCTTAACAATCCACACTTAATGCTTAAGAAGAAGGGAAGGGAGAAAATAGATGTGCAGCAGCTTTTTCCTTTCCTTTTTCCTCTAACTCTGTTGAAGGCTTTCTCCCCAAAGCCAGAACTGTTACAGACTTCCAATGTGTTTTGACTGCAGCAATTCCCAGCGGATCCCTCATGCAGCCAAAGCATATCTAGAGCCCAGTAATGCTCCAGCCTGATCTGTTTGCCCCATGTTCCAAACCGAGGAGCTAGAAGAGGTGCCACAAACCCATTAAGCTGCTCTGTTCCTCTATGGATCTCTCTGAGAACCAGTAAAGTCCCCATTACCACTGCGTTATAAGCTCTGTGCTTCTGAAGTAACACAAAGACTCTGGACCACAGAAGATCCAGCTCACAAAGGCTACAGTGGTGACAAACGGTAAATGTCAGCTGAGAATCATATCTCCAACTACCAATTCATGAGGTGTTTATGAAACGACTTCTTCTTAGTGACTTTATCACTGACTTACAAGCTCAACATCAAAGTTTTCAAGCTAGTAGCACAGGACTGGATGACAATGATGAATTTAAGAAATTTATCACAGTGAGATTATGTGTAGTTTAGCACCACACTTATTCAGATAATTTAAAAAATAGATGGAACCTTAAAATTATTGTAGAAATCAAAACCACTAAGTGTATAATTTTAGATACTAAAATGCAGATTAGCCAGAGTTTACAAGGTCCTTATTGATTTTCTGTATTATATGCTTTTTATATCTTTATTAAATATCTTCAGAACCATATTTTATATGTTTCTGAAGGAATATGCTGTGACTGCATAGTTTCTGTGCAAAGCACATGATTAGGTAAACTTTTTAAGTACTGACATTAATAATGCTATAAACAAATTGCAATCCATGCCAAAGCATAACGTCGTTTAGAAGGTGGAGAATAGTCTAGATTTCTTCTTTCCAAGATGCAGATAATTAATTTTACTCTCTCACAAACAGAGGTCACAGAAAAAATATGCCAGCAGTTACTTTTTGGCAGGAAAGTACTGAAGAATTAGGAGAGAGAAAGCAAAATGCAAATGTTGGGGAAAAAAGGGGGAAAAAACCCCTCCATCTTTCTATTGAAAAATGGAATAGCCACAGACAAGAAGTGTCTAAGAGGAAGTAGGCATTTTCCTCTAAATGGCAAATCATCTTGTTGAATAAAACAAACTGGCAAGATGTTGTGTTCATGTCTTCCACTGGAGGCCCTTTTCCAGGGACCATTTGTGTGAGTACAGATTTCCACAGCACATACTGAAAAATCTGGTGATCTACTGCTTTGTAAATTCGACTACAGCAGCGGACAGTAGCTTCTACATGAGGCTGGTGATCTGGACCACAGCCAGCTCCTGTGGGGGCTCCTCTGTGAGGGAGGACATGACTCTGCACTCCTTCCATTGGCACTGGGCATTGCAGCCTCTCAGGCATCACTTCCCAGCCTGTGGGGCTGCCAAACTTTATGCCTAAAGAGGCCAGCCTAGAAACAGACACTAGACAGGAGTAAGGGAATAAAGGTGGATATTTATTAGAAAGGCCTTCAGGGGTACACCCTGGGCAGGCCAAAGGCTACACCCAGGATGGACAACGAGTCACGAGTTCTTCACACTTTTATAGGTTTGGTCCATTTCCATATCAACACACTTTCACCAATCAAACTTTAGCTAATGATGTAATTTCCCCTCAGCTTGCCCCCCTTCTCAAGATGCTGGTTTATGCATTTTGGGCCTAGGATGGGCTGGGTGTCCTTGAAGAACAGGCCTAGAGAGGTTTTGTTATGTCTATCCTAGCATGAGAGAATAGCAGCTCACAGGCTACAGGACGCTTCAGTGTGACACACTAGGAATACAGAATTTGAAAAATACAAATGTTAGAACCTAAGGCATCAAACTCGCAACAAATACCTCAGATACCACATGGCTGGCCACACACCTACCCACAGACATAATAAAATAAACAACTAGGGTAACAAAAAAGTTGCAAGCAAAACAAACACAAATGCCTTTCTATTATACTCAACAGCATTATTTTAACCATGGGGGTTTTTGGTATCTCTCACTTACAGTTCTTTTGAGTGTCCTGCATATACAAGCAAAGCCCCGGATCCCACAGCAAAATCAGATACTCTCCACCTGTCCCGTGCTTTGGGTTACTTCCCTTTTCACTGGCTTTCATTTATATTCCCTTGGACACAGTCTTTGAGACACCAATGTAGATGGTTCTCTTGGGACAGCATCTTGAGTGCATTGGTGTTATTCCACTTTTCTGCACCAAAACCACCAGTGGCTATGTGAACCATCTATGTGGTGATCTAATTGCCATTGCCTGCTTTTGCTAGGGTTGAGTCCTTGCATCGTGTGAAAGCAACTCCCTCTCTTCCTCTTAGACCAGCTAACTGCGGGGTGGCTCCCCCCTCATTTTTTACCACCGAGGATCAGTCAGGGCTGCTGGAACACTGAAAAGATTGCATAGAGCAACTGTTATAAAACCTATTTTCGTTGGAATGCTTTCTGGTGTCCTTTTCAGTGGGAAACATGGCACTAAGACAAATGACAGATTTGAGCAGAAGGGCGAGTTCAAGCCCAAAGACTCCAGTACCTCTCCCGCCACTGCTCATCCAGGGACCAAGGGGAGCTACAGCCCCAACACACTCATGGTGGCTGAGCTCCTGCGCTTAGACTGGATGACTTCAGGCCTTGTTGCTCAGCCTACACGTCTCCGACAGCAACTTCTTGATCTCCAGCTTTTACCAGTGTTTCTGTTGGACCACAGAGATCTCAAAACACATTACAGAGGTGTTTATAATAGGAATACGACTTCAGAGAGAAAACTGGAGCAAAAGGTGGACTATTAAAGTGTGCAAGGATCTCTCTCGCAGTCCCATGTCCTAGACCAATGTCCTGCCCTCTTTGCTTCACTCAACAACCATCAAAGGAGCCCCAAAGGAGGTGACCCTCCCTCTCCCATGGGGTTATCCTGACTGGAGAACACATGCATTAGAGTCCGTGTGAGGCTTTCCTCCTCCCTTGGGAAAAATGCACCTTTTCTTTAACCTTTACTTTGTTTTGTGCACAGGTGCCACAAAAATGGCATCCCAACCTATCTGCCTAAAAATGCTTCATCATCCAGGAGGCCACTTGTGCAGAGAGATAGGGAAGGGCAAAGGCACTTTTGGTCTGTTAGGTGAAGGGCTGGCTTAGTTATGGCAACAGCAGATATTACATTCTGTGTCTTACTCTGACCACTAAACATCATTGCTTTTGGCCAAGTGCTTAAAGCAGCCAGAATCTTTAACCAGATCTCTTATTTCTTCCCAAAGTTTCCATGAAAGGGGTTTGCACGTCTTTTGCTCATTTCAAAGGGTGGGATAAATCCCTCACTGCAGTCAGCGATCCCGCTAGCACAGACTGGTGCCATTTGCACACTGTATTGCCAACAGCAAGCCCTGAGCGTGATGAATAAGAGCCCAAACATCACAAGACTGCCTAAACATTTTTAAAATAACAATAAAATTTAAAATAACATTTTAAAATAACAAAGGGAAGCTCTTTTCATTGCAGTTCAGACACTGGAAATTTAGATTCATTTCTTTTCCACTCCTTTTCCACTGTCTTGCAGCCTGGAAATATTTTGTAGACATGAAAGCTGAGATTTACACACTTCTTAGTGCCAGTACATTGCAGTTTCGAACAAATTTCATGATAAGACCCTGGGAGCTGGTAACATGATGAAAATTTCACTCAAAAAATTACTTGGACTTGGCAAATAAAGCTAATGTAATTAACTCAGCAGAGCATTTCTTACTATTTTTAAATAATTTAAATATTTTACATACATAATAGTCCATGTTTTAAGTGATGCAAGGCTTAACATGATTGCTACAGAGTCTGAAAGTGAAAACATGGTTGATTTGATCCTGAATCTCTTGCTCTGTATGTGTTATCAAGTGGCTAAGAGATATACAAACCCTGTTTTCATGTGAAATGTAAATTGTATGCCCATAAAAACGCAGTAGCAAATCATGAGACTGTTTCAGAAATCAAGGTTGGTTTCCTCAGTGTTGCAAAGGCAGCAACTGGACTTTTTTCACTTCCTAGCCAATGTATTCACATTTGTAAACAGTATTACATACGGAAAAGTGTTCTTTTTCTATGTAATTCTATAATTGAAATCTGCTGTTCATATTAGCAACAGTACTTTTTTGTGCCTAGATTTGATTATGTGTTTTTTCTCTTCTCTTTATTCACACTTTCCACAAACACAGATTTCCCATCACTACTTCAAATTTGCTTTATTTTGGACCATGTTTTGGACCATTCCAAATAAACCGAACAAAACACTCAGTTTTTTTCAAATCTGGTCTGGAAAAGTCCCAGAAAAATCTTGTTACCACCTTCTTAATTTTAAACATTCTGTTTCAGGGTTGGTCCAAATCAAACAAGCCTCCATTAAGTGGCACCAACTTCTATTAAAATACCATTAGCAGCTCTGACTCTTCATGCCTGTTGCACTGGAAGACTTGTCAGTTTTTAAAAATTCCTCTGAATTTCGTTTCGAGTTTTAATGGTTTCATTGTGGCTCTCGTTTGAATCTTTGTCACCCTCTAGTGTCACGACAATGGAAGCCATAAGCAGAAAAGGCAAGTTACAGTGTAGAGAGCATCTGAAAGCCCTCCGCGGAGACGGAGGGTTACAGAAACAACCAGGGCACAGACAATGGATGCAGCGAGTGCAGTCATGCGATTATTGCACGACGCACAACAAAGAACAGAGTCAGCTGTTGGTGCGGATTAGCGGGCGATAATCATCTGTCCCCAGCGAGGCCACAGGGACGTGGCTGCAAGCTTTTGTGCAGCTGTGTCACAACGCGGGTGTGCTGTTGCCAAGCACGAGCGGCTGTGACACTCCGCAAAGTGCCTGTCAAACCTCTGTGCCCGGGCTTGTCAGTGGCTCCTAACCACAATTTTGAAAAGCAAATGGTTTTTCATTTGAAAGACAGTGGCATCACATCCACATCCTGTGATGGGGTCCAACACAAGATCTGCTGGATGCCACAGACTGCAACTCTTGTCCATGGCTGAACATTCCCCTTCCAGCACAGGATAATGCTGTTTAGTTTATTTTTTGTCAAAGCAAATAAAGCATGACTCCTACTACCCTCCCCTCACAGTTTACAACAATTACAAGAATGAAACAACCTTCCTGATGTACATTAGCACATTTGTTTCCTTCCCTCCATTCCTTGCCTTTAAGTCTGCCCTCATCAAAATCACCTGAACTCTCAGTCTTTGATACCACCACTATATTCTCTCAGGTCTTGAAGCTCCATCTCTCCCCTTCCCATGCCGACTAGACCCATGTTCTTTGTTTTCATTTGGGTTTTTTTTCCCGCACTGTTTTTTTCACAATTCCTCCTTCCTTCTTTAGTGTTGCAGTGGGATTACTTACATGTCTTTTTTGTTTCCAGAATACATCTTCTAATACTACTCTCAGAGAGGACTCCCAGGAAGCACATCTGAAACCTGCTCTTGTGAAGTGCTATCGGAAGAAGGGGTAAGTCTTGCTTGGTGGGCAGGAAGGAGGGAATAGGTGGGCATGGTGTAGATTGATACCATCCATAGGTGGCCATGGCAGTCAAGAAGAGGGCAAGGGAGTGTAGCAGGTGGGAGACTAGCAGCAGCTGGATGGGCAGAGAAGGAGGAGTGGCAGGCTAGGGCAGGAGTTCTGGCAGGGGAGTTAGGAGGGGACAGGTCAAAGGCTAAACAGAGCAGGGGGCTCCTTACTGGGGACCCTGTGGTTGTTGCAGGGCTGCAGGATGAGAGTTGGGAAGCAAGAAGGAATGGGAGGCTTTCCAGTGGAAAATAGAGTTGGGTGTAAAAACATTTGGATGAGAGGAGCAGAGGGTTTTGTAGCATTTGCAGGATTTGGAAATGGGATCCAGAAGGAATGGGAAGCTCAGGAGTCTTTGTCAGGAATCAAAGAAATCGGCATCAGCATTGTCTCCTGGGAACTCACCTACCCAGGCTCTTAGTTCAGAAGCAGAGATATGCACAAGGTTGTCTGCAGAAAAACTGCCTGGTGCCACCAGAAATGTGATAGAGCTGCTGCCCTGCTGTTTTAGGAGCCATTCCAGTGTCTTGTCCACAGCACCACCCTTTCCTCCCGGAAAACCTTTCTCAAAGCGGATGACAGATGGGTGACAGGCCCATAAAGGGACAGACTCTGTCTTCATCACAGTTAGATCCATTTGATTTTGAGAGCCTGCACGAAAATGAATGTATTTCAAGATGTATTTTGTAAAGCTCCATTAAACCAATAATAATTATTAATCACAGGGAATAATAATTCTGGTTTTTGCAGGGTGATTGTGCACATTGCAAAACTACCAAGAATTTAGCTCAGCTAGCAGCCTCTGCCATAAATAAAGTCAGGAACAAGGGGCACAAGCAGACCTTGTAGGGAACCTGGAATCCCCTGTGCAAACCTGTCCTTTTTGTAATCAAACTTAATTCTTCAGTTAAAATATTAGAATGGTACAAGGTGAGTCAAAGATTCACATCCAGGGAGATAATCACCCCAATAGTTTCAACCTAATCCTGGGTTGGAGTGTGGGGGATTTTTGTTGTTTTTAAAGTCTGTCTTTAAAAGGCACACAGATTTCCTGTTTGTCACTATCTGCCACACTTCATCACAGAAATGTTCTACTGCTCAATTCTATATTTTGTCTAGCACTTTGTGATACTCCAGATGAAAGAAAAAAAAAGAAAAACCTTATGCCATTTAAAATAAGCACCTTGGGAAATCTGAAAAATGCAGATTATCTCACACAGACTAATTTACCATACAAAAACTATGTTTCTCTGGTCTGGAAAATGGTTGATCAAATATATGCCATAGTTGAATGGTTTGATGGTTGATTAAACAGATATTTAATGATTAAGCACAAGTACATTTTTGGATCTTGATTTCTAGGAACAGAAGCACCATTTAGTCAATCCACATGTGGTATGCAGTACAAAATGCTGCATGTTTTATTCGGAGTCATGCCAAAGTTTTAAGTGATCAACAGAAACAGTGTCTGCAAACTGAATATACAAGAGTGTAAATTATAATGACAAAAGACAGGAGTTTTAAGAGACCAAACACAGCATCCAGATAAAATTGGTGTATTGAAGTTCAGTGCTCTGGGAGCTGAGTACCTAATTCAAAATATTTGGAGAGATTTGGGGGCTTCATATAAGGCAATTGATACTTCTCACACTCAAGCCTATTATTTTAAAGATGTAGGTAAATCTCCTGCCTTTAGCAATCTGATGAAACCTTGGCACATGAATGGGTTAGAATTTCCCACAGTATTATATTAATCCCTCTGTTGTTTACACAGCACTTATTTTAAAATGGCAAACTGATATGTAAATCACAAGGATCAAGAGCAGGACTTTTTTGGCCATAAGCATTCAAGAAAAATATCACCCTACGATGTGTTTCAGAAACATAAAATCTAACTATGACAGAAAAAGTACGAGTTTACTATGTGTGAATTGCAGTAAGAGGTGGTGCTGATAGCATCAGCTCTGAGTAAGTTTGTCTGGCACTTTCAGGGATAATACCCTATATTGTCTTGCTGTAACTTCGCAGTGCTTTAACAGTTTGCTCTTTTACCATTACCACGGGTTTGTGTCTGTTCACATCTTTCTCTCTGAACAGCTGCAGCTCTTCACATCTTGGAAAAGTGATCTGAAATTTGTAAGGGGGCAATTTCTGTGCAATGATTATGTCCATCTTCATGTTCAGTGAAAAGCACACCAAGCTTGACTGGGGTCCAAGTCTTTGGAAAATCTCTTCATTCGTGCTCAGAAGGGACTCACTTGCACTTTGCACCTGAAATTCCAAAGGGTGCAACAATACTGTCAGCTTTTCCTGCCTACAGTCGATGCTTTGGGATTTTACACACCAGGACCAAGAGATTGTTTTTCCTGAAGTTTTATCTTCTCCTTTTTATTCCATTTTGTTACAGATAGAGGACAAAGCTGCCTGACAGAAATGCAAGGTACAAATGGGTGTGAAGCTAAAGCATAAGGTAACTGATGAGAAAACCTCGTAGAAAAAGAAACTGTAAGCTTGTGGGAAGACAGAAAAACTGGGTCAAGAATTTATAATGGGCAGACTGTAGGATTTAAAGGTCAGGGAGGAGAGATGGAAGAAGGAATGTCTAGAAAAGGAACTTAGTGGGGATATCAGGACTGGAGCCAGGGATTGTGATGGGATGCGCCATGGAAATCACTGAACAAATTATAAATCTCTGGAAAATAATTATTTGTAAGTGCATAGCAGTACTTGTTAGTCACTTCTTAATTTTTCAGAATGTATCAGCACTCATCACATTCTCCCACATTCCTCTGCATCTCTGAGGTCACGTCTTTCCTAGGTCATGTATTCAACTCTGAAATTCAAGTAACCATGGGCATCTTTAAACTTTTTATTTCTGTTTCACTCAAATTTACCCTTTGGCCAAAGGAGAAGTACACTGTGTCAGGGTCCAGGAACTGTGAGTTCTAGCTTCATGTGTGACTAATTCCTGCCTTTTTACACTTCACTGTCTTTGTTACTGTGTCTTTTCATCAGCAACTCAGCCATGGTAGAGCTAATATTGTTTTGTGTATTTATCATGTGCAAATACACCCTGCAGAGATGTGCCACAGGATTTATGTTACTGCAGCATATATTACCACTGAAAAAAGGCGATATGACAATGCATCTTATTGGAACCAGATTCTCAAATAATTACTTTTAAAACTTTTTGTCCTCATACATAATGCTTTTAACCTAGAAACAATGATGCAGCAAAACCTCTAGCTTGCAAGACTGGAGCATTTTGAACTGTATTTGTAGCCCAAGTGTTTGGCTAAAGCAAGTGAATATGGAAAGGCTACACAACAATATCCTGAATAGACAAGAGCCTAAGTGAGAAGATATTTAGTACCTGGCGTGACTATGTTCTCATTGTGTAACTTGGACAACACTGGAAATCAAGGCATTCTGGTTCCCATCCCTCTGCTTTAATAACTATTTACATCACATCACCCTCTCCATTTTTTTTACGATGCATCCCCTCAAGAGTTTTGGCTAATTTCTGGTTTATGTTAGCAGAGTTGCCAGCTTCACTTGGCTGTCTGTCACCCTTGCACCACAGCCAAGTGTTTCCCCCCATCACCAAGCATCACAGTACTGCATGAGGCAGACATGGCTGTGCTGCTTGGTCTTCCAGCTTTCTCCCGTCTAGGCAGGAAATTATTGTGTTCAAAATCTAACATGCTTAAAATCCCACTAGCATTGCCTGAATCCTTTTTTTTTTTTTTGGTAGCAGACTAAGTTTACAATAAGACAAGTAAATTCATTTTTATTAGTTAAATTAAAAATAGTGGCTCTGCTGTGACAAGAGCAGCAGGGGAAATCCCAGTTGGTCTTCTTGAACGTTTCTGGCTTCCTGCTTCACTGTCTCTGCTGCAATATCCTCCCTTACATAACCCAGCAGGCAGCACTAACACACTCATCTAAGCAGGCACATTGCCAAAAATATTTGGTCTATTGAATACTCGTGGTACACAGACTGAAGACTTTTGTGACTCTCCTCCACATGAACTTCAGCTTTGAACGGCAAAGGAGTGTCTGCACTCTTCTCCCTTGAGAACCCCAAATTTGCTTTTATGAGGCCATCAATATTAATGTTCATGCAGCATTCCAAAAAGCTATTTTCCCCTTCCTCTTCCACTGCCAAACATGAACAATGAAGCAACTTTGTAATCAATGTCATATTTAAACTATTTATTGTTTCTTTTTCCTCCTTGCCTCTTCTTTTTTCCTATGTTTTTGAGGGGTGTACTTTTTCTTTCTTTCTGGCTGCTGAACCCTATCTTTACTTTCCTTTATAATATTTCCCTTGTTTATGTGGCCTTCTTTGCTTTGGGCTTTCATCAAGTTCCTCTACAGCATGCAATCACATAGTTATACAATGTTCCCATGATGCTGAAATTGTTACATACACGCCAGAGGTCAAATCCAAAATGCTTTGGGTTTTGAGAAGAGAGACGGGAGGAGCAGAGCAGACTGAAGTGTATGCACTCAAGAACCGGGGATTTGGGAAGGTGCACATTCCCTGTAATGCCTTCCAGAAACACGATACTGAGTGCAGCACAGCCACTCACCAGAGCAGAGTTCCTGCTGGATAGTCCTTCTCTTCCAAACTATAGGTGCTCCTCAGACAAAGATATGTTTTTCAGAGAAGAGTTCCAAAATTTTATTCAAGCACAGTTTATGTTTCGCTGGAGATTGACTGATGTGTAGGGCTAACGACAGGAACTTCTCTCTTTTGCGTGACTTCACTTTTAACTGCAATTTTTTTCCAGACAATCCTTATTTTAAGGCAGTAAGCAAGCAGAGAGAGCTGTTTACTTTCTCACAACACTTTTTAAGGAACCTACAAAATTCAGAAACCAAGCTGTGTGTTCTTGAGTGTTCATCTAATGACTTTCCTGTAAATATAGATATTGAACTCATCGTGCTGCCACAGCCTCACATCAGCTGGGAAGGGAGAGAAGTTGACAGACGACTTGTGTCAGCAAGCTGGGGAAGGGCCTTGGTCCAAGCTGTATTATGAAGGCATGTCTCTGTAGTCAGGTGGAGACAGTTGTGGAATAGCTTAGCTCATTTTCTAAGGTGCAAAATGGAAGATATATTCAATCCAAAAGCTGTTCGGACACGCTGTTGTGGAACTGTGCCCAAGCTAATAAGTTCTGCTCAGAGGCAGGTTATTCTTTTACATAAGTTGGCTGGTCCCTTATTTGGTGAGGTATATATGCTAAAGCTTGAAATAACACAGTTCAGCCTTTAATATGAACGTTGGTTTCTAGACAAAGGCTGCTTAGAAAGACAGTCTTTCTTTTTCTTTTTCATGTTCATCCTTCTGAAGTTCCCAGGAAACTAGTATAGGATATATTATGCTTGCATGACAGAAGTAAAGGAGAAGTTAAGAAGCTAAACCTCTTAATGGTTTGTTTCTCTTTTATATTCATAGCATCTTTCACTTTGCAGGAAAAAGTGAAAGGAGACAGAACTACTACCATTCCATTCATCAAAAAATGTCCCTTTTTCTCTTGTAACTATGTAATGTATACATTAATTTTAAATTATAGTGGCTATATATGCCATAATACATTTGGGGTTTATAATTTTTAAAGTTAAATATTACAGTTATATATTTTTTGCATTGAAAGTCTCATTACAGCTATCAAATGCCTTATTAGAAGATTTTAACTTTAGATTAAAATGCTAGGTGTCAGTGTATCATGACCTTATAAAAGTCTTTTCAGAGATTTTGATGATCTTGCACTCCTATTTCCCGTTCTACACACACTACAGTTTAACAGATTCATATGTAATAAGGTTTATGGCTTTACTATGTCATTAACAAAACCAGATGACCTCTCTGTGTCAGAGGTAAGCCATTTCATATACCATCCTACTCTTACTCTGCTATCATCACTAAGTACTTAATTAGCTAGGAGTCTCAGCAATAACTTACTAATCCTTACAAATTGCTAAAAATCTGTAAAAATATAAGTAACCCCCAGGAGCTTGGACACAGTTCTGAACTACTGTATCTAAAATGGTTTCTGGATCGCCTGGAACTTCATGGTCACCTGCACTGATTGCACACACATTTATCTTAATTAGTCGTTGCAAGCTGTATCTCCAGCAAGTGCCTGGCATTTCCCTTTTCCACAGTAGATGTTTACTCTGAAAAAGAGGAAATGCTATGCAGAAATACACATTGGGAAAACACAAAACCTAGCAAAAGAAGTGGTCAAGATTTTAGTGAAAAAATTTGCCATGTTTTCTTATGGTAATTGTAACTTTTGACTGAGATTTGACTACTGTGAATGAGAGGGGTACAACTGAACAGGACAACCAACAGACTCCTTTCTTAAGTGAACCCAACACACCATTTCCTCAGGCCTACGGATTTCAGTCCCCTCTCACAAGAGAGCTCCCTGAGCTAGTGCCTATCTCTCATAATCAGTTTACCACCACATTTGTTTATACTTGACTGAGGTACAGTTTAGCTCTTTATCTAATGTTCTTTTGTCTCCGTGGGCTTTTTCAAATCTCTGTAGAGCAGGAGTTGCTGCTGAGACAGCGGCTACTGTTCCATGGCAACTAAAAATAAAAAACTGCTCCCTTCTTTTGATTTCAAACCTACTATCTGTGAGAGGCATTTCAGGGAGCCCACTGTGACAGAAAGAGGAGAATCCCTCCCTATTAATTTTTTCCATGCCACTAATGATTTTATAACCTCTGTTATTTCATATCCCAAACAGATATTTCTCATCCAAGTTATAGTAGGCCTTCTCTATTAAGTTCCATCTTTTGTGGTAGCCATACCTTATCTTTGGTCACACTTATTGCCATAATTACTATCTTTTCTAGTTCTACAATATTTTTTTTTTTAATAAGGACAACCAGAACAATGCACAGTCTTCAAAATATGGATCAGATTTATAACTCTGGATCTGCAAATTGTATCATGCTTATAATTGCATCCTGATTTCTGTTTTATTCACCATTTCCTTCTCGTAATACTTTGGGGTTTTGTTTGTTTGCCATTGCTGAATATTAATCTGTCATTTGCATACAGTATCTCCCAAAGAACTCAGACACCTCCTTCTGTAGTTGTTATAACCTATTTAAAGCTGCACTTGCACAGGTATAACGAGGCTTTTTTTTCTCCCTATGGGTATTACTCTGTATTTAACATTGAATTTCTTCCACCATTTATTGCCAAATTGCTCTGTCTTGAGAGAACATTCTGCATCCCATCACAAGTGACTCTTGGTTTGCATAATCTGCTGATCTTATGACCTCACTATTTACTTCTTTTCTAAAACATTCAAAATATAAAGTAGCCCAGGAGTGAGCATCAAATCTTGGAGAACATCTACGAGTAAACCCCTGCCACTGTGAAAATGGAAAGCTACCCTTTCACTCCCTATTCTGATTTCTGAAGATTTTCTTTCAATTGCATATGAACACCTGAGAAAACCTACTTTTCATCTCATGCTTGCTTTCTTCAGCATGCTTTGATGAAGGATCTTTGCTCAAAGGTTTAGGAAATCCATCTATGATGTATCATCCATAATGTATAATCCAAATAATTCTAATTTTCTTGCATGCTGAATCTTTCAATAAACTCTAATCATTTGTGCTTTCTACCCTTCTCTTGAAAAAACTTTATCAGCTTGGTACAGGAGGTCAGGCTTATTGGTCTGTAATTCCTGAGGTCTCACTGAATTTAAGAGCAAAATGAACATCACATTTGCCACATTCCATTCCTTTGGAAAAGAGACCAATCTACATGTTGAGTTACATTGCAGTTAATAATTTGTCACATATATCAGATTTCCTTTAGAAGAGTTTTGAAAACTTGATATAATCTACTTGATTTGTTACTGTTTGGTTCTATCTAATCTAAAATTTCTTCTCTGACATTTCAAATTGAGATAATTTCTTTGACTTGGACCCAAAAAAAGGTTCTGTTGTTGAAACCCGCCTAAGCTTGTCCATGGAGAACATTAATGTGAAAAATTAATTTAGCATTTCAGCTCTGGGCTTATCTTCTTTAAATACTTCTTTTATAGCCCAAACATTATAGAATGCCTATAAACTGTCTGGCACAATTCATGCTTCTGATGTGTTTAGAGCAAGTTTTATTATTCATTCTTATGCTTATCACAAGTTATTCCTCAAAATATTTTTGGCCCACTTTATAAAGGGTTTATATTAAATGTATAAGAGTTTATGTTCTCTCCTGTTTTCCTCATTTCAACACAATTTCCACTTTTTGAAGACTGTCTATTACTTCTAACAGCCACTTTCACATTTCTGTTTTGTCATGCCAGCTTTCTCTCTGTGTGTGGTCCTTTTAAAGTCTTTTTGATAAGCAGTAAATATTTGCTGTTAGTCTCTGGTACAGCATTTTTAACAATCAGCATGCCACCTGCAAACTTTTTACTCCTCTGGCTGCTTCTTTGAATTTCTACTTAATAGCCACGATTTGCATACTTCAATAATACAGAATAGTCTAATAACATACAGCAGAGACATAAGCTTTGATACTGCCTTTTGGTTCCTAGGCAAATCCTCATAACATAGGAATTTCTTTTTAATTGCAATTTCTAATAACATCTGTGCATAGTTAGTTTCTGCCAGAATCCTGCTTTGTTTCTCAGGGAATTTGACCAACTTGTCAAGGAAATGAGAATCAATCAGACCTCAGGTAAGACAGCACAGAGTGAGTGAATCTCTCTCCAGCCGACCTGAATGGTACTGAGTAGGTCAGCTGTGCTAGGACTGATGCGCTCACCTCCTAGGCTGGGCTTGCTTTCAGGGTTCACACAGGATTTTAGCTGCAGACTATTTGGTGAATATGTGGAAAAATGTAAAAATTTTAGGAGAATCAGTAGTGCTGGCACCTGCGATTTAGAGCTTTATTTTGAAAACAAACAAATTGAAAGAATTTGAAATCAGAACTGACCACAGAGATTTAACTGTGACGGAATTGCATAGTGAAGTCTTGGGCATTTTCTAAGCAAAAAGTGAAATAATTTCGGTCCATCAACTTTTGCATTGCCCTTCTGCTGAATGTGAGTCACACAGATTTTACGACATTATTTTCTCTCCCCAATAACTTTCAAGAGCAGTAAAATTAATAACTCATGATATAGAAGTTTAATACGAGAAAGACGCACGTGTACGAGGAGGGAAAAGACTATTTCAGCTAGGCTCGAGTGCGGAATCATGAACACTAATGCTTCTCGTCCTTGGCCAAGGGCCGGGAAACATTTCCTTTTTCTCTCCTGCAGCGGCACCCGGTGGCACGATTTGGGAAGAGCCGGGGCGGTGTGAGCCGCTCTCACGTCACGAAGGATTTTAACTTTGTTCTGCCTCTTCCAAGCTCACCGTGGCCACGTTTCCTGAGTAATTTGGTTGCTGTTGCTATAGACACAGACGTTTTTAATTTTAGTGGGCACTAAGTCTTACCTATGTTTATTTCCCGTGGCTTAGTCTTTAGGCGCGGAATTACAACGTTAAATAATTATTTTAGGAGAATATGTGAAACCTTTTTTTCCCCCCTGTAACAACTAAAATTTTTATTTTTTTTAATCCTACAAAAGAAAGTTGTTTATTTCAATTTATTGGAGGAAATCCCAGTCATGCTGGAACTTCTGGAAAAAATAATTTGGTTTTTAGGGGCAAGAGCATGGCCCAAAGTATTTTTTATCGTTCTGGTGGAAACAGGAAAGGAAGTGTTTGTCTTGCATGCTGTGGAGGAAAATGTATTACATCTCCAAGAGCAACTTACACCTGCCATCTTGTCTCTGGCTGACTCTCGCTCCAGATGTACAGCAGCAAACAAGAAGAGAGCCTGAAGAAGTCTCACGAGACCTATAAAGTCAACAAAATGGCTTATGACCTCTTTTTTGTTCAATATTTCATGACGTATAAAAAAACCCAAAGCGCTGAGGTTTTCCGTTTGATTTTCCATATAAAAGACAGATCTTTTAAGAGTGTAAGGTTTATCACATCAGGGAAATGGGAAAAGTGTAATTCAGTTGAGATGTTTTTTCAGCTCAGGCTGTTTTCAGCTGTTTGGTTTGTTACTTTTATTTTTGAACCACTAATTCCCATACATGAAAAGGAAAGTTAGATCCCTATCTCTCTCAAACACAAGAACAGAGAATACTCTCACCTCAGATTTCTGAGTGATCTTGATATGAAAATAGAGCAAAACAAGCCTTGAAAATTTCTGGTATTCAATGTAAATAAATAGGTGAGGGCATACAAATACAATGGTACTACTTAAATCAAAGCTTTTGTTGTTTCGGTGAAAATCTGATTCATCAGACTAATCACGTTATCTCTTACCATTCTCACATTTAGAGTCCCTGTTTTATTATCAGTCAAAATGCTGCAGGGAAGTAAGGGGTTTGTATAGCTTCAGCCTAAATCAACTTCTCTTTCAGATTAAGAATTACCCAAGAGGTGAGCTGCTTCATCCTCTTTTTAGTTTAATTCCTTTCATTTCCATTCCATTCAACATATACTGTGAACAGGATGTTCTGCTGCTGCCTCTTGTATTTGTAATGCTTTTGTACTCCTAATCCTTTTGTGGGCACTGCTCTGTATGTCTCTTCAGCCTAATTTAACCATAGTTTATATAGCTATAAGATAAAGATATTTTATACCTCACTAGTCAAGTGTAAACTATTACAGTAAATCGTGTTATTTTCACAAGTTCGGTAACAAGTGCTAGCTGGCATTATAAGTGTGGAAGTAACACTTTTATTTCCCCATTCCTGCTTTCATCATTCACATTTATTTCTTCAGGGGAAGAACGATACTTGATGTCACATTGAGGAGTGTCTCTCTGTACTATACCTAATTCCTGGGCTGGAAAAAATATTGCCTAAATACGAAAGGTCACAATTAAACTTTGCAGTATAAATGTACCACTCCTGATTTCTGTTTTCTTAAACCTTAACAGCATTTGACCATAACGGAATGGTGTCCTGAGGCCACAGGGAACATTTTCTCAAACGCTGCTTAACTCCGTTTTTCTTTGTTTTTTCTCAGTTGTTTCTGAGCTGCTACAACAACCAGGAGAGGAGCTGTTGTGCCTGTACTTAGCTCTCACTTGCATTGAGGCAATGTTCTAGTTCCACGATTTAGGTAGAAGTTGAGCAATTTCTAGCCACATTTAGACTTAGCTGTGTTTCCAGGACAGAGAGGCGTCTTTAAGTACACAAAAATCAGACTGCAGATTTTAATAAGGAAAAGAAACAGAAGAGAAAGAGACTCTGTGCAAGGAAAAGGAATGCTTTTCTATCGGTTTTCTTCCACATTCACAATATAATTTCTTCAGCAAAAATCTGCTACCCTGTAACACAAAAGGGACTAATCATATTTGTTATCTAAAATGTGCTTCCCCAAACATCAATGAGCTTTTTCCCATCTGTTTGCTAGGCTCCTTTTCTTTTCCTACCAGAAACCAAGAGCTGACCACTCTTCAAGATGAATATTCGCTCACTTTTGGGATGTTCCAGTATTGCTCAGCACAAAAGTTCTGCATATATTATTGGGAATATCTGAAAATGAAAAACAGTGCCGACTGGATTTGCTTCAGCGGAATATGGAGTACACAGGCTGTAGTCAGCGTGGAGGGTAAATAGAACGCAGATTGTTGTCTCACAACATTGTTTTTGTTCTTAAAATACTCTTTTAAGGGTCAGACATTGCTGTATAAATATAATTCAGAAAAGTATCTTCTCAAATACATTTTGGGAAAACCACTCATTAGATTAATATCCTTCTATTACTAAATTTCAAACAGTATGCTCCATCTTTTCAAAGGCTCCACAGCTCTGTTGTTCTCCAAACACAAAGAGAATGCGGTGACTAAAAAGCTATCAGACCGAAGCACAGACAGTGAATGCAGCATATTTGTGGAGTGCTTGGAGACAAATGAGGTTTTGGCGTAGTGGTGACTCATTTAATTGCACAGCTATCACAAGATAATGTGATAGTATTAACATAAGTAACTATGTGCTGCAATTATTCCTCTCAGAGTGTTATATGCTAGCATTTATAACAGTGTTCAGTGCTTCTAGCTCGTAAAAAAAATCCTGAAAGTATTCTCATCGAGATTACCGTGCAAGCATTCTGAATAAGATATTAGGTTATGTGTGTCTATGGCCCTGTTAGTGCCTCTGCCCAGCACAAGTGGCACTGGATGGCACAATCACTCTCAAAGGCAGAAATGGACAGGTCAGGGCTCGGAGCTGAAGGGCTGTCACTGAAGGCAGTGCCAGTCCAGAGAGTGGGGAACCTTTAACCAGATGTTCCCCAGCTGCAGCACATACCCCACTAGTGATGCACAAACTCCCCCATGCTCACAGCCCCAAAAAGTCAGGACAGACCACTGAAAAATAAATCGAGGAACACTCTCCATAGACCCATTAACTGAAGACAAGTGGCCAAACTGAACTGAGCAGAACTACTTGATTCTGGAAAGAAAATGGGTAAGAGAAATGGGCACTTATAAAGAAGTTTGTTAAATTCACATTCTCTGCTGATATATATTATTTCTGACCGTAAAATTGCCAAGGGTCCATAAAAATAGGCACAGTAAAGAACACCCAGGCAAATAATTTCTAAGCCCAAGTGGTAGGAAAAGGACCCCGGAAGCTGATTTATTATAAAAGTGATCATGGCAGCGGTCAGCCTTACTTTGACAATGTATGCTTTCAAATAATGTTTATTAAACTATGTTCATTTACTCCTTGAATTATGGTGGCCCTAAACCAGGTCTTCACCTTTCCAAAATGCCATCTGAATGGTGATATTACAAATTTAAACAATCAGTCATATGTAAATCAGAGTTAATAGAGCATCCCCTTTGGTAGTCGGACATGCATTATTCAGCTCTGGGTATCTTCTTTTTTCCCTGCAGGCTGAAGCCATGATTAAAATGTTACTTTAAAATAAATGTCTCCACAGAGACAAAGACAGATTTAAAACATAATGGATTCTCTCCCACCATGCTATTAAGGAAGAAAGTTACCTCAGCATGAAGATTTCATTACACCTCACCAAAGACTTCAGATACTCCACTGCAATCTCAAAGATTTCACAAGACTTAGGTGGATTAAAGCACAGGATCTCTTTAAAGAATATTTTCTTTTTTTTTTTTTTTTAAATACAATTTCCTGTGAAGACGGCTGTCAATGTACATGCATGCTAATTATTTTTTTTAAAAACACAGTTTATTATTTTTATAAAAGTGGCCTGGCATGGTGTAAAGCCTGCAAGGCCAGTATGCATGGTATAGTTCAACATCCAGTTTTCTACTGCATTGTTTATTTAGGAAGTCATTGTGGTTCACTGGGCACAGAGTCAGTTTCCCTTTAGGAGAACCAGATGATTCAAAGCCCTTGTGGTCACCACCACACAGTATTTGGAAGAGGTAGGATTTGGAGCAGATCACTTTGGATCAAAACTTGTATTTCTGTACCTTCTGTACAAACAATAAAGTATGTTCCAGCAGTACTCCTCATGGACACTGCCTAGAGAGATGGTCCAAATATACCACAATACAATTATCTAAGATACAAGCAGTGGGAGCCTGAGGTTAAACAGAAATGACATCTCTGTATGTATAGAGCCTTTCAGGTTTATGCACAGCTATTTGCTTACTCTAGCCAAAGGAAAAGTAAGTTCATGCCCATGTTCCTTCCATCTTTCATAGAGATTGGCTGCCCTTATACACTACTAGACAACCACAAACAGATCAGCCTGCAAGCCTCAGGAATTGCCTGTCCCAAATGGCAGGCACTCCTTGGCTCTTTCCTCTCTGATGAAGCTCGTGCCTGCCCTACCACTTGAGTCTGCACTTCATAGACACTGATTTTTCCTCAGTATCAGAAGTCAAGGCCTTTCTCTCCAGATATCATCACTTCAAACAGGCCTAGATTAGAGCAAGAAAATGCAAGTATGACACTCCGCTTAAATTTAATTCCTTGAAATCCAGGCTGCTGCCTGACTCTTCCAGTAGTTCTTGCTGCAGTGCAATCATAGCAAATTCACCATGTCTGCAGTTTTGACATGAAATTATAACACAGCTGATTACTTAAGAATACTTCTTTTTTTGTGCAATGGTCACACAGAAATTCCCTAGGACTGATCTTTTAAAGCCCTAGTTTGTGTCAGGATTGCTGGAGTCTGTAGAGCTCATATGTAACTTACCAAATTACACAAAACCAAAGCAGTATTAAAATAACTTACTTGCATTTGTCTTCACATCTTGAAACATGAAAACTCTGAAGAACAATCTTGAATTATTATTGGAAAAGTCCTTATTTTATGCTTATAGCATATGGGATCAAAGGATTCTATTGCGTTTTTGTTGAGCAGAAAGCTATGTAAGGAAAATTATCAGTCTTCAAAATAGAAAAGTTTAATAATAAAAGGTTTAGGATATTTGCAACTGTAAATAATTTGGTCAAATAAAAACTGCGGAATACAGCTGTGTTTATTTTTGTTTTTCATTCTATATTAAATATGACACTTTTCTGTCCTATGTTTGAAGTTAAAAGGCTGTGAATGGAGCCAAGCTAATACCTGAGATAATTTTTTTAACTACTGAATATGCTTTTATCTGGGTTTGCTTTCTATTGGCTTCTGCCAGTGCCCTGATGAACAAAGGTACTGGCAAAGCACAGAGGAGCATTCTGACCTCAGAATGTAGAATTTGCACTTGTGTCTCACTTCCACTTAGAAGAGAAAATACAAAACCACATAAATGATGCTGCCAGTCAAAACAAGCAAATATCACTTCAAATACGTAAAACTTGCAGATACATACTTGATCTGCAGATGAGGAAGCAATGAGAACACCAGTGCATGGTTCTGCTTTACAACCATTAATTTATATGCAGCAAATGTGGATGGGTCTGAAGACAAGAGCAATGTTCAGCATTGTACAGTTGTAGAAATAGATCTGCAAAGAAAATGCATTAGTCAAAAAAGTTAAGCTTTTTGAAACACAGCTCAGTTCTCTACCCACAGTTATACTGCCAGGGATGTTGTAGAGGCCCGTGAGCAGAGCAGAAGTGGCCCCCCCACCCCAAATGAGGGAGAGACCCAGATTAGTTAGCCACCATGCAATTAGAAAACAGCATGCATGACATGACTGAAAGATGAGCAACGCGTGAGACCAGAACAAATGGCCTGTGGGACAATATGGGGCAGCTGTGGGGAAGTAAGCCAGGACTTGGGGGCTGAGGCAGGTTGTGGCATCCCTCCTTCTAGGAAGGAAAAATGGATAAAACATAAAGGAAGGAGTGATCTATAGGGGAGCTGTGGTGAATGCACATAGATATCTGAAAATGAATACATTCTTTATTCATTTTGTTTAGCTGTAAAAGAAGAGTATGTCTAAAGATAAATGAGTATTGTTGTTATAAATTTTTTCTGACACACATTCACTACCACGGCCGGAGAGAAAACGGATCAATAACCTTAAGTACTAATTTCCAGAGCTCCAACAACACAGTCCTTTCAGAGCAGTAAAAACTGCAACCAGGATTCTCTAAAACAATCTAGAAATAATTTGCTCTAGTTTGATGCCTCCTAAAAATGATAAAGTTCTCTTTCCACATACAAAACAGGAATTCGCATGTTTGATGTAATGTGATTGACCAGCCATACCTTAATTCTCATCACATTTTGTTTTGCTGTAAATGTTGCTTAAAAAAGAGAAAAAAATCAAGCAGCCTTTATCTGAAATTACATTAAAAACAAAATCTTCCATGTGTCAAAATTACTAACACCACCAGCGGCCCAGCTGGATTCCTTCTGCTCCCAGAGGAAGATCAAAATTAGGATGAATTAGATCCCTTCCATACCATTATACCACTTTGCTTGTCTCAAAATGTGGGAGGAAAACTGTTAACGCTGAGGCCAATTTGTTGTTTATGTCATCTATTTGCATACTTAATTAATGTAAATTACCAGCCGCTACAGAAGTTTCAGACAATGACAACAGTTACGCTCCAGTTTTTCAAGTTAAAACCTCCAGGAGGAAAACACGGCTGGTTTATATTTTCCCTACATCAATGACAGCATTTTCCAGGTTTTATTATTTGATTCTGCTTTTGGAATTAAGAGCCAGGGAATAATTACTTAAGCAGGGAAAAAGAGATTATAATAAGGCTTAGGACTGGGCAGATGAGAGTTACCAACGGGAAACAGTCCTTTTTTCCCATAGAGCAAAATAAGTAGTAGTAGCTCTTGGCATGACTTGGAAAACAGTACTGCACTGTACTGTGCAAAGAAGCTGTTTATGTGGTGTCGGCTTTTTCTGCCCTTTTTTTTTTCCCACTCCTTTTCTGAAAACAGTATGATGTGAAAGAATTTCGTAGTACTAAAATGATAATGGAAGTCGTGAGAGGGCTTTGCAAAACAAGCTCAGTGTGAGTGCTGCTAGAATGAAGCCTACAATGATTAGACTTCTGAATAATCAGGCAAACAGCCCATATTGTAACAAGCACTGTTTATGGGGCTGAAGCAAACACAGACAAGTTTGATTCACATGCCTCAGTAAGCGCAAAAACACTTGTAACAAGGAGCCTTGCAAAGCGAGCAATTAGGGCTATGGAAACAGTCTCTGCCCTACCAAGATCACAAGCTCAGTGAGAGGTGGGAAGCCCTCAGCTAAGCTGGGATGTTCCAGGGAGACAGGCTCTCAGCTCCCAGATAGGTGACAATGGCAAAACCAGCCCCTGACTGGGACTCTGTTCCCTATACAGCTGCATCAGCAAAACGTTGCCAAAAATGTCTGAGCAGAATTATATAAAAAACACACAAAATAAAGCCCTACAAAAAAGGGCTCTAAGTTTTTGAGAATTTCTAAAACCATTGCAAAAGGTATAATTTTGGTAAGCGGCACTTTTTTTGGCTTATTACTAAAATGTAGTATAAACAATTCCAGCTGCAGCAGCTAAGACACAGTTTTCTGCTTGCTGTAAATGTGGATGCACAGAATTGCCTGGGTCTAGAAGTACCTCACAGATATATTTGCTCTACATGAATATGATATTCCAAATGGATGGGTCTGCTCCAAAGACCCCAAGGGTTTTCATGCCATGATTTGGCCCAGTTGCTATTGTTACTGCAATTCTCCAAGGAAGAGGCTCACCCTGCTTCAAGTATGGATCACCAGGATTTTGTGCTGTCCTGTAACAAAGCACGTACAGGGATAGGAGTGCCCAGCTGTCAGGGGTTTTTTGTTTTCCTATCCAGTTTTCCTATCCAGAAGTGCACCCTACTCCAGAGTGCAGTTAAAGTAGCCCTTTAACCACTACTGCTTCAGTATTTGACTGCAACTTCCATGTCTGACCACAGCAAAATGCTCCTTTTCTCGGCCATGGAGTTCATTGGCTGCAAACGATGTAGGATATTCTTTCAGCATCAACATTTTCTGATCACCTATTTTCTTATCCTTTAATAGAAGAAACAATGGCAATGTGTTGCATTAAAAACACTGAAGAAGCTTCAGCAAGGTTTAACTCACTGTCCTAAAATATGTGTAGCTTTTAATTTTCTCCCTGTCTAAACTGTAGTAATGTTGATCTGGTGCACAAAGTCAGCTTTTTTCTACCGGTTCCTTTTTTTTTTCCTGAAGCCCCATTGGCCCTGACATCATAAGACCATTTTGCAGCCTATTTCTGACCTCCTTACTTTTACCAGTTTGGTGTCTTGTGTGAATCTGGCTGTATTAGAAATTACAAAACACAGGATGGTACAAACAGAGAGACAGAGCAAAGAGACACCTCCTCTTAGTTCCTTACTTTAACATCACTAAGTCCAAAAGGACTTGGAAATACAAAATGAACACAGATTACAGTTAGCTGGAAGATTCAGCACTATTGTTTTTGCTTCAGCTTTGTGAAAGCAGCAGTGCCACAGACCCCATGGAGATGCTCTGCTGAGTGCCAGGCAATCTGTTGGTGTAATAAAGCAGATCACTGCGTGTCAGAACCTCATTTCCATGAGCTTGTTGTGTGGCCTTATCATACTTGTTTGCCACTTAGGGATGTTACTGAAATTCAATAATTTTTCATGAAATGCAATAAAATATTTGAAATATGTCCAAGGCAAATCAAACTGGTTTGCATTTTATCCACTTGAATTTTGTTATTTTTTCTCTGTTAGTGTACTAGATTTCTCTGCTAGTCTAGACATGTGTCTCTTAAAAATCATTACACTTTGATTCCTGTTTCTTCTGTATATAATTAGACAAGAATTTGAAGCTAAGTTTACAAACCCCCTCTTGAGCCCCAAAGCTTGTTCGCTTTCCAACTGTATCAGGTAGTCCAAGAAAAAAAATAATCCCTACCTGTAAACGTTGTCATTTTAAGAATTATAAAATATTTTAAATATGTATTTAAATGTATTTCATATGTTTTTAAACTTTTGACATACAGTTCTTTACTACAAGACTATTAGGAACTGTCAAGTGAAAATCAGAATGTTTAACTAATGTCTCTGAACTGTCAATGCTTTCTATGAAACTCCAAGGACATAACAGCTTTCTTTCACATTAAGCATATTTCAAAAATAGTTAAAAATCAGTTCCTTCATGTAAGCCGTGTAAGGTTAGTACTACTTTCCAAAAATGATATTGCCAGGAGATGGCATCTGCTATACATATTTGATGTTGCTGGAACAACAAAGATGTACAGGCTGCTCTAGAAGAAAGCAGATGCATAATTGATTTCTCCCACTCTGTGTTCCAGGCTTTAGACACTGGGGATATATTTGTTATATAATGACACTCAGTTACTTCAATAAAAGCAGAATGTAGCCTCAATCTTAAATACAATAATAAGAAAAAATGATGTTTGTTACACAGTGTGTATTACAGAACTATCATTTCCTCTAACCCATGATCATCCAGAATTGACATGGTTCCACTTAAGGTTTTATGTTTGCATCCTCTTTCCCACAAATTGAAATGATGTGTTCGTCCTCAATACCAAAAACTTCAACGAGAATATTTTGCCTTCTTAGGTAAAGCAGGTGGTTTACTTAAAACTGAAATTTTGAATTCTTAAATATTAGGATTTTGCCTTTTCCTCTTTTGTTTCTCTTTCTGCCCATTCTTTAAGACAGAAAATCTTTAGTTTTACCCTCCTTTGTAGCATTTTAAAGCATTTTTCCTTCATAGCGATTATAGTGACAAAAGGAGATGAAAATTATAAAAAATGTCAGAAACCTGGGCACTATTTGTTTTCTCTCTCAGTCACAAAAAAGAAGTGGGGGATTCTCTAGAATGGATCTTTCTCTGCCCATAGATTCAATTATCGCCCCAGGCTGGTAGTGATTGTGGATCTTCGTAAAAACATTCCCACCTTAGCCCCCATTTTTTACAAATGTTCAGGATAACTTGAACTTCGAGACAGAAGCATTCATTGTAAAGTAGGGCAAATTGCCTTTGTCTGGACAGCTCTGAGTTAGCAGTGGGGCAGAAGTTCCAGGACATCAGCATCTGTGAAACCTGAAGTTACAGTAATTGACGATGTCCCTGTTCGCTTGCATATGTCCTGCATACTGGCAAGAGCTTTCAGTAAAACAGAGGGCCGTGGGCAGGTCAGAAGGCTTTGGAAAATATGATTCTTGCTAAGTGCTGTCAGGAGGAGAAAAGGAACCATAAGTAAGTCCTTTGGGAATAACGGTGAGGTTTTTCTTGCAGAGATTCAAATGCTTGATTGTCTAAGTCTGCCTTTCTGGGAAGCAGACACTGTCCACATCTAATATTTTTTAACCTATTGTTTTCTCAGTATAAGTGTTTCATACACTATTATATTCAGAGAAGGATAACAAAGTACTGGTGGGGAGAAAGAAAGACTTTTAGAGACCTCTTTGGACAGTACAATTTAAATTATGAAGATGTGCAAGGTCTGGAAGGACCTCTTAAACTGAAGGCTCCAGAATACAGGTAAGGCAAGATCTCTTCTCCAGGTGTGAATTTTTTAAAATGAGATGAACCTACAAGAAATGCTTGTTCACTGCTTCCTGCTGTTGCTCTCCAAAATCAGTAACTCCATCTCCCCACTTCCAAACCATTGCTCTCCCAAATCCAGATGCTAGTTTTTGCACTCAAAATCATCGCTCTCTCCAGGAATCTGAAATGTCTACATGTGTTCTCAATTTCTGTACAGTCTATAGTCTAAGGTTTGATGTGACTTCTTAGATTCGCTGGGTTTTTGCACTGCTGTTTTCAAAAGTTCTGTAAAATCAGAATTAGTATCCTGTCTTATTTTCATTCAAAGAGTAATTCATTCCTTTTAAGTCACTACTTCTAGATGCTGGCATTTTCTCACTGTATTAGGACAATGACTTCAATGGAAAAAACCTCAGGCTCTTTTTAATGCAAGGAAAATCTGTGAACTAACAGTCAAAAGAGTTTTCATTAAAATCCATGTAGATTAAAAGCCTAAAACATTCAAATTAGTAGACAAGGCAATCTTCCTAGGGGGAAAACAACAAGGCAAACATTGATGCTCTGAACAGCACACAAAAATGAGAAAACATTGGAGGTTTAATTCTGACAGTGTACTGAAAATAAACTAGCTCAAAATGTCAAATGGTGAACAAACTCCACTTTTAAGCATTTCACTAAAACACACTATAGGCTTAGATACGGGGTGAGAAGAGTACAGAGCACTGAGCCATGCAGTTTAACACCCTATTAAGAAGTTCTCATATGCAATTCCTACCTGACACTACCCAAGATCACCAGCCAATTAGCAATAAGGCCAGGGAAATAGTTTAGTTATTTTGATTTCCTATCCTCCAAGCTATTTGTTCCATCACAGTTACATCTCAGCCTAGTGGTATTTTGTGTTTATCTCTTCCAATTTCATGCCTTCCAGCATTTTTTACAGTATCTATAGATAGTACCTGTCTGTTATTTCTGCTTTGCCCATGGAGAAATTGAAGATATTTGTCTCAAACAATAGATCTGCTCATGAACAGTTCAAAAAGTAACACTGAATCCCCATTTACAGTTGACTACCAGGTGCAGATTAAATGATCATTGATACAGGTAGGAATCTTGACACAGACCTGCAATTTTTTATTGTGGCAACAAGTGCAAATATCAGAGCAAATTCCTTTACCTCTTTTTTAAAGTATAGATCTGCATCCAGGTACTCTTTCTTTGGGTTTGAGGATCAATCTCCTTAAGAAAACCAGTTCCCAAAGCTCCCATATATGGCAATATTTAATCAGTAACTTAATCTCAAGTACTAATCAGGATACTTATTTGGTAATTGATTATTAAAACTATAACTACATCTTTATTGTCACTATAATTGAGGGTTTAATTCTATAGCAAACAGACATACAATTTGCATGTGCATAAAACTCAGTGGGTGCTCTTTTAAAAGTCAACTAAATTTAATGTACTTAACTAAAACTAGGTTATTAAATACAAATTAAAGCTGGAGACACACGAACTGTAATGTCACCCTGTTCTATAATCTTGGGTTACTGCATCAAGGATCATTTTTCAAAACAAGTTCACAAGACTTTTAAACAACCATCCCAGCATGTGATGGGGAAATAAGAACACCAGAGTGATAATCACTGTGCAACTTATTAGTAAAGCTTTGTGGAGTAGCTCACTTATAGCTATAATAAACCAAATTTTCTTCTTGAAAAGAAGCAAACTAGTTGCTGATGCAACTAGCTCCATATTTCAGGAATTCCCTATAGAATAACAGATTTTTAAATAAAGAAAATCTATATATATTTGGAGTATTAGAGTTTATTACTTGATAAGGGGGAAGATCCTCTCATGGATTCATGTCAAATTAAATATTAATATCTAAAAAATACCAGGAATAAATTACAGATGCCCAGTGGAAGAAGTCTACATGTGAGAGCTGTACTATACATAAATTATTTGCAAACCACTGTAAATCTGGAATGAATAAAGTTGCAGCTGATACTGCTTAATTCAAAGTAGCTAATCCTAAAGGTGAGCATGAAAGTTATGGAAAAGGTTTTGCAGTCCTGAGTGACTGGAGAACAACACTGCTGAAGAATCATTTCTGTTTCTGATAGGATCAGAACAAGCAGGCATGGAATGAAATTACCAGGTAACAAACAGAAAACAAAATGAACTGCTTTTTCACAAAGGATGAAAGAAAAATATGGATTCCCATGCAACAGTAAAATCCAGACAGCAAAAATACAAAAGGTGTTGAAGAGGAGTTTTTTAAATTATAGAGGATAAGCATTTTAGTAAATAATAGATGTAATGGTCCAACACAATCCTGAATTGTTTATGCTAATAGGAAGTAGCTGGATTTTTATGAAAGACTAGATTATGAAATAAACTGAGTAAGCTTCAGATACAGACTCAAGGCATCCATCTCTACTTTGCTGAAGGTGTTTGAGCCAGGCACCATCCCTACCCTGGGACTGGGCCAAATTCTCCACAAAATTACATGACGGTCATGCTTTTGCTTAAAATGCAAAATCAGCACTTCTCCTAGTCATTATCACCTTAGACTGTAAAAGGGCAAAGAACAGCCATGCATCTCCTGCATCCCAAAATGCCCAAATTCCTCTTCCACCTTGCAGATGAAGTGAAGGTAGATGCTCTAGAACACCACCCTGCAATGCAGAAGCTGCAGCAACAGATCCTATTTAACATGCTAAGTTAGAGACCAAGCTGCACAGGAGCTAAAGCAGATTAACTCACATCAGACTCCTAAATTCTAGGGGCCTAAAAATAACATTCTGCATGTTTGCTTTTCACAGTCACATAAAATACGCTTTGGTTTTCATCTGTTCACTAGAACTTGGGTAGGATTCTATGCTAAGAGGTTGCTTAATTCCTGAAAGAGCCTCTGGTTTGAATCACAGGGACCTTTTTCTTTCCCTCAGATGATGTTTTTAGGGCCTTCATTATTGTTTCCATTCCACTCTCAGGTGTACTGCACAAAGGTATGCTGCTGCACACTCTCTTTTTGTGCACGGGGTTGTATGCAGCAGTCTCTGCAGAAGAGGTGTCCCCTGCGCTCATCCCCTGAGAGGAGCTTCTTGCCTGTCCTGGGACCATGACCTGGAGTCTCTCTCTGTCACACAGCTGCACGAGTGCCATGCTGTCCTCTGAGCCCTCACACTGGCCTGTGGGGCAGCTTTTAAAGCAAGAGCATTGTGCAAACTTGGCATGTGACACACTCAGAAAGCTATAATTTTCATATTGTATCTCCTTACCAATTGTAAATCAGTCATTTTAAGGATGTTTTCCATTCTTGCTTCCCTTCAGGCATCTCTTATTTCTCTCTGGAAAAAGAAAAGATGTAGTTTATGGCTAACTGCAGGACTGAAATGACATATGTAATAGCAACAGCAGGCAACAAATGTGTCCCTAAAGTGGCAATATGGTGCCTTTTGTTTTGTTTTAAGACTTCAGAGTGATAGACAATTTGTCTTTCTGAGCTGCAATTTGAATAGTTACAGGGAATTTAGAAGACAACATTATGCATGTTCAGTAATAAGGACTGCATAGTCTGACCTGGGCCCTTTGAAAATTGAATGATAGGAAAAGACAATCAGGAGGACAAAATACTGATTATTATGCACAGGGGTATTAGCAATAAAGCTTAATAGTAGTGTTTGGTTTGTTTGTTTGTTTTTTTAATTTCCTTGTAGTCTTCTTTTATTTTCAGTTAAAAAAGACAAACCAAACATTTTTCTGATCACCAGATATTTTTACCCGAAATTGAACTCTGGCCCATTTGTGGGAATAAACAAAGCCTGCATGGAACACTTCCGCTATTAGAAAAAGAGATGTTTTATATCTAAATATGATGGTTTACATACATGAGAAACTCAAACTTCCCCATGTAACTATTTAAAGGACTGATATTGCCACTCTATCCACATGAGTAATCCAGCTTGCATCTCTCTGAAGGGATGCCAAGGACAGAGTATGTCCCTGACCATGTCCCGGTGCCCAGACATAGACAGGTACAGCACAATCCCCTCGTCACATACAGGACAAACACCATTCCAGGCACAGGAATGCAGCAGGACAGGAGATATGGAAGCCACAACGTGTTTGGAGCTTTCCAGCTCTCTTTTCTTCCGCTCAGACTGAGCCCCCAGAGCACCTCACAGGGGCAGGTGCATGGAAAAGGAAAAGGATAGGGGATGAGACAGCTGAGCACCTGCAGCAGTCACTGACTTCAGCTGCAGTTGTATGAGCTCACATTTCTAAAACCACTGTGCCAGGAAAACTGATGCCACGGTGTAGATTTTGGTGTCGGCTGATCTGAAGAAGGGATCTCTGTCAGAATACCTCCTGGTTAAGAATTTAAGGGCGAGAAACAACAGGCACTCAGCAGAGATCCCCTGGCACGGGGATGGGGCCAGAGGTGCTCTGAGCAGCATCAATAGCTGCTAGCTGAGAGCCACCCACCCATGTCTTCGTGGCTGTAGCTCATTACTCACTTGGCAGCCCCTCTACTTGCTTCACTTCTGTCAATGACTTCAATTTCACTTTTCTCTCTTTAGCACTTGCTTTCTCTCTCTCTTTCCCTCTCCCTCTTTTAAAACTTCTGTGATATCTCCTTATACTTCCCTTTGCTTATTGAAAGGAAAACCTGAGATGATCATGCTGGTATATTATTTGATCTTTTGAAACATCCACCAAAATTTCAGCACTGTCATGGGTGACATTTTATCAAAATTATTTAGTAAGCTGATTTGTTTCTATTTGTAAATGTGTTCTTAAGGGGACAAGTCTCATTTAACAAAATGCAAAAATTAAAATTAAAGCAATAAAATATAGATTAAAACCTCATTAAAATTAATCCCTGAATACAATATTTTCAATATAAGATCATTTCAACATTTGTCATTATTTCAAGCTCTACGTGTTCTCCCAAACTAAAATACACTAAGGCGTGGTTGATGTTAAGAAAATAGATCAGTATTATTAGATTAAGATTATTTAGGTAGATTATATGTTATCCTTGTACTGAGGGTCCTAAATGAGAGAAATTAAGGTTAAGGATTACAATGACACATTTTAAGGATGAAAATGCCTGAATAGGGCATTTAAACAACCTTTT
The DNA here is from genome assembly GCA_013397055.1 of Pachycephala philippinensis. Taxonomy (NCBI): domain Eukaryota; kingdom Metazoa; phylum Chordata; class Aves; order Passeriformes; genus Pachycephala; species Pachycephala philippinensis. The sequence goes on along the minus strand of VWZT01001851.1, from coordinate 423,141 downwards.
TTCTGTCCTCCTTTGCTTGCACAAAGCCATTCAATGTCTGCCATAAAAATACTTCTGTATGTCGTCCTAAATTAGACTAAACTGTCTTTTCCAAGTAGATTACACTCTAAATCTTTATGATTATTATGTCAATGCTAAAAGCTGGGTTTATCTCCTGAATTTTCCTATTCTCACATGCTAGTGGGGGGAGCTGAAAACCACCACAGATCAGTTTCTCTCTCCCGGATCTCCACTCTTTCCAGATAGGTGGGGTGAGTGTCTGGCTGTCACAGGGCCACAGGCGACACGGCAGCAGGGGACCAAGTGTCTCCAGCTGAGGGCAAAGAGCGGGCGCTCCTCTCGTGGTTGCCATGGCAGCCAGAGCCATCCCCACACCAGGCTCTGGGAACGGGCACACCGTGACTCCACACTCCGTGCCTTCCACTTGCCCCTCATCCAGCGAGGCACCGCTCGCTTGAGGTGCAACTGCCAGGAATCAGTCTCCCCTTAAAGCTACTTCCATTCAAATTCCACCGTGTGTACCATGGTGTGCAATATATTCGGTATTTACCCCTGGAATGAGATTCAAGCATTTCTGTTACCCACATTCAATACAAATTGCGTTGCCAGTGGTTTTACAAGGCTTGGCTGTGATCCTAAGCAAACTTTTTTTACTTAGAACTACTTTGCTAGATTCCATCACTATCCCTTACTTTCCTCAAGCTTTCTTGCAGGCTCAGGGAGATGATAATGACACTCTGGCATAAATACACTGATAATGTACTAATCCTTTGCTGGAATTTCACACAAGAGTGTAAACTGTTTTTACTGACCTTTGTGAGTCAAATAAATGACTGCAAAATATGGTAGCATCATAATTCCTGGAATTGTTCTGTTTTCTGTATAAATGTATCAGTAGTCACTTGCTTAGTTTGTAGGCTGTGCACTGCCTCGTGCATAAGAAATCACAGAAATATTAATGTAAAACTACTGCTGTCTCTCTTAGTGCATTATCATCACATTATGAAGCTTCCAATTGATGATCTTTCTCATGTTCTTAGACAACCTTGACCTTCAGTTTTTAGTGAGGTGAATAATATTATATCACTTCTAAAGAGAACAGTGTAATCATCTTTTCTATTTGCAGCCAAAGACAGTCAACACTATTTGATACAATCAGCATGTGTCTTGATACTGAAGGCACATGGTGACAAGTCTAACTGAATGTAGTTATTTGGCTGTCATGAAATGCACCTTATGGTGATAAACTTCAGCCATAAAATTGGAAGACTATCACATAAACATGTTTCATGAAGAAATACACTAACAGAATTCACTGCTGGTTTATAGTTGGAAAACTGTGCTCTATTTATAATGCTGCAATTTTTACAGTAAGTCAGGTTCCAAAGCTCATTGCATTTTACAACGAAGTAATTACGGGGTGTTGATTCTTCTCCTTCGACCAACAGGTCTATCTAATTAGTGTACAATAAACTGAAATACCACGATTAAGGATGTGTAAAAGGATACTAAGACTGGAGGCAGCTTCAGTGTTCCTAGAAGCAGGGGGAACTGCACATCTAGCCCCCCACTATGTGCCTGGGTCAGGTACCTCACAAGTACCTCCTCTGCCTTTGCACCCTCTCCTCTGGGAACATGTCCTAATGCAGACAACACAATAAGCATATCAAGGCAGTTCACATTTGTATGCCTTAAATCTTGAACTTGATACAAACCCAGCATTTTCTTTTCATTACGTATCAGGCATTTTATCTTTTAGATAAATTTCTTCTCCCTGGAATCTTAAAGGATATGGTGTTCATAACACTTACTGAAGGTTAAGCTATAAAACTACCCAAAACAATAGCTTCAATAAACTCAGAGACATTGTCTTATCTTCAGCATAAGTCAACACTGCAGTGCAATGTTTCCAGCTTGGCATTTTATTGGTTACGGGAGATGTTCTGAGCCACAAGGAGTCTCAGTCCTGCTGGAAGTCAAAGAGAATTTGAGACTCACCCCCTATTTGTCCTTTTGAAGATTCCCACTGTATGTTTGAATAGTTTCCTGTGAATAAGATTTGAAATATGAGGTCACTCTTCTACTGAATTAACCATGCTGCAATTAGCAGTAGCAGGATGTGGGTATTACTGTGCTTATAAAACATTCACCCAAAGAAAGTGACTTTATCTAAGAGAGACTGTGATCATGGGGTGTTCTTAGGCTGCCCAGGTAAACAGTGGAGCACAAATGGTGTTTCAGGAGTATTCTCAAAGCAAGGGGTTTCTTGGTATGTATTTGCCCTGCTCCACCTTGAAATGTGTAAATTGGACAATATGCAGAGGTGCTCTGGAATGGCAGAAAGAGAAAGAGATTGATGAAAGCTATGCTTTAACTATTCAAGAAGAAAAGCAGCCCCCTTTGGGCCATTGCAACTCAGAAAAAATGTAAAATACATAAATCTCAGCTGCAGCTCGCATATCTGCTAGAAGAAGAGGAAATAATTAAAATAGTCCTGACTCCTTTTTTTTTTTTAGATCAGAAAGGTTAGACTTCTCTCAAAATTATTTAATCTTTTCAGACCTCTTGCAGCCATTCACAACATTAGACAGACTTATGATGATAAAGATAAAATTAATACCTCACTTTTATGTAAGTCTTATCAGGCCAACATTAATCATTACTTGGTTAATTCAACAGACAAAGAAAAATAATCACCAAGTCTCAAAGAAACAGAAAATTTTTTTACAGGCCCATTACATCTACACATTTGCTAACCTTGCTAGAGCTACTGAAGCTCAGCAGAGGTGATTAATACAACTAAAATCATATTATTCTTTGCTAAAAAGCAGGTTCTAGTAGATGACGTTTCAGAGAGGCCAAGCAGGGGTTTTTGTGGTCAAGTTAAGAAAAAACTGAATCTTCATGTCAGCAATAAACTGGAAAAGTTAAAGAATTCTGATGAATAACTGATTAAAAAAAGGTAATTTTAAGATTTCTAGGAAGATTATTTTTCTTCTTTTCTTTCTTTTCCTTTTTTATTGATTCATGTCCTGATATTCATAGAACAGTTTGGATTGGAAGCGATCTTTTAAAGGTCATCTAGTCCAGCCCTCCTGCAATGAACAGGGTCATCTTCAACTAGATCAGGTTGCTCAGAGCCCCAGACCCTGAAGGTTTCCATGGATGGGACATCCACCAGCTCTCCAGGCAACTTGTTCCAGTGTTTTACCACCCTCATTGTAAAAAACTCCTTCCTTATATCCCACCTAAATATACCCTCTTTTAGCTCAAAACTATTGCCCCTTGTCCTATTGCAACAGGCCCTGACGAAAAGTTTTTCACCCACCTTTCTCATAGGCCCCTTTAGGTACTGAAAGGCTGCAGTGAGGTCTGCCTGGAGCCTTCTCTTCTCCAGGCTGAACAAGCCCAACTCCCTCAGCCTGTCTTCCTAGGAGAGGTGTTCCCTTGTCCCCAAGGGCAGTTTCTCTGGGGGTAGAAGAATAACTAGAATATGCATCCACGAAGAGATGTTGTTTTGCCTTTTGTCTGCCCACACATGAAGAATTTGTATCAGTCTACATTTAAAAAAATAGAAAATCAGAAATGCCATTGTTCACAAAATAAGCAAAACCCGCAGTTTCATTTGTATCCTATGATGTACATTAAAAAAAAAATTAGATGGGAAACCTGTATGAAAAATTACAGTACAAGACAGTCTGACTAGAGATAAGAATTTTAGAAATATGAGATTGCCCTCATAGAACTGGGTATATTCACACAAAGAAAGTCATTAGAAAATGACAGATAAACATCAGGGCAGAGATCACTGGGGAATTATGATAAATTTCTTCTCTCTGATCATTAATCAAGAGATATAGGTGTTGTTGATCCCTTGAGATAGGAGAATCCTGGATTTCTGTCTCTGCTCCACGAATTATTTATGTTCTCATGTTATCCACCTTTCAGGTCTACTGTAGATTTGAAGCATTCCATTTAGTTACTTAGAAAAAATGAAATGCTAAGAGATTAAAAAGATATGCAGAAATTAGAACAGCAGATGGACAAGGCAACATAAGACCATGCATCTGGCAAAGGAACATGTTAAGCAGCAGAATGTATTTTTCATACAATTCCTACCACACTGGTATAAAAGGCTGAACCAGGTAATAACACAGCAGGCTGACCATTTGGTGGGGTTTTTTTCAAAGTGGGCTTTAGAATTTTAGACAGATTTTTGAATTTTGGCTTTCAATTGTTCTTAGTCCTAGGGGAATTAATTATAAATATGAAATAAATGAACATTAACAGATAGGTCAGGACACAGTTTGAACCTTTTAAATACAAGATTTTAAGATTGCTGCAGTCTAGACCTGATTAGAGATGAAAAACAAGTAAGATTAAATGACCACATCCCATCACAGTGGTGGATTAATTGCCCCAGGTGTTCCTTATGATGTGCCATGATGTTTAATGAGTTCATTAATGACTTGGAAAGGTGAAAGGATAGCATTTCAACAAAGTCTGTTGAGGAGACTAAGTTGTACACTTGTACAAGGACCTGAGGTGACTGCAGAGAATACTAAAGAAACTTAAATAATGTAGGTGAAAAGTCAGGGTGATAACAAAGATCTTCAAAATCCAGCCACAAAGAAAAATAATCTGTTCAACCTGGAAAGCTCTAAGCTGATTATATCATCTAAAGAAGTCCTGGGACTTCACTGTACAGAAATCCATGTGCAACTGCAGTTGAAAAAGCAAATCAGCTGCAGGACTGTGCAATGGATTGTGGCAATCACGAACGTGGAGAGCAGTGGAGTGGCACCACAGGACCAGAGACGTAACACGGTGGGCTGTGTGTCACCCAGCCTCCACATGGATGCTGAGGAGGAAAGAAAAGAATCTCCCTAGAATGACAGAGGTTGCTCACTCTACACTTACGAGTCTGTACGATACTGCATGCTCCAGAGCAATCAGGGACCTTTTTTGTAAAGCAAAGGAGCCATTCGGTGCAAGTAAGCAGCAGAAAGCTCAACTCTTCTTCAGTATTTCAGGTGTGAAATTCATTTCAGCCTGTAAATTCGCTGCCATTGAGATTTGCCATTGATCATTGAGACTAAGAATTCAATAAGACAAAAAAGGACTGAGTAATCATGTAGATTTCAAGACTATATAGACCTATCACAATTAATGATTTTAAAAAATGGTAGATAGCTATCATGTAGCACTCACTGGCTGTGAGGTTTTTATAACTTCCTCTGAAGCTCAGGGTGCTGGATGTATTATTTGGACAGCATAAGCTGAAGATAACTTACATTTTTGAGCCCAATACAGAAAAAACATTTATAGTCCTACCATAACATATTAATAAAGACAACAAATATATACCAAGATAATCTTTGAAATTACTGACCTGATCTTTAAAAATCCACTTATTTGCTTATGCTTATCTAAACTCAGACAACTGCAAACAGAACACCACCTTTCCTCAGCAGAAATCCCCCTCAAATGTCAGTTCAGTTGGAAGCTAAGACATGTAATGTTTTCTTTTCTGACTTCATGTTTCCTATCTTTATTTGTTTGGTCAAGGACAATCCCTTTCCTCCTATCAATGCCAACATTTGACAAAATGCAAAAAAGTGCTTCTGAATAGCAGTAAAAAAACCCACCCTTGCATAACCCTCTACTGATGTGAGTAGATATTTACATGACTTCCATTCTCATAACCTCCTCCTTAAGCACTCAGCAATACTTCCAGAAGGCTGCCAGCCACCAGGTCTCCTCACAAAACTTACAGCTGGGTCAGAGAGAAACACTGATGGAGAAACCCTGGCACAATGTGGTCTTTCCTGTAACGGGGTCTCATGTGCTCAGTATTAACCAATAAACACTTCCATGTATGTGAAAGTAGGGGAGTGTTGCCCTTGGGGGAGGCAGAGGAGCAGTGGCTCCTGGGGAGAAAGGCACAGGGTGTCACCTCTCCTCCCAGCCACAGCCTGTGTGCGGCATTGCCACGCTTCCAAATCCAGATAAAGGTTCCCAGTGCTACTCTGCTGAAGGTATGTCCCATGAACACTGTGGTGGGGAGAGAGGGTAGTGTTGGGGGAGTAGTATTTCCTCAGAATTGTACTTTCTTGTGTTTTTTGCCATAGCTACTTCCTTGAGCTCCTCCAACCTGTCAGAATGCTGAAAATGTCTTCTGTTCACATCTCAGGAAAAGATGCACAGCTGAATCAAGGAATGGCTGCGTAAGTGATGTTGGATTCTATGATTTGAGCCCCAAAAGGTCTTAAACAGTCAGATTTATTGTCTATCCAATTTTATGACTCTTAGTTGTATTTATTCTCTGGTGTTTACCATCAAATGTCTCTACGTGAGCTTTGGTTTGTAGGCTTTCATATTGCTAAATCATTTTTTAAGCTTGAGATGTAGCTTCTGTTCAACATCAATCCCTTGAGATATACCATTACCATGAATCATTTCTGAAAGTACGTCGTGCAATATGAACTTCATGTTGAGTCAATCATTCACTGTGATTGAAAGAAGAGATGACCTTCACAGAAGCAACATATCACAGCTGAATATCCCAGGACCCTCTTCTCTGCTGTCAGACGTGGCTGCTTTTGGAGCTCAGGCAGACTTAATCATCGCACAAAAATAGGTTGAAGATTATTTTCCTTTATGTGGTTAGGTCAGCAGAGCTTTAAATAAAGGATTGAAAAAAACTGAGGCCTTTACTGAGTCACAGAGCCCACTTCATCGCTTCAGCGCAGGTTTCACAGTGGACTTGAAGATAAGTGCTAAGTAGTACTTTGGTTAGTTTGTTTCATTTTCCTCACTGCCCATCAAGTAAAGTCTTTGTTAGAGGTCCTGGGAGCAGATATTTTTTGGTCTTCTTATTAAACAGGCCTAGATTTGCAGAGGCACTGGGGCATCTCCCTCTGCCAGCTGTGGATCCGGACCTGAGGCCTGGATCCTGCACACCTGAACTTGTGGTGAGGGATGAAGGCATAAACTCGATCACCTTCTTAATTTGATGAGTGCCTTTAGCTGGCCAGTGCTTTAGCACAACTCCCTTTGTAAGAGGAGCTGCTGTTTTACACTAGCACCCATTCCTGTACAACTACTGCAAAGGTGGATCAGGCAAAAAAAAAAGATTTGCTGTTAAAAGGCATAGGTTTTATAACTGATTCTGGTTTGGGTGTCCTTTGGGATCTTGGATTTGTCACTCACCCTTCCAGTACATCAGCTCTTTCTCCTGTAAATTAGCCTAATTATATGTTCCTGCTTTATAAAATCAGTGGGAGGCCTGGTTCAGCCTGGTTCAGCCTGGTTCATTCATTAATGATTTAAAAGAGCTTGGAGATTACTGGGTGTAAAGGGGCATAAAAAGGAAGTTAAATGCAAAGGAGAGATTTGAATGAAAAAGAAAAAAGAGAAAAGAACTGTGTCAGTTCCACACACTTTCACAAAATTAGTTTTTCCCACTCCTCATGTGCTGCATTCCCCAATATAATATATTATAAATATTTTCTTTTTCTTTTGATAAGCAGCCAGAGTTTGGGGACACTCTTCTCATTTGTGAATGTCATTTTATTCTGAAGATCATCTGATTTATAAGAGTAATTATCTGTTTCCTAAGCAGTATTTGTGCTGCTGAAATACCATATTTCAACAAATATAAATACCTCAACAAGACTAAATCCGCAGCTTGTATTTGTCTAAGTTCACATTTGCTCTTTATTTTAAAATTAATCAGTTACTGCAATGACTTCCTACCTCTTTGAATGAAAAAAATCAGCATTTGCATATATGATTTGGCCAATACATACAGGATAGTCTCAAGTAGTAAGCCTTATTGACCCCACATTAATCTCTTCAATTAATTATGGTCAGCATCAAATATTGATCACATAATTTGAAATAATTCAAAAGAAGATACAACAAACTCTAAAAAGGCAATTACTGAGTACTTTTCCTGTACAAAAAGTTTCATCTCAGCTCCTTCTGTTGAATAATGTGACACAACATAAGAATTTTGCAGCTCCAAATTCGAGAAAATATATTATTAACGTGATTATGAATAATCATGTTAGTTGCATAGCTGGATAGAATTGTAAAACTCATGCAAAATCTTGCTGCTGACAATTAGGCAAACACTAATATGTTAAGACTGCATTCAGGAAAATATTTTTGTATAGTATGTTTGATGTACTAGTGAGAAAAAAGTGAGATGGATCATAGAAAAACACTGACATAGTATTTAAAGAGTAACGAATTGAGGGTTGTTTGCAGCAAGAAATGCCATGCCCAAAGGTGGTGATTTCAAATTCAGAATGTTATCCTGTTCATTTCTCACTGTGCAGGGTGAGCCAAAGTATAGATATGTCCCACTATCATACATATTGCTTATATCCAAAAGCAATTTGATTTTTTCCTAGTAGATATTGAAATGAAGAAATATTCTTTGTACATCATCACTTAGGACTGTGGCATTTAAAGGTCATCATGAAAAGCATCTTCTAAACCACTACTATCAACATCTGAGTATTGACTGATAATGATTATGTATTGTTAAAAGTATTTTCTGTCAAATAGAAATAAATGTTTTTCATATTGTTTCCTGCTTCTCAGAGAAATAGAAAAAGATAAGATTTTCAGTATTTATTCTACTGTCTGATCATGGATGTGAACAACCCCTTCAGAGTTTAATCTATAGCAATATTTTCTTTATAGATATTACAACCTTGAGTTGAGATTTTAACATCAAATACAGTAAATTTTAGTGTTCAGAACTGACAACAGCGATAATAACAAAACATCCCTAAGGCTGTGTGCCAGCAAATAAGAGTTCTTAAAGTAACAAAATACATAGCATACCATCAAAGACAATTGTCCCCTCTCATTTCTTGAGCCTCTGCTATGATATTTTCAGATTGCCCATAGAAACTAAGGAGAAAGACAGGATAGCTAATTGATAGCAACTAGTTTTAGGTGCAAGCAAAAACTGGAACACAGTCCAATGCAGTGAGACACAGCTCTATTGGAGGTTGGCTGGTTCCCAGAGAACATATTTGATCTTTTGGCCATCACAAGCCTTGTGGAACCTGTAAGTATAATTGCTAGTTTCAAGTCAGGTTGAATCAGGTAACAGTCACATTCCTCTTTATTTTGGAACAATATCAGACTGTGTCCCAATCACAAACCAGCACACAAGGTTGGGATAAACACTGAGCTATGAGGGCTATGGGCGTGTTTTGGTATTGCTTTTTTTTTTTTTTTGCAGCAGCAGACAAAATAACCCTTTGCTCCTGCTCTTCCTCATCTTCTAACATCCCAAGCTGAGCAGTAACGTTGTGTGCTAAGGCAAATCCACGAAACAATCCACTTGTGGTGCTTTTAAATTTTTTTAAAGGTTTGTAAATATAAGAAAAGGAATTACTACCTTGGAGCATGTCGGTGATCAAGCGCACACTATAATCCCATAACCATTTGCACTGGTATTTCAGAGAGGACTAAATGCAGTATAGAGGGGCTAAAATGGGATAGAAACAAGTAAAAAGGTGCAGACAGTGGAAGGATCCTTCAAACTATATTTGTTGCTGGAGAAAATGTCTATAGAACTGCACACATTATGAGTTTTCCCTGGAGTCTGAATGGAAATGCAGAGTCTGAGTGTTGTTCTGACCTAATTGTTAATATATTTGAGTCAGATGCCACCACAAAGGCAGCAGGAAAGCTCAGAAGATAGCAAAGGACTCATGGTAGTGTGGCTAAGGGACAGCGTTTCAGGACTAGGTAGTGAGTAGAAAAATCTGAAATTGTGATTAGGCATTATGAGCAGTCTCCTTTTGACTGATTCCTAATGTGTTCAGACAAGCAAGAACTGATGATAAATTCTCTGAGGATAAATAGAAACATGAGGCAAATTTCTAATAATATTTAATTTTTTCTGCTGCTGGAAACAACTCACAAACTCAAAAAATTTAATAGCTACTTAGCCTAAAAGATTAGCGCTATTACATGCAGCAGAACTGACACAGAAAGCATGAGTAGCCCAAGGAAGTGGCTTCATTATTAATTATGGTAATTATTTATGATGTATTTGTTAAGCAGTGACAGTGCACTTAGGACTGTATACAGCCGAGCCAATGCCTGAAGCAAGCAGGTGCTGACCATCTGCATCTTGTGTCTTTGGTGGATACTGAAAGTGTTGACAAGGGACTCTAAGCTGGAAAGGAAACCATTCATATACTCATAGAAGGTGTTTAATCTCTTGAAATACTTATATTGTTATAATACTGAATTATTAAAAAGTTTGAATGCTTTCTAATCATTTATTCTTACAAAGAAACAACAAATAATAGCTGCATTAATAAATTGGACACTGAGATTTGCGTGACTAGGGCATGATCAGCCCCCTGTACTCAGCCTGAATCCTGTTGAGGTCTGGGGCCTTCACTACAATAAAGACACTGAGGTGCTGGAGGGTGTCCAGAGGAGGGCAAGGAAGCTGGTGAAGGTTCTGGAGCACAAGTCTGATGAGGAGTGGCTGAAGGAGCTGGGGTTTTTCACTCTCTACAGCTGCCTGATAGAAGGTTGTAGCAAGGTGAGGGTTGGTCCCTTCTCTCAGGTAACAAGCGATAGGACCAGAGAGAATGGCATCAAGTTGCACCAGGGGAGATTTAGTTTGGATATAAGGAAAAATTTTTTAACTGGAAGGGTTGTCAAGCACTGGAAAAGGCTGCCCAGGGAAGTAGTTGAGTCACCATTCCTGCCTGGAGGTATTTCAAAGGCATGCAGATGTGGCACTTAGGGACATGGTTTAGTGGTGGGCTTGGCAGGGTTAGGTTAATGGCTGGAGTTGATAATTTTAAAGAACTCTTCCATCCTAAATGGTTCTATGACTCAAAGGAATGAGATACCTAAGGTTTAAACACAGCTTACCACAGTTTTAATAGTTTCCGTCCAGTCTGCTTCTTATAGCTGAGATCTACTCACTCTTGTTCCCTGCCCTTCCAATCTTGCTCCTTTTCCATAGTCCCTTCCAACCAGCTGCCCATCTGCTTGCTCAGGATTTTTATTGTTGCTGCGCTGTAACTCACCTCAAGCACTGATGTGTAAGGAGCTGCTCTTCATTTATTGGAAACTAGTGGTACATCCATTAAATTTACTGACCACCTCCTCATTTAGAGTACTCCTCAGGTAGTAGGGTACATGTGTTCTTCTAAACACTAGTGTCATGAAAACATTTCTTAATGGATTAACATAGGTAAGCTTTTTGGATTACTTGATACTGCAGGAGGGATTTGAAAGACCAGAGGATCAGAACCGGAAGGAAATTCCACACTTACATGTATCAGCGAGACAAATAAAGTATGATTGTGGATGATGTAAAAGAGTGTAAGAGTGGTATTTAGACAGATCTGTGAAGCATAAAAGTAGGAAAACTATATTGATTCTCAACTGGCAATGAATGGATGACACAGTAGAATAAATAATATGATAATAAAATAAATATCCCGTTCACAGACTCAGAGGTACAGCTGAATTATCCCAGCTGTTCAGGATATCTCAGTTGAGCCATGGTAACTGACTATCTACAAAGTTTTCACTTATGGGAAGCATGAAGTAAAATGTGCTGGCTTCAACCTCTGCTAGAGATTTTCAGCAGGCTCAGGAGATGCAGCTGGTATGGGTATTTGGCAGTGGTTTAAGTCATCATAACTCAGATGTTCATCCAAGTTCTTAGGTACGCAGGTATGGGCACACCAAATTTTGCTATTTGCTATCTTCAGGATATGGGAGCTTGCAGATTCACTGTTCTTCTGCATAAATGCTTAAAAAGACACACTTTGGACGAGTGATTTACTAAAAAACATAGTCCAGACATCCCCAGATAAACACGTGGAGCTGAAGCAAATGTAGTGAGTCCTAAGCAGAGAGCTCCCTAATGAGTCAGGTCTGTAAGTGCCCTGGACATGCAAAAAGCCTCAGAGCTCTTCTGTTCACTTGCCTGTGATGGTTTCACACCATCAAACTAATCCAGGGAGGAGCAAGCCCCAACATTTTCATTGGCACCAGTACATTCCACATGCTTATTTACTCTGACTGTCATCAAACTAAAGATAAATCTGGCATCAATATTGCTTTTTTGAAAGGCCTACCAGACAAGATAAATTAAATACAAGCTGTAGCATTCTTTCTGAGTTCACATAATGGGGGAAATTTCAAAAACTGTAACACTGCCTCTCTCACCAAGGATTTGTAACCCATAATTACATTGATGCATGTGCCATGTCAGCAACAGCAGTGAAATTCATAGTATTTTTTATGTGAAATGTACTGTTTTATTGCATTAATTCACATTTAATGTGTACACAGTAATAACCATAAAATATGATAACCAAAGTTATGCATTTTCTTCAGAACCTTCATTTAGAGAGCTTTCAAAAGAGTCCAAGGAAATTAAAATATCAGTCAGTTTACCTGCAGGATATAGAGCCAAAGCACTATGCACTATAATTTCTTTTACAAGTAGCCTCTTCCTCACATAATATCCTACCTCTGATAAAATACAGTAGTCGTAATACTTGTACATATTGTTAAAACTGCTGTGCACAAACCTAAGATTTTAGAACTAGAGGAGACTGCATCACTGGAGAGAAACTGTGTCACTCACAGTGGGCCAAGGAAAGGAGGGCTGTAATGAAGGTATGAAATTCAACAATTTCTTGCCAATAGCACTTATAAAGCAAAAATGTCACACTTAATTAGGAAACAGCTCTTCTTGATAAGGAGCATAAACAAATAAATAAGGACTACATGGAGCCAAAGCCTTCAACTCCCCTCTCTTGAAAAAAAACCCCAGCAATAATAGGGTCTATGGAAGATTAAAAAGAACCAATATAATATTTTTGTCTTTCTTTTGTCTTATTTTACTAGCTGCCAGGGCTAAATTACACTCATGTAATGTCATGTGATGATCTAAATTGAACACAAACCCCCTCTTCATTATAAAAATGAGAAAAAAAAAGGACAAAATACAGTCCAAGAAATACACCCTAATTCAACAAAGAAGTAAAAATAGTTATAGCTTTTTTTGCCATTGGACAAAACTTTTGGTAGGGACAACAAAGCAACAAAGTAATTAACTCTTCTTTACAGAAGTGAAAATGAAATTTCAGGAACATTTTTATTTTTTAGTCATTTAAATTGAATTACACATGTGAAAACCAAGCAAGCAGTAGAATAGTTAAGTAATAATTGCACATAAGATTTATACTAGGTGTAAGAGCAGGCATCAGAAGTATAGAATAGATATCACTGGAATCTGAAAGATAAAAGGAGCCTCTGATAGATTATGATTCATGAGTTGGATGGATTTACTTGGAATGACAGAAGCATGCAACATTTGATGGCAAGAAACAGGCATAATCAGAGCTGGCTTTTATCAGCTTTGGCTTGCCAGAACTTTGTGCCAGTACCTGTCACAGATCAGAAAGAATTTCTCTCTATTGCAACAAAATATTCAGTAAGAAAAGCATCCTCTTGCCTTCCAACTCCTGAAAATTTAAGACTGGTGTAAAGAGAGAAGCTGACTTGGCACAGAAACATAGGAGTTGCCTCTGTGACTCTGAACAATATCAATTCTAGCACAGGAAGGCGGTTCCACAGCAACCTCTTCTTAGGTTTTTAGATATCAGCTAACTAAATATTCTTAGCTCTGTAAGAAAATCACTTTCACATCACACAAGAAACCTAATGACAGGAACAGTACCAGAATTAAATATGCATTTAATTTGGAGAAAAATTCTATTTGTTACTACCATTCTCAACTTTTCACTCCACAAAAGTTTGGGGTTTCGTAAATTATTTTAATTAGTATTTATTATTATAACTACTCCTTAAAACTGTTTCATTTTAAATTTTTCTGGTAACTCCACAAGGTTCAAAACTTTTCTCATGCAGAAATCCATGGTAATGTGATACCTGTTATGACTGATTTGGATTCCTGGTAAAACTTGCAGGTGTAGATTCGTGTCCACTGGTGCAAAATATCAGAAGAAAGCACTTAGTACAAGATTGCAGGGCAGTGACACAGATAAACTCCAAAGCAAAGCACTGAGATCTCTTCTGCTTCCAGAGAAGACTTCTGATTCTCTTTGGAATTTGTTAGTCACCCTGTGTTCAGCTGATTAAATTTGTTTGTAGATGTCCTGGAGATTATATTGACAGCTATTCCTGCTTACATCTTAAGTGGCAAGAAGTTGAAGAGTATGAGTTGACATGATATGACAAATGGAAAAACTAAATGCACTGTTGTGTAGCACTTACACTCATCTCCTGATCACCCTGTGGCATTTAGACTGTGTTGGGACCGGAAGTCAAATGAATGGATGACATTTGGTTTTGCTAAAATAGCTGTGTTATTGATGATTTATAGATAAATTCCTTCATAAGTACACAGATTAGAAGGGAAGGTGAAAGTTAGCTAGTCAGAAGATTTGTAGAGTTCTTTAGTCTCACTGGTAATTTCATTGGAAGATAAATCATGTAAGCCATAAATTTAAAACAATTATGAAGAAAGAAACCAGATGAAATAAAAGCCTGATTGAAAATGACCACACAGTGCATATGTCTGCAACTCTTACAAATTATACCATCTTTTTTAGGTGTATCTGCAGATTTAAGACCTGATCTTACTTCTACTTCAGTATAAATCAGAAAAGTAGATCCACTGAAATCATCAAAGTTACACTGGGTTAAGGAAAAAATAAAATTTGCAGAGTAAAATCAAGCTAAGAATTGAAATGCTGGTACTTACATAGTAGATAGTAGGATCCACATCATACAAATTTATTACAATTTTAGGTAGAAAAGGTTTAAATCTAGGTAGCTTCTTTTTTCTCCCAATAACTGTTTTTCTGTTGCAAATGAAAGTAGACTTTCTGAAAATATATTAATTTCTCTAAAAAACATTATTTCTAGGCACATTAGTTTCTGAGAGAACAATTTCAGGTATCAGAGATGACTGGTTTATGGAGTAGCTACCCAGGGAACAGATACCTACCCATAGAGAGTCCCCTAAATGTGACCACATTCATTATCCTCATTATAGGAAGGGGAAAGGTCCCAAATGTGCCACAATACCAAAATCTTTAAAAACAGAAACAACATAAAATGTGAAATAGTGAAATAAAAATGAAAAGCAGCCATCAGCGGAGTAAAACACTTTCAGGAAGACAATTTTGAGAGGTTCTATATTAGAGATACAGAGAAAATATATGCTATCATTAAAAACATAAATAAGAAACAAAAAATCACCTGGCGTATGTTAAATACTAAAGCAGAGAAAGCTATCAGAAGTGAAGATTGGGAGCTGCATCCAAACAAACAGAAGAGAAAGGAGTATAAATGGCAGAAAGCTGAATACAGAGATGCTGTATGACAGGCCAGAAGGGATTTGAAGGAGTAACAGTAAGGACAGGTAACCTATTAATAAAACTTTTTTCAAACATACCATTACCAGAAAGCCTGACAGAGAGTCAGATGGGACCAATAGGCAATCAAGGTATGAAAGGAACGTTCAAGGAAGATGAGGCTATTGCTGGAAAGCTATATTAATTTATTGCATCAGTGTTCATTACAGAAGAGAATGAGGTCCTGATATCAGTCATTCCTTATGGGAGATAAGGCTGAGGAACTGGCTCAAATTCAAGTGTCAATAGAAAAGGCTTTAGAGCAAATTGACACACTGAGCAGTAAGAAATCTCCAGGAACAGATGGTATTCACTGAAGATTTATAACAGAGCCCAAATATAAAATCGCTAAACTACTAACAGTGGTGTCTAACCTATTGCCAGAGGAACAGAAGGTGGGAAATGTGACACCAATCTTTATGAAGGACTCCAGAGAGATCTTGGATCTATAGACTGCAAGTCTGCTTTCTGTGCAGGCAAAATGGTAAAACTGCAATATAGAATGAGATTAATAGACATCTGGACAAACACAGTATATTGCAGAATACACCCTTCTATTGAGGGAAGATATTTCTTACAAATGTATTTGAATTTTTTAAAACTCTCAACAAGCATGTGGATTACAGTGATCCTAACACCAAAAAGTGCTTGGATTTTTAAAAGGCTTTTGATATATTCCCTCATTAAAGGTTTTACAAAATAAATTACCATGGGACTAACGGGAAGCTGTTGCCATGGATTAGTAATGACTTAAAGGCAGATGACAAAGAATAGCTGTAAGTGGTCAGCTTTCTCAACCAACAAGTTCCCTAAATACCCATAGCTGGATCTGTATGGTTCATCATTCTCCTGTGCTACCTGGCAGAGAGACTTTCTGAGATGTAAGACAGCAGGGACTTCCAGAGCTCACTGGAACGGACAGTGAAATAAAATGGCAAATAAAGTTCATTATCAGTAAGTGCAGGGTGATGCATTTGGAGTAAATCAGTCCTGATTACTAAAATAATGGGCTCTGAATGAACTATTTCTATCCTGGACAGAGAATCCAGGGTTACTGGGGTTCATTCTATAAGACAATCTGCAAGCTGATGGCATAATTAGTGTCAACTACAGTGTTAGGTTTTCTTAGGAAAGGAACTGAGAGCAAAACAGAAAACAGCTTAATAAAACTCATGTGTGTAACACATTTAATGCTGCATACAACTCCAGTTACCCTGTTTCAAAAACGTTTTAGTAGAACTAAACTGAGGTAAAGATGGCAATAATTTTGGCAAAAAAACTACAGCACATCTTAGGTTAAAAACATGACAGAGATTTATAAAGCAAATAATTATTTCAAGAGTGTAGGTAGTGAATTGTTATTCACTGTTTTTCACCATGTTAAGAAATGGAGCACATTCAGATTGCAGCAGTTTTAAAGCAAACAAAAGAAAGTGCTTTTATACGTCATATAATTGTAGAACTCGTTGCTTCAGGGTGGAGGCCAAAATTAAAATGAATTAAGAAAAGGATTAGATGAGTCCCTGGGGAAGAGGTTCATTAATGAATTTAAACACAGTTCTACAGATGTTGCCTCTGTTTCAGGAAATCCAAACAACGAACAAAAGCTGGAATAGAATAGAAGGGGAAAAGATGCCTCTACATGCTTTGTTTCTTAAGTACCTGTCGTTGCCTTCTTTTGGAAACCTTCATGTCACCAGGAAGGCAAGGTCTTCTATAGTTAAGAATTAATCAGTAGTGGTATGCACTGTAAAGCTTTTTTGTACTATGTTGTTAGCAGGGTGACATTAATAGTGAGCTGAAATACAACTTTAAGTCATGATTACTTGCTCTGCTGCTTTCAAAATGTAAATTTAGCCTGTGCCTAATTGAAGAAACTTTAAAACTTTTTTTATTTTTGCTACTTGCTCTCATTTATGCAAAAGTGTAGACCAGTAAGATCTCTTCTGCTCTTGGATTTGGTTTAGTAGATCCGGTCTTTGTTTCTACAGAAATGTTTAAAAGAAGATAAACTATTGATGAGCACATTGTTTAAAAATATTTAAAAAGGCCTGAAACAGGTTGGAGGGGTAAATACATGGCAGGACCTGTATCTGTTCACAAACAGACATAGACAAAATGCACAGATAAACCCAGAGATGCCAACACAACAGATAAGAGTGCCAATTAATTTATTGGAATTCCTCAGGTCTGAAAAAAAAGGGCACAGAAAATGTACCTGCTACACTTCCTAATAAGAACTTCTAATGAGCAAGAAATGAAGCTGACAAATTTGTTGTCTTATGTGAGTCATGTTTCCAAATTCAGACTTGAGAAACGAGAAAAACTCCTTCGTTTTCCACCATTTGTCTCAGAAGTATGCAATTTTCCCCTCAGCCCAAAGCTCATCTTTTAATTAGACTGCCAGGAGACATTCTCTGCAGCACCTCTTTTCTTGAGAGCTCCTGCCTAAGTTCTGCCTCTATAAGAGAATAAAATATATGCTCCAGCTTTTCCTCTATCCATAGTGGAGATAAGAGGATATAAAGAGAATCCGTTAACTTCTGTGAAAAACCTGAGATGTTTTGGCATAACACAGACACAAATGCAGAACTGCAGAGACAGCAAATTCCTCTAAGGGTGTATCACGGATACAAAAACTAGTAGAAAGCCTGTTCAAGGGACATCTTCCTCAAACACCTCCAGATCCTGTAGGGATATGCTGGAAAAAAAGGCTTTCTACTGCTTCATGTAACTCATATGAAAGCTATTTACACACTCATGGATCAAGTTCTTAGTTTTAGGCAGACACAACAGACCAGATAAACTAAGCTCCTTCCCTGAATGAAATCTCACTTGCACAGCTCAGGTGAATGGTGCCACATGCACACAACCCCCATGTGCTCTGTAGTTAAGGGCAGCTGTGCTGAGGGGATGGCTGCTGCACAGGGACTAAAAGGGGCACAGCTGGCTGCACTCATCTCACTTCACACTACCCTATAAAAAAAACCTATTTCTACTCTAAGGAAGCCTTTTAGGCTGCCTCTAGAGTCTGCACACCCTCCACAGGGAGGTTCAGCCTCTTTTCTCAGGTAGTATTTAGGATGAGATTAATTGGTCTGTTTTTCTCCATTGGGTATTAGAGGAAGTCTAGCTGAGGGGTTTACATTGGGTGTGTTTTGCTTGATTAGGTGAGGAGAATCATATCCACCATTTTTAAAAAAACAAGCATAACTTGTGTCATGGAAATTGCTGTGTGAGTGGAATGTGAGTAGATACAGTTTGTACCTCAGACTTTGGCTTCCTCGGAAGATACTAAATAAAAGATGAATGGTGCTTCTTGAACAATACTTGTAACCTTATAGGGTAAATGTTAAATATAAACTGCACATCCTCAATAAAGCCAGAGGTGAGGCTGCTATAACGAGCAATTCAATTCAGCACAGAGCCCAAAGGTAGCAATCACAGTGCACTTCAATTCTTTAGTCTCACTGCTATGTAACAGCATCAGTACCGAGTTGCCATCAGCATGTGAATGATGTTCTTCTCTCCTTATCTCTTCCTCCCCAAAACTCACTGTGACATATGAACTGTGGTATCTGGCCCTGCAGGAGTCACACAGAAGCATCTGAAAGAATACCTGAACCCTTTTATTTTATATTCTGCCTCACAAGGACTTTTCTGAAAGCTGAAATGTGTATAACATACAGGAAATAAACTATGACATAATCTAGGGAATTAGTAGAACTCTAACAGCTGAGATAAATACAGGAGATGCAGCTTGGTTTAATTTATGAGAAAGCAAAGCCAGTCCCTGATACCACATCTTCCCTACGCTTTGGTTTTCAGTGCCAATAAACTGTGAAAATTAGTACAATGAAGTCCAATTTTAAAATAAACATTATTTTCCATTATTATGCAAAATATGCATAGTGGTGTTGCATAAATATAGCATCTACTATGAGATTTACACTTTGCCACTGTGCACTTGACAAATGTTTTTCATTCTTGCTTGCAATTGATACCCAAGTATGTTTTCTGAATGTATTTTTGTCTCACAGAAGCATAGTGCCATGTCCTATTATGTTCCACATGCAAGCAGTTAGGAGAATATATGCCAGCCACCAGCACTGTACAAGTCAAAAGTGATTTACCATGGATATATGTGCCTCTTGATGAATATTTCTAAGATTATACAGCTGTTGTTTATCAAGTATCATTTATAAAACATTACACGACAGTAGGCTGTAAAGAATGCATGTGCAAGCTTGTAAAATGAAACATAATGCTTGGCAATTTAAAAAATATATTCATTGTAGATTTAATTGTTGAATAGTTATGTTGATTTATACCACACAAATGGGGACTTTATGATTCACAATGACTTAGCAGACAATGAACTTCATTGCACCACTAAAGTTGGTTTATGGGATTTAGTTGCAAAAAAGGTTAAGTGTGTTCATAGGGATCAGTCCTGAATTCTCTGCACTGTTGACACTCTGCACTGTTCTTGACTCTGGTTGTTTAAACAGAAACACCACTGCAATCAGTCCACCAGCCTGACTGAGTCTAAAAGTTTATGAGAAGACTAGTCACAGACTCAGATTAATTCGGGTAGTAGCACCAGTCCTTTGTCTAATAGGTCATTAATGAAACTTTCTTCAGAAAATTATTTGGTAGTTAAAAGTAAAATGGATGGATAACCAAACCTTCTTCAGAAACTTATACTTTTAGATAAAAAAGAAATAATCTATCAGCAAAAAGTTCAATAATTTGAGGGGATTAATGAAATAGAAGATTTCATTTGTAATATAGTAATTGTGAGATATTTGTGCCTTGCCTCTATTTTCCACTATAGCTGGACTCCCCAGAGAGACCGTAACTCCCAAACCTCCCATGCTACGTCAAAGCGAGACACTGCTAATATCAAACCTGTGTACCATGAGAGAAGTAGTCCAGTGAGCTGACAGATCAGGGTCATTCAAGCTTAATGTTCATAAAGCCCTTGAGACAACATGGCAGGATTTCCAATTTTTTAAAAATGTATTTTCAGATAGAATCTTTTTAATTGTTACTATTTTTCATTGTTACTATTTTTCATAAGCTGTCTAAATTTCTGAGGTAGTTCTGGTGAAATTGCACTCCTTGACCATCTCTGACACTTCTGCGGACAGTCACCTGTGAGAAGTCTATAGTTATATGGGTATGGAGAATGCCTTTCCTTTTTGTTCTGTGAAAGAAAACTTATTCAGTGCCTTGCCTATTTGAACGGACAGAGAACTTCAGTATCAAAAGTCTGTATTCCTCATAAATGCTAAAGTCAGTAATTGAAAAGAAAATGTTTCCTTAAAAAATTAAAGAGTAGGTCTGACAAGTGTAGTGAGCCAAAAATAATCCAATAATGTTGGATCCCAGGTGAATGTATAATTGGATGCAGTTCCAGGCAACACGGTGCCTGTCTATTTTTTTTTTTTTTTCTCATAAGAAAGTGGTAAAAGAAAACCCTGTTAGTTTTCTGAATGAGTGAACACCAGCCTTGTAAAATGTGTGTAACTGCTTGCATACACAGAAAAGTAAATACACACAGCATTCATGCATATGCTTTTGTCATGTGTTTGCACACCTGCAACTGTAGGAACAAAATAAAGCTGTATTATTTCAGGCTCAATATTAATGCACAGTGTTTACTTACTCAATATGTGTAATACAAACTGATTCTAAAATACCACCACAAGAAGAGTGAAATTCTTGCAAAATACACAAGTAGGATTATGAGATCTTTCCAGCTTTGTCAGATGGTAACCTACCTGCTTTTGACTGTTTCTTTACCTTATGAGGAATTTTCAGTATAGAATCAATGTACGTGTAGCATGTATTTTGTTCTTTCTCTGCTTGTTTATTTTGGAAGCTTGAATCTGTATTTGTGCTTAGACGTTTGAAAAATGCCAATGCCCTGAATTAACCTACAAACCAAATACCAAATGCAGCAGGAATTTCCTACAAATGTGTTGGATGATGAATACTTGGCTTTGATCTCACAGGAACACTTGGAATAGAAAAAATCAGAAGTACTGGAATTCAATTATTATGATAGTTCAATTAACCTCTATTGAACAGATGTAAAAATTATACCTAATTATACACATAGCTGACTTCAGACATGGACCTCTGCCCAACGAGGACTAATCAAAGATCACCAAATTCATTTCACTTCAGACCTTTGCTCTCAGAAATGAGTACTACAGTAAGTGATTTCACCATTAAATATCCCTCTAGCACCATAATCTTTCTAAAAGTCTGTTCAGTGCTCAATTTTATACTAAGAAACTTAATGTGATATCCCCAAGTGTTATCACAGAAATTCTAAAGGAAAGGTCACTGATAAAAAGGGGCATTTAAAGTGAGCTTTGCTGAATATTGCTGTAAGCATACCTCACTTTGGCTCCACAGACATACATCAAAATGTGTGAATTTGTACCTACATTTTAAATACATCCTTATTGTGGTCACTAGAAAATGTTCTGAATTTATTCTTTTGCATGAGGTCCAGTACAAGACTTTATTCTGAAAACCAAAATGGTGTATGTAGGATAAGATGTCTCTGTACAAAATGGTATTTTCTGTCCAACCATAAAGAAAATTTCTTTTATTATACAGCAAGTTCCTTAACTTAAAACAGCCGTTTTTAAGACACAGGATAGAAAGGTTTGTAATTAGTTATACAGATATGAACACAAATTCTACAGTACTGTATTCTAGGAAAATGCTACTTGCATTGTCTGGGCAATGTAATTTTTATTTTTCTCACATTTAAAATACATAACAAAAAAATGAGCAAAAGATTTAAAGGAAGTGTTTCATTCTCCCAAATATCTTTGGTTTTACCACTGTCTTACATATATTATTTGTGTGCATAACTTTTCTCTTGCTAGCACCATTGTTCAGGGAGGAAAAGTATTTTCCATTCCTCCATGACATTTATTTCTGTTTCTGTCTGTTGTTGAGATTGTCTGCCCATGCCTTCCTGTTCTCTCCTTAGCTATTTTTATGAATACCTTTATTTTCTTACAGCGACTGGTTTCCAGAGGGAATTTGTGGGTTGGCATTCAGCAAGAATATCCCTGAATATTCACCACTGTCTTCTGAATAAGAAAAGAATTAACTGCTTTGTTGTAACTTCTTGGATCACTCCTGATGGGAAAACTGTCATATGTATAGACTCCTTATCAGGTGCTCATCCACTCATCTTTCTCTTCCTAACATTCAGGTAAATTACCAGCATTGGCTGGACCATATTGCCTTGGAAATTACATTGGAGTGGGAGTTCTTCATTTTATTCTGGACCTATGCATCTTGGATTTCCAGTGGTTGTAAAATTTAGTTGCTGTTGACCACAGCTCTCCTACATTTAAGGATACTTCCTTCTTCTGGGTTCCTTTAGCAAGTTTTTCACAGAATCACAGAATATCCTGAGTTAGAAGGGACCCACAAGGATCATCGAAGTCCAACTCCTGGCCCTGCACAGGACAGTCCCAAGAGTCACCCCATGTGCCCAAGAGTGTTGTCCAAACATTTCTTGAACTCTGTCAGGTTTGATGCTGTGAATTCTTCCCTGGGGAGCCTGTTCCAGTGCCCAACCACCCCCTGGATCAAGAACCTTTTTCTAATATCTAGCCTAAATATGATGTTGCTTAGGTAAGAAACCAAAGAGCAAGATGGGATGGAGGGAACTGAGAGTCAGATATTCTTCTGTGACAGCATTGTATACACACAGGGTCCCTTAGGTCTGAATACAGTGTATTGTTCCTTAGAGCTGCCAGCATGTTACTGGTAAAGGGATCTAGTCCCACTGGTGAAATGAGTTAGTTTTGAGGAGACAAAGTATTTATCTTGAGCTAGAGAAAGGAAAATCTAGGTACTCTAACTAAATTTATACCATTGGTGTAGAGCTATGGGTAAATGAATATTCTTCAATAGTTTATATAAAAGAGAAATATCTTTCAGTGTTTTGTGCTGTGCAGTCATCATTTTAATGAGATAGTGTTGACTAGGCTGTATGTTGACTTTAGTGTTGACTAAATCTTTTTAGATTGTGTTTACACTGAACACCTCACCCATGTTTACTGCAGGTTAATAATCTTGTGGAAAGCCAAGCAATTTCAGTTTTTGAACACAGGGAAGTATTTAATGTAATTATAGTTCCTTTTTAAACAACTAACAGCTTGGAAACATGGGAAAACTGCAGAGTGGATAAGTACTTGAATACTGCTGCTATGATTGTTTTTCCCATAATGTATCTCTTTTAAATAACGAAACTTCGTTATTGGCATGATAATCTAGTAAGACATTAAACTTCAAGCCTGTTAACAGGGAGGATATTGTCTCATATTATATATAAATTACAGTTTATGCACTACATTTCGTAATTTACAATTATTGTCTTCTATTCTCTACAAGCAATTACATTTACAGTAAGCAGGTTGTAACAACAGTACTAAGACAGTCTTGCTTCCTATAAACTAGTGTCCTACATCTTCTCCAAAATCACCTCTGCTAGCTGGCTTTCCTCTTTCATAAATCCCTCTGCTGTTGTACCTGTAGTTGCCTCTCCCTTATCTTTCTGACCTTATTCTTTTCAGATCATTAACTCACCTGCTGCAAAACCTCCCTGATGTATCCACCAGACCATCAGCTCCCTCCTGTGTCCCCTTTCTATACTTTTATTTTTGCTTCCAGGTGAAAAAAAGTCTGCAAGGACTGGCTGGCAGTTGCTAAGTGGTTAGTCAGGTTGTGGGCCTGTGTGCTACCAAACACCAAATCCCACATGAACAGACTTTCCTTCTCTCAGCAGCAGCAACAGCAAAGTCTCTGTCCTCCACCCAGTCATGAAATTCACAGAACTCGTAACAAATTACATCTTCAAGACTTTTAAGAACTTTAATTGAAGATAGCCACACACTTGGATTAAAAAGTGAATGTTTAAGGAGAACTGGCAAAAAAGGGTAGTGCAGCCGTTCCAGCTTTATATGTGGAGAAAACTGAATTTGACTTGCACAGATGTAAATTGAAACATGAAACTTGAAAAGGAGGAGGAGTTCTTTTTAGTTCTTTGTTTTTTTAGATGCAATGAAATCTTAAATATCCAGTGTGGTCAAGAACTATTTCCCGAAAGACTCATGACTATTATATTGCCTGCCTGCCTCCCTGCCTGGAAATTTAGGATATAAACTTTTGAAATCTTACCGTTGTTTTTCTCAGCACATCACTTGTAAGAAATTCCACAGACATTTTTGCTGGTGTAGAATAAAACTAACTGGAGAAGGCAATGCTATTACATGAAAAACCCAGCAGTTTTCATTAATTTGTGGATGTAAAAATACAAGACAGTGGAGTTGACTTGGACTCTTACACTCAGGAAGGAATTTGGTCGTCTGAGTGGTCAGAGAATTTTGTGGCTGCTTAGACTTAAAACACGCTGTGGCAAGGCAGAGAAATTGCTGGTTGCACAGTCCAGAATTTTCAAACATAAAAGGATAAATGCTCAAATAATCTATCTGTCTCAATTATTTTGTTTGAGTCTTCCTAAAAATACATACATTCTCTCATTCTCACACACAAATATGCTCTATCATCAGACACATCGGTTACTATTGCAGCTGGACTTTTTGAGGACAAACATGTATCATAAAACCATTTTTATATGTGGCACTTTTACTAGCATAGTCTCAGCAGAGGCCCAGGATTGAATGAGCATGAAAATTGAAGTGCCTTTGTATTCAAAATGGTGCTCACTCATCCTTGGTCAGAGTTGAAGGAAGGCAAACACACAGCAGCATGCACTGATGGTAGTACTGTAACTGCCTATAGACAAACCCAGGCTTTTTGTTTCAGACATTTGCTACCCAGCAGAGTCCAAACAAAAGCAAAATGTCATCATGGTGTTCGTGCTGTCACTGTAAGACTTCAAAGTATTGCATTATTTCCTCATGTCTTACTGTAACACAACCATCACACTGTGTAACCTGTGTCACGCATTGCAGAATCTGACGTATCATCAACCTGGCACTCTGAGAACAGCCAAGACATATTTAACTGGAATAAAAAAATAACAACAATTATTCAATACAACATGAGAACAACAGAAATCTTCCATGATATATTATAAACAAGAATAATAAGTAACAAACTCCTGTAAAATATTCTAAGGCCAAAGACCAGTCAGGTCAGGACCCTTCTGTGCTATGGGCTGTGGAAGCATTTAGTAAATGACTCTTCTTTCCCTAAAGACTTAAGTTGATGATCCAGTCAGATGTGGGGAAAGGAGAAGGACATAACACCACAGAAGGAGGCAGATTAATGGTAGATAGTAACACAACGTCCAACATAAATAGTTCTTACTGAAATTACTTTTTTTTTTTTGCATTAGAAAGCCAAGTGTTAAAAATTCATTCTTGTGCTTGGACCTTGTCAGATAGACAAGTTTCACACCTTGTAAGCATATTGAGATGAATAAAGTAAATAAATTTCTTCACCAAAAAAGAATATCGTGTATTATTAATTATTCCAAGAAGTATATTCCATGTTTACAAAAACTGATGACATTTTAAACTAACCTTCACCAAGATCATAAATGCCAAAGATGCCTTCTTACAACTGGCCATAGAGAAGTCTGGTCTGCGTATGTTGTACGTTCCTCTTTTGTTTTGTTTTGTTTTTTTACTTAAATTAAAATTGTGCTTTGATGATTGTATTATTGCACTCAGCTTATTCAGATTTTTTTCTGTAGAAGAGATATTGATTTTTGAGTTAGTCAACGGAAAGTCCAAGCAATGCCACAGAGCAAAACAATAACAAGCAGTAAAAGAGCAGAACAGAATAATGTTCATTTAAAATGGAAATGTAAGTTAAGTAGGGCAATGACAAAATCTAGCAGGTAACCAGGTGTTGGGGTTAAAATGACAGCATGCCTGATGATGAAAGTTATCTGCAACGGAAGAGGGAGCTCTCACTGCGCTGGCCCTGCCAGCCGGCAGAGGTGGGGTGCCTCTTCCAGCTGAGCCTGTGCAGCTGGTGGTGTCCACTCCTTCCCCCTTTATTTTCATTTCTGAATATGATTCAATGCAATTTTCATATTAGTCCTTATAGAAAGCTATAGCAGAACGCTCCACAGTAAATTACAGTCAGATATGAGCAATGGATGAAACTCAGTAATGCTTACCAAGTCTAGTGGTCAGAGGGATATTTTCCTGAGTTAGGAAGGCACATATTATCCCCATAGCAATAAGTCTGTTTCTTCCTGTATATGCACAAAACCCAAACACGCTGGGAAAAGTACTACAGCATAAATAATAACAAATATCAACTGTGTTTATGACAACTGAGAAAGCAGACTGAAGGCTGAACTCACTGAATTTAATTAGCAGGCTCTGACCTCATTGGGCTGAAGGAAACAGTGACAGCATGAATTTGCAAACCTCCTCAGAGTAGCTGTTACCTCTATACATCACCCTTTCTTGCTTAATAAGCTGTTCCATGTGACTAACAAAGTAGTCAAAGGTTAACATAGATAAATAGCTGTGTTTTATCCTCCACAGATAAACAATTATGCCTAAGGTCTCAATTACAAACACACTAGTGGTATTCTTGTTTGTTTGCTAACTTGTTTGTATTGTTTTGGAGATAATTATTTCCAGATAAGCAGAAAAGAATGAAATACTTAAGATTCAATGTGACCCTCTGAAAAAAAAAGGCCAGGATGCATCTAGATAGTTTGTGTAAAAATTGACTCCAAGTTAGAGACTCTAAAGTCTTGCTGTGATGTAGGTGTTGTGTGACAATATGAGATGCCCTAGGATATCTTTCCTAATCCTCAGATACCTCTCCAGAAGGAGACCAGAATCCTATGTTTCAGTCCATGAATCGTGCCCCGTGGCTCAGCAGTGTCTGCAGGACTGCTTACAAACCTGGAGCAGATCCTGTGACAAGCCAACAACTTCCAGCAGCAATGGACCTGCGGTACCTTTACCAGTCGAGTACCTGTTAATCTTTCCTTCAGCCATGCTACCCACTTGCGACATGTCCAAGATAACACTGGAGAACAATAGAATGTGGGTTCAGTTGCCACTCGTGATTCCCTATTACACTAAATATTTGTTGCTGACATGTAAAGTCCTGGGGGAGGTAGGATATATACATCCATGCAGCAATAAGAAAGCAACTTAAGAAGCAACTGTTAAAATAAATCGCCTAAAACTACCCTTCCACACTGTACTCCACACAATTTGCTTAGGAATTAGACTACAGGAATGTCATTTCAGAAGTAATTGTAGGACTGAACATCTGCCCTAGAGGCTGAATTCAGAAAGTAGAGCCAGGGAGAAGTATGTTAAGACACTGCAAACTAGAACTTCTACATGTGCTGGTAGAAATTAATTTTATTATTATAACACACATATATATGTATACATACACTTAAAAATTAGATATTTATTGAGACATATCTATCCCTGTGACTGCTTGCAGTGATTATTACAGATTTTTATCTCTTGAACTTTACACGAATTCTAACCAGCTACACAAATTTAAATATTGTAAAAACTCCTAGACAACCAGGAAACCCACCATCTACCAAGATTATGAATGTTGTAGTTATTCTCAGTGTACTGAGACTACAACTGTAGTACAGTGTACTGTGCTACAACTATAGAACAATAGAGAGTACGTAACTTATGGGCCAGGCCCAGTAGTTGGGCATGTGCTACATTGGTCATGTGCTACACTGAAAACTTCAATTTTTTTAAGTTCTCCTCTAGATTCAGTCTTCCACTATTTGGTTGCATCATTGTAACTATTATTATTGTCCTTCTTTTTTTTTTTTTTTTTTTTTTTTTTTATATTTTTTTTTTTGCCTCTTTTTTTCTTTGTTTTGT
>VWZT01001851.1:265381-388901 GCA_013397055.1 Pachycephala philippinensis | reverse complement strand
CGGGGCGGGCGGCGCGGGCGCTATTTTGGGCTGCAGCCCGCCAGCGCGGTGATGTGGCGGCAGCGACCGGGCGCTCCGTGCCTTCTCCTCCGCAGACAAAAGCGCGCCCGAGGCGCGTCGGGGGCTGGTTTGGAAACACGGAGCGCCGGGCTGTGCTCGGGACCCTGTCAGCTCGGCACCCCCTCCGCCGCTGCGGCTGCTCTCCTGCTGGGCGGCGTTGGCCTGAACGAACAGCTGTTTTGGCGGAAAATTAAAAAAAAAAACACCCAAAACAACCCAAACCCTAAAAAACTTGATGTTTACAGATGTGGTTAAAACAAGGCGATGGGTCTCGGCAGCGCTTGCTGTGCGGTGGCTCGGTGTGTGAGAGCAAAGCCCCAGCGATGTGCGCCTTGTGAGTGAGATTCCTGCGCAGGGAGAGCCGCGGTGCCCGTCCTTCAGCCGGCTGCGCGCTTCACCTCCCGCTAGTTCTGTGCCCCAGGAACTCGGGCAGCGGGCGGGCAGGCGTGCGGGGCGGCTCTTCTGCGCCTTTTGGGAGTGAAAGTTCAGGTTTGCGGCTCCTCTCCTCGCCGGAGGATATTGTTGGGACGCGGTGGCAGTGAGCTGTGCGGCTGGAGCAGGGATTACTTCTGGGTGAGTGAGGTTGGCGGTGTGGAGGTCTGCGGGATCCCTTCTGCTGCCTGCCAGGGAGTGATCCGTGGTTAGCAAATACACAAGACTCGGCACTGTGTGTGCGTGTCACAGGCGTTGATGCAAGGAAGTAACAGGGATGCTCTTTATGCATTTTTGGTGTTTTCTAGTGGCACATTGTTGTTTGCATGTAGAGTGACAGTTCGGTCGTTTGCATCTGTGGCAGAATTTTGCTGCTTTGGATAGCGCTGATATTTTGCCTTTGGCTGAGACGTACTTTTAATAGCATTTGAGCAAGCTATGTGTAACAAAATATGAAGGGCTAAATTACTGGCAGTAAACGCGGTCTAACTTTATGCTTTGAAGAGAGAGGGGAACAATAGCGTGGATTCTGAAAACAAAGTAGTTAGTGGAGCAACACAAAATATTATTGTCCAAGGACTGTGCTGGATCCGAAAGATGCCCACCAAGACAGTACAGCAAGAGTCCAAGGAAAGGAAATTCACTGAGACTGCTCTTCATCTCTTTCTCTTGGAAGAGTTCTCATGAGGAAGTTTAGCAAGCATAGGTAAATTATATATGATGCTATGGCTGACTGAAGGAATTGGATACCTAGTGCAAAAGCCTGTGCATGTGGGAGAAGCTGATTTAAGGTAAAGTGGTGTCAATGTAAATTTAGATCAGTTGTGTCATTGTGGTAGAAGTTGCTATGTGGACATCACTTGTTTGCAGTTCTGGTTATGTCATTTGGGAAGAGTTGGAAGCGAAACTGAATAAAAAAACATTGCACTTAAAATAAGAGCATCAGGAGTTAGCGTGTGCTTTGTTTTTGAACCAAGAAAGTTGGTTTTGATTTAAAATATTAATTAAATCATTCCTTTATGAACCAAGCTCTGGGTAAGAGCTTGATGTGTCAGCATCTGTCTGTGTCTGTTTTAATGATCAGAGAAGGTTGATCCTCAGCTTTTTATGTGGGTCAGCTTCCAGCGAAATATGCTTTGCTAGATGAAGGGTTGCAGGATTTGTCCTTGTATAGTAGTATCACAGTGTTAGTAAATGAGCGTGCCTCAACCTGGGTTGTCATTATGTGTGACTAAGTGTGCTTGTGGAGAATGTAAAGTGGCTCCACCGCAGATGGTTGCACTTTGGGGTACTTTGCATCTCTTTTGCACCTTCTTGCAGAGGTCTTGCAGTCCTCTTGCATTTTATGGCTAATTCACCCTAATCGCAGTATGGTAAAGTGTCTCTGTTACACATGAAAATTGGGTTCTCTCCAGGTAGAAAGAGTGCCGCGACCAAGGACTGCTTTTTCATTTTCTACTGAGGTAATTTTGTCTATGTCAGTAGTAAAAGGGATTTATTGATAGAACGTGTTTTGGGGGTAGTGGGTCTCTATGGTGGGCGAGGTGTAGAAAGCTCAGTGTTCTCACATATCCACATTTCTGTAGAAATAAACGAATTATTGCAGCAAATTCCTAACTGTGAGTGTCTGTAGGTGTGTACAGTAGGAGTTTGAGCCAGGTGTGCCTGAAAGGGATCATCCATTTTCACACTTCTGTCTATATGGATATGGTGGGTAGGTAGCATAAACTAAGTTCCTGTTGACTTCTGTGGATTTACACATGTAAAATGAGAGTTGCAAGCAGGTTCAGCCAGATCTGTGGTAATACTGGTGTTTCACACAAGAAATACAGGTATTTTCAAGTCAAAGATTAATTTTCCATTACTTTGCACCCCAGGGTGGGATTCTCCTAGTAGGTGATACAAACTATGATCAAAAAAGCTGCCACTCCTCAGTGGGATACAGTACAAAGTCCAGCCGTTGCCATCCAGCTGTTATGAGCAGTTACAGAGTTCTTTTTGTAGTGGTGGAAGTTTTTCTAACCCTTCTCAGCTAGGAGTTACTTTATGCATGAGGCTTTAATATCTTGCCTGGTTTAATAACCTGTTGTTTCAGTAATATTTTGTAGTGTTGAACTCTATCTGCATTAAATCTGTTGTCTTTCAATATCATTGACTCTCTTTTTTTATCTATTAGGAGGAGACAGTAGCTATTGAAATTCCCTAAAACAGCTTAGCTGATCTTAATTATAACAATAGAGTCTACTGCAGTGAATATTGCAAGTGCAAACTATTGTTAAAGCTTAGGCAAGATACTGGGGAAAAATTATGTCCAATATTTTCTTATTTGTAGGTTGCATTCTAATTAAATATTCAATATTATAGGAGATGATCTTTGACTCCCAAGACACTGATGAAATGTCAAATCATATTTCCCTCCCTCAAACCAATGTGCAGTATTCTGTTTGCTACAATACTGGGAAATCTTTAAGACTGGAAGAGTCATTGAACTTCTCATTTTCTGTAATCTATAGTTTAGTTTGTATTCAAGGTAGATAGATTGGTAAATGCTGAACATATAGGAAGTACAGCCATAAGAAAACAGAATTAGGCCCATTGTGAAAAAGCCAAATGAAATACAAGAAAATATGGAAAATTTATAGAATAGACATTTACCTGTAAGGAATGTGTTTTTTCTTAGTTTTAGGACCTACTCATGTTAGTGAAAGTGAAAAGAACTTCATTTATTAAATATTTATTTAGTTTGTTGAAGTAATACTTTGTAGGTTTTGGATTTATTTGCTACACCAGCTGAACATTTCACTACTGTTCATCTCTTTGTTTTATCCTCGCACAGTGAGCTTATTATTGTTAGTTTTCATTACAGCCATATATATTTTTGTAGCCCTTTACAGCAAGTTTGTAGGGCAATAGACTCTACCATATCTCACATCTAATTTATAACTTTATTTTTCAGCAATTATAGCTAGTCTGCTGCTCAGGACAGAATTAAAATTATTTAAGTATAATTAAAATACACCAATATTACTGAAATGATGAAATTCATATGAGCTCATTCAGTTTTTCTTTTCACGAGATTTTTTTGGGGGTTATTTTTAGTTTTAATACAGAGTGCAAGCTGTTGCTAATTAGCATGGCACTCTGGAGGTGGTCTCTATGTAAGCTAAATGGAGAGGATAGGACGAAGCGGGGAAAAAACCCAACCTGGAGACGTAAAAGTGCCAGTCTTGGAGGCATTATAAAGCTTTGCACATAGAGTGGGTTTTGTTCTTTTTGTTAGACGAGTGAAGGCAAAACCTTTCCAGGTCATGTGTAAAACTTCAGACGCTAGTTGAGTCCTAGGCCGATGTGTGTTCGTGCTGGGTGCAAGAGAGGGGCCTCTCTCTGCAGGGGCATTAGTTTCTCTTTTACTTCTCTGGCAGTGCTGCACCTTGTCCCCTGTGTGGTGGGCTGGTGTGGGGACTTGGAGGAGGGCACTGTGCTGCTGGGCGCTCATGCCATTCCAGAGTTGGAGCAGGCTCACTGAAGAGGTGCCATCACCATGCGGCAGCTCTGGCGTGTTTGCCATGGCTTTTCTCTCATGAAAGCAGAATATTGCAGACCCCGGTGTTTGCTGCTGTTCTTAAATTGCTGGAGGTTATGTGTGTAATATGCACAATTCCGCTAACAGTATGCACAAAGGAATATACAGGTGTGTTTGTGTGTATAAATAGTTCCATGTCTATTTTTCAATGTTAGTACATATTGTGTTCCTGGGTGGAACTGCTGCGCCTGCTAAGGGGACAGGTTTTGCACTTGCACAACTTCATCTTAGGGTCTGGGGCTGCTGATTGTTGGAGCATTTGGCAGCTGTGATTCCAGAAGTTTTAGGTCTTATCTAGGCAGATATGAAAAGCTTCTCCCTGTGGCAGCAATATGTAGCAAAGTAATAGAAGATAAGCTTCAAGTAAATAATAAATAAAATCTTTATTAAACCCATTCTTGCATATGGGGAACAGCCTATGAAGTTGTATAGAAGGCTGACTTCCTTGGGTCTCTGAATGAAACCTGATTCACCCCCTGTGAGGGCATGCTTTGTGCTGCCACGCAAGGAAGTGTGCTCTCAGTAGCTCAGTGAGGGTAACAGATCTTCTTTCTCATACATATCCTTCCTCTTGTATCTGTTTTGACCTATGTCTAGATTCTCTGCAAATCCTTAGCACTGTTAAGTGAGTGGCAGGTACTGCTCATTTCATCAAAGCAATGCAGTGCACCCTATCTCGAAATAATGATTAGAAACCGTTTTTCTTTAAGAAAGGGTGTTCTAACCCATGGAATTGGTACATACAAGTATTTTAGCATTAGGTACTATTTGGAAATGTTAACAAAAATTGTAAAAGTAATTAATAAAAAAAATTCTGCTCTTTAAAGCTTGCTATCTAGAGTTCAAAGAAAAGTCAAAGGAAGTTACACATCACATGTCTTCTATTTTTCTGGGGTCAACTGCAGGAAACTGTATAGCTACATTCTAAACCACATTAAACTTTCTTTAAATGTTGGCATTTTTTTGGTTGTACTCTGAAGAAAATGCTGTTCCAGAGCATTTAGGTGATCTGAGATGCCACTCAGTGTATTATCTTGTGGCGTCCTTTATTCTGCTCCTCTGAGGTTGTCCTCAGAACTTTCTTTGGGATCAGAAAGTGAGGTACCAATGGTCCTGTCTGTGTCGGGGGACCTGTAAAACAGTGCTGTATGATCAAGGTGAAGTATGTGAAAGGCTTTGTTACATTTTCATAAATCATTTAAAGAGTTTTAACTTGGAGCAGCCACCTTGTTTCAGTTGGTGTCTGGAGCACATGGCGTACAGCGAGATAGTGAGGGATCTGGGTTTGCCCGGCCTGGAGATTAGAAGATGAAGGTGAATTGTTGCCTTCCATTTCCTAATAGGCTGTTTTGGAACAGACAGCAGTGCTCTTCTCTGATGTGTACAGAGGAAGGATGAGGTGCAGTTGTCACATATAGAAATGGAGAAATTCTGACTGGGCATAAGGAAAAAAAAATTAACAATTGGAATGGTTAAACTCTGACCTGAGGTCTGTGGAAGTTGCAAGATTTGACCTTGGAGATTTAGAAACTTGACCTGACAAGACTCTGAACAACTTGTTCTAACTTTGAAATCAGCACTGCTTTGACTGGGAATTGGAGGACGTGGCCTCTAGAGGTCCTATTCAGCCTAAATTATTCTGATTCTGTAAGAAGATTTCCTGCAGAGAAAGTAAGTATTGTAAGAGTTATGCTAAATAGTCTTTTAAATTACATTCTTAGGAGGAAAGAGCTGTTTGTGGGATCAGAGGAGTCCTTTATGTAGTACTCATGGCCAAGATAGTTTAGAATAAAAATGGATAAAGAGCACGTGCAAAGGAACAAGTTTAAACTGTTGGGCGAAGCGCTACAGCACTGTGCTGCTGCCTTGACTAGTCACAGTCTTGCTGCTGTGTGTTGGGAATAGCTCTGACAAATAAATGTGACACATGTCAAGTGGTAGTCTTTGCTGGACTTGGCTGTGGGTACTGTTGGTGAGTTCTTCACAAATCTGGGAAGGTATATAACGCATAATTTGAAATTACTCTTACACTTTGATAAAAAATAAGTGTTTGTTTTGTTGCCCGTTTGTTTTTTTTTTTTATGACAGAGTGGCTACTGAAGCTCTCTAAGATTGACTGTTGACATGTCCTTTGTTCCTGATGTGATGAGAGTACTCTCCATTGATGGAGTTGCTCACTGCCGTTAGTTGTGGCATCATGTTTGACCATTTGTTTTTGGAGTTATTTCTCAGAGCTAGCTTGGTGCAAAATACCAGTACTACTTGTCTCAGGCATCTGTATGAGGTCTTGGTGATGTCACCAGAAATCCGCATGGGTTTGGCCTTCAGACTTCAATTTGTCCTTGAGTTAGTGATGACCAAATAATCTATGTTACATGAATTGTAATCCTGCCAGCGTTATTCATTCAAAAGGCATCTCACTGAAATAACATGAGCTTTATATATTGATGGCTGTATGTTCAAAGTGGAAAATTCTGTAGTGGAGAACAAGTTGTATTTGTTATGCTGTACCCATGTGTGACACACATCTGTCTATGTATGTGTGCAGACATGATACATTCCTCCCTTCTCGTCCACAAATAAACAACAGTAACTCCCCTGCTCTTCCCCCAAACAGATACATTTGGGTGTTTCCGCAATTGACATTAAATGTGTTTTACCAGAACTCGAGTTAGATATCCTAGCAGTGGTTCAGGCTTAAAAGTTAAGACACTTGTTCAGTTTTTCAGAAAGGCTGTCGGAGACAGTATATGTCTAATCAGCAGCAGTGTAAGTAGATGTTATCAATCTAGGCTGCTGTATTTTCTCTGGAGGCCAGATTGAGTGTGGCCTTTCTGCAGAGGTACAAGGGGCTTGTATAAAAGCTTGAATGATTGCCGTCAGTGCTCTGTAGGATGCACAGACTTCAGTGGCTTTTCTCTCCAGGGGCTGCCTACCTGTGCAGGCCACAGGATGGCAATTGAGGAGGCACATTAAGGAAAGCAAGCTGTTGCTCAAAGGAGTATCAGTCAGGAGATATGCTATCTTATATTCCCTTTCAAGGGAAACTGCAGCTCTTTGCTCTGTCCCTTACCTTCCTTGAGTCCTGCTTTTGTCTTTAATGTTCTTAACTGTGTATTTTTTATTAATTTTTTAGCATTGAGTTTCAAGCTTTTCAGCTCCTAGTCAGACTTCCGAAAGGACCTGAGAATGACTTAGTCAGGAGGTATTAGCACATCTGAATCCCTTTTACCCTCTGTGTATATAAATCATACTCAGGATGTGTTTTCCTGCATTGTACACAGGAATTAAAGGAAAAGATGATTTCTTTAGTTTTCAAATGAAAGGTGAAATGCATGCCTTGTTGACGAAGCATAAGAAAAAGACCAAATATCACTAGATTCAGATGAGAAATCTGGTAGCAGCTCTGTTGATTCTAACAAGATCGTGATACGAAAGCAAAATATATACAAATCAGGCTGGGGTTTCTTGGTAGGGTTTTACAGTTAATTTTAATAATATCAAGTGTATATCTTTGATTTAGAGTATTTCCTTATTTGGGAAGCCAGTAGAGAAATGTTTTCAGAATAATATTATGAGTACCAAGGCCTAGACAGGCAGAGCACTTTTTTAGTTCAACACTCATTGTTTTGTAGTGCTGCTGATATAGAGAGAAAAAATTGTCTTTTGTGGCTGCAGTTTCGTCACTCTGGTAGTGTTTGAGACCAGGAAATTCTCTGCTGAAGATGAAGAATGACAATACGGAGCAATTCCTCTTTTATTTTTCTTCCTTTTTCTCTCTTGGCTACTGTCTTGTCCTGCTTTTCTTGTTGGGCAGGAATGGTTTGACAGAAACAGTGCCGAGTTGGTTCAAAAGGATTGGTAGAGGTCATGTACTGAAATCACATTTCCTTTTTTAAAAAAGAGGGTAGAATTTTCTTG
Organism: Pachycephala philippinensis; assembly: GCA_013397055.1. Taxonomy (NCBI): domain Eukaryota; kingdom Metazoa; phylum Chordata; class Aves; order Passeriformes; genus Pachycephala; species Pachycephala philippinensis. The sequence continues at coordinate 380,905 of VWZT01001851.1, read as the reverse complement.
TGTTCATGGTTCAGCTGCAAAGGTGTTCCAGCTTTTTCCAAAGTTAAGCTGAGTAAACTGGGGGAAGTTAATTAAATATGCTTGGTGTCAATGTAAACATGGTTGATTGGCCCTGGAATTCACTTGGGTGCTCACAGGGAATTTTGGCAGGGACAACTATTTCTTCCTTGAGATGGAATTGAGGTCAGTGTTGCCATTGACGGGGTGGGAAAAGGAAGAAAGGAAGCATGTAACAAACCTGAGACACCACATTCAGAGACTTTAGTGAAGCAATGCTCTGGTTTTGATTTCTCGTTTGTGGATATTGGAGATACCATTAAGATCTTCTCTGATTTTGCCCTATTCTGATGATGACTATGTTTTCCTTATTCCTTCAGAACTTCATTTTGTAACTGCTCTTTCCCTGTATTCTTCCAGGATATCAAACTGGCTTAGGTCCATGAAGACTATGCTGGTGTCACGCTCCCTCTGACTTGCCTCCAGTTCTCAGGAGCAAAGGTACAGTTAATAGGGGTAAGTTAAAATCCACTCACAGAACCCCCTGAAGGAAATGAAGGCTTTAATTAGTGCCCTTTTCTTTGCATGGCAGTCTCTAGTACATTTCTTCCTTCCGAGTTGCTTGGTCCAAGACAGCAGGCTATCAGTGACAGAGAAAGGGAAATCCAAAAAGTGGAGTCACTTTGAAACTGTAGTGAAAAGTTAATGAATAGAGCACTTACAGGGCAAATACCAATGCAGGCTGTGTGTGTCAGGAAAGCACTTTGAAAGTGAAAAGTGCCCCCCTGTTGGTTTGTTCTCCTTTTAACTGATCTCTTTGAAAATCTACTTGGAATCCCAGTTGAACTACCATGATAAAATATGTTTTTGGTAGATAAAGTTGAAATAATATACATCTAGCAATTGGTAGTGTTGCTGGAAATAGTAAGCACATGTAGTAACAAACACAAATTCCCATTTCTTGTTTCATCCTAAGGGCAAAGTACCCTTGGTGCAAAGCCCAGGAGACCTATATAGTCATTAACAGATGGAGGGGGACATTAATCTTCTACCCGCAAATCTGCCCCAGCACATAAAGCAGGGAGCGTCTGTTGTGAGAAGTGCTAGAGGTTGTATTAAACATGATAGTATAGTTTATAATCACAGTGCCAGCCAATCTTTCTATACATTGCTATGCTTTCTATAAATTTCTTGGTACTCTGTGTCTCTGGATTTCACTTTTTCTATCTGTGCACAAGAGAGTGACAGTGTTTCTGCTTTTTGAGGTGCTGGCAGAATTTTCTTCCAACACTCTTAAAATCTCTCTTTTGCTGTAAGCACTAGAGTATGTTAGGATATACTTCAAATACTTTTTTGTGTGTAGGGAGAAATGTATCCTTTTTCTGTGTCATTCGGTCTTTCTCATTTGGCAGTCAGCTAGGAGACAGGCATGGTTAATGAGGTATCTCAGCATCGCGTTTTTATGGGAGCATAGTTAAGGTTAGGAGTATGTCCAGTCTCCAAACTGCCTAGTGAGCATTCTCTATTTGGAAACAAATGCCAGCTGGCAGTGGTTAAGGAGTGCATGCTTATTCTGCTCATGATAGCCAAAACATGCTCCCTGCTGTGTGCTTTTGGCAGCTTTGCACTGGCAATATGTCTCAAATGCCAGTTACATGTCCTCCTTTCCTCCTCCTAAGTGTGTCCTGTAAGGCATGATTTAGCCTAAATAAAAACGTGCCTCTGTTAGACTTGGTAATGTATGGAAAGAAAGAGACCACTTATTACTGAAAATCAAAGTCTTTCTGAAACACCTGTAGTACATTATTTCTACAGTGGAAATAAAGAGATGATTAATGTGTTTTCCTATACTTGGCAGGAAATTGGCCTTAAATTTCTGAAGATCTGATGATTTTTGTGACACCAATTCTTAGGCACACTATGCTGAAATTTTTGTGTAATTTATTCTCAATGAGAGTGCTGGTTGGAATTTCAGACCTGAAGTGACTGCATATTAAGTTTATTTGGAGTTCTAACTCTACTTATCTGGTCTTTCTATTCGTTATATTGGTGGTCAAATTAACTGCATTAATTTGTGGTCTGAACATAAGCATCAACTGCTATCTTTCTTTTTATTTGTTGAATTGTTTTAAGTCAATGGACATCTAAAGTGGTGTATTTTATTGAAAAGATACCTTACATGTAGGCAGACTGACTTTTACAATCAAGTGTTGCAAATCATAGGATAGTTTGGGTTGGAAGGGACCTTTAAAGGTTCTCTGCTCCATGAGCTTGTTTGAATTATTTGAAGCAGTTCTTGAATTGTGGTACATTGGATAAAAATTCTTAAGAATCTGAAGGTAAATAAATTCAGTCTACATTTCTTCGTCATTTTTTTCTTCCGTGACAGTATAACAAAATGTAAAAAAAAGCACAGTTTGGCAAAAAAAGGCAAAACATTGAAGATTTTCAATGCAATACTCAACCAACTGTACTTAGAGTTAAGCCAACTGTATTTAGGGTAGGGTAAGCAAGCTGTGCTTAGAACTTGGCTTTAGAAATACCTGCATATTTAAGCTTTGTATTGCTTTTTCTTCAAGAGGATCTCTCACCTCCTTTGTTTGTAGCAGATCTCAATATTTGGGAAGATGATAATTCTTGAACGATGAAGATTACCTTTTCTAAATCAATGAAATTGTGTTGAAATCTGTTAAGATATGAGAATTTAAAAATCAGGTTGTCTTTTCCAACCTGTGTCCCTTAGGAAAAAGGGGTCACCTTGACAAAATTGTGGGCTTTGCAAAGCTGGGGTCATACAACCACTGAAAAGGGGAGGAACAGTAGCCTTTGCAAAGTGCTAGGTTTTAGACTTCAACAGACAAAGTGCTTCCACTTGTCTGTTGAAGTCTGATTTAATGCTCCTGTTGCCCTCTCTGTGGTCACAGCCAGAACAATCTGCATCTCCCAGGCAGGAGGTAAAAAAAGGGCCTTACTGTGACCCTTTCCTCAAACTCACAGCTTACCTCAGCAGCCTGATACTACTGTCATGTAACTTTCTCCCTCTCTCTGGCAAGAAGAACTGAATTCAGTTTTTCTTAATCGCTGATCTAAAATAGTGCAGTTTCCTTGTGAGTACTTTGTCCCATCCATCATCCAGCTATATCTTGGAAATCCAAGGGCATGGGCATCTTTGTCTAGGTATTTGAATGCTTTCGTTGTTTTCTGTGCTATAGTGGAGTTGAGAGTCAAATCTTGCTGTGATCTGTGTTGATGAAGCACCGCTGCACATTGGTTAACTGTATTCATGCTCTAAAAAAACCCTTGGGTATGACGTGCAAAAAAGGTATTTTAGAAAGTAGGTTGCAAAATCAAACCCTCAGAAGTTGTGAAATGTCAGATTTATGTTATTTTCTTCTGTGCCTGTAATTGATGCAGGAATATAGATCTTGCAGCTTTAATTTCACCACGTCCTAATTGGATAACTCTTACGTTAAAAAAATGCGTGGCATGGTTGTGGTACTTTGTAAATAGCACAGTACCATTTATGTAGGAGGAAAAACAGTATTCACAGAAGAATGATTGCAGAATTTGGTGCTAAGTTATTATGTACATGTAGAAGATAAACAGAATTGGTTCAACAGAATTTAAATTCCATGTCAGCTAAATATATTTGCATTATATAAACTTAATGTGTAACATAACTGTTTTCACTGAAGTTTCTCCATTTATGCTGGTGTTGAATTCTGCCTCTAGTCAAAAAGAACTTTTAGAAAAAGTTCTGCCAACACAGTTTTTTGTCTTGGAACAGCTTTGAGGCTTGCCAGCAGTGTTATTTCTTTTGAGTTGCAGGAGCAGCTCTAGTTACATGCCAAAATATGGTCTTATTTTTAAACTGAAAAATAAATGAAACCTATGTAGAAATGGAAACTTCGTTGAATGCCAAATTCTGACCACGCTACTCCCATTGGAACCACTAGGACCAATTTTTGCAGTCTGCACTGTCTTTATAGCATTAAGAGTTATTTCACAATGTGGGAAGTACTGGAAGAAATGAGTGTAAGAAAAGCAGGAAATCTGCCAAGGTCCATGTCTTTTTTAAAAAAGTTGTTATAACCTACTTGCTGAGATATGTTTTATGCAGATATCAAATTTAACCAGCTTTCAGTTATGGCCAGCCAGCCTCCATTTCAAAAGTGTTATTCTGTAGAGAAGAGGCAGATTGCAAATTTTCGGTGCCTAAATATTTTAAAAATAATCATAATTTCATGATTTTGGCCTGTTTTCCTAATGTAGTTAGACTTATGAGCTTGGAGGCTCTATCTGTCAGGCTTCTTTCCTTCCCATTTTTCTTAATTTTTGAAGTGTTTGTCCAATGTCCAAAGCAGAATTTTAAGGTTAGTTCCAGTAAGATAGGGGTTAAAAAGATGGAGGGGGTTGGGAAGGGGAGATACAGTATTCAAGAAATGATTGGTTTGCTCGAATACTATCTTCCTCAGATACTAACCCTGGTAAAAAAGGCCCAGGTGTTTTGCCTCCAGCAGTGTGAAAGCACTCAAATCCATTGAGGGCTTTGAGAAGAGGCTCTAGTGATTTTGGACAGTTGTTGACTTTCAGCTTGTGTGAAAAGGATAGAACAGGTCTGTTATCTCACCATTCCACAATAAAAGGGAAGCAAAAAATTGTGTTATTAATCCAGAAGATTTCCTGAATGTGTTGCATCTGGAGTCTGAACTTGGTCTGCTGCTGAAGTCTTCAGAGCAGTTGCAGAGGTAAGTATAATCAAGCTGACCTCTGCAGGTATGATGAGTGATAAAGGAGAAAGTTACCATTCTGTCATTTTGAAGGCATATTCAGCCAGGTAGTACAGATTAGCAAAAAGTCTACTATGACCTGAAATGTTCACTAGTTTTGACAGCTGAGCAGTTGTTCTGGCTGTGTCACCAGGCAGCTGTGGTCCTACTGTCCGTGGCTGAAGGGTAGCATATTGCCTAGCACAGCTCTGTGCTCTTGACAGTAATGTGTTTGTAGACCAGTGCAGCTGGGCAGTGTACTGGCAGTCGGGGTTTTTATTGCCATTTCTCAAGGATGAGTCGTGAAGAGCATTATTAGCAGTGTGCCTGCTTGGGAATTGCATATTGTTTGGGGGTGAAGTTAGTTATTCACAGGATTACAATAGAGGCGGGCGTGATCATCTACCCTTCCAAACCTGCTCATTTTTAGTACTGAGCTTTTGATCCTGCAGAGCAAAAGCTCTTACTTGAGGAAGTGAATTCATATTGGGTGATGCACAGGCCCTCCTTAGACTGGAAAATGATGAATTTCTGTTCTGAGCAGACAGTGGATAGCCCCTTTGCTCAGATGGCAAGTTTTAAACATAGACCTTCTGCTTTGTACATTTACACTGCTTTTGCGGTGGACTTGTAGTACTGCTTCTACTTGCAATAGCGTAATATTTGTTACTTTTATCTCAATTCATAAGGTGGATCTTCATTTTGTACCTAAAGGGAATTAATAATAGTCTTCTGTAGGCTTTGTGGCAGGGCATGGTCAGCCCTAGGGATCTTTGACTGTAGTAATCTCATTGACAGAAGATGTAACTTGCCACAAATTGGATTTCTTGTTTCTGAACCTTGAAATGACCTATGAGTTTTAGAAATAAATGAAGATTCAGGGTGTCAAAAGGCAGTTAGAGACTAAGCTCCAACTGACTGAATTTGGTACATAACTCATATTTTTATCTTTAGAAAGCTTAATTTTTACTTGGTGTATATGGTGTTGGAAGAGGCAGCAAAGGAGCTACTTTGTACTACTTGGTTCTGTAATTATAAATACACTGACTTTGGTATGAGAAACATCAGACAATAAGTCTTGGTGATGGTTAAGTTAATTCACTTTTAGAAGTTCAATAATTCATCTAAGAAGTGTCAGCAGCTGGGTCTTGTTAATGGTGAGCCTTTCATTTCTGTTAAATCAATTGTGAATAATAGGATCCTTCAGAGAAAAATGATGAAGTAAGCATTGATTTCCAAATTGGGTGTCTGATATTGGAGCATTAATAAAATCTAGAGCAAGCAGGCAACTAGGACCTCATACACTCTGATCACCTAAGTAGTAATCAGAGAAAATCAATATTTTTTTGTATGGTGCAAGATCTGTTAACATTTCATTTGTTGTCATTCATCATTGTGTCTATAATTTCATTTTTATAATTGCTTGAATTTTGGGGGGCTTAATAGTATGCTTTGAATCAAGCATTTACTGTCAAGCTATTGTGAAACAGATGTGGCATTGCCATATTGCCTATTCTTTGCTAGCTGTCTATCTTGCTATTTTTGGACTTTTAATAGCGATGGTCAAAGTAAAGTCTTACGTATTTCAAATGAAGCTAAATTTTCTTAGAGGAGTTTCTTGTAGACTCCTGGAGTCCTCTGTTATTCTCTCTCTCTAAGCTATGAGGAGCTGTGTTGCTTCTATATAGTCATGTTCAGCCTCACAGAGGGGTTATGAACATCTCCAGTAAGGTGATAAAACTCTGTCAAAGAAGAACAGTTGTAGACAGCATCTTCAGAACAGTCAGACTCCTGGCATGCTGTCCTCTGCAACATCTTCCTTGGACTGTTCATCAGCTACAACTTCTGGCTCTGGATGGTTTGTTCCAGCCTATCTTGTGTTGTGGAAGAGGCCTGTGACTGTCTGGATGTGTCAGAGGAGGAGACCAATGCTGATGTGGCCGGATTCTGGCCTTTGATGGCTTTAACACAGAGAACCAAATTTTGGTGACAGGAGCATCAGTGAGAGGGAGTATTTGGTGGTGGTACATCCCACCAAGCCACTTGTCACTTGTATGACCTGCATACCTTGTACTTCTAGCCTCAGAGTCAGTCGGGTTTTGTAGTGCAGTGTGGAGGTTACAGACTTGTGAGTGTGGGGTTTGTTTATTGGTTTTAATTGCATTAGAAGGCTGTGTTCAGTGGATGTTTAGAGCTGCTAAGTGCTGGCTTTTTCTATCCAGTATTGTGCTTACCAGTGATCCCATTTTCTTTAAAGCTGTATTGAATTGGTATGGAAACCCACATACAATCAAATCTGCTTGCTGTTGAAGTCAATGGGAGTGGAGGCTAAAACTGGACCAGGATTTGGCCCATAAAGCATGGCAAGAAAATTTAACAGTTATAATAAAACTCTTAAGGCAAATAAAATGTTCTAGCAGGTGTTCATAAATGTGCTTTATGCTCATAGACTCTGTTAAATGTTAATACTAAGGTCCTGCAGAAGCTGCACATAAGGACTGAGTGAAGGAAGCAAATGTCTGTTAAATGTGCTGTGCAATATTGTAGCAAAGGTGGGTGGCAGTGCAATGCCATGCTACCTATTAGACTGAAATATGAAAGCTATTAGAGTTTCTGCTGAATTTTCATTTTGTGAGGGAGTAGTTTTCAAGAGAGAACATACCGTATAAAAAAAGCCATGTGTTGTGCAAAACTAGAAGCATCTTTGTCAGTGTATGCAGTTTTCTTGGATGTATGCAGAGCTTATTAAGGACAACTGCTAACATACTGTATTAGCACTAAATTTAAAATAAGACAATACTTGTGAGAAAAATAATGGCTGAGAAGCAGTTTTATTCTTTTGGATATTTCATTTTCATGGAATTGTATTTTTTTCATGCCTTAGATGAACCCACAGGCAGAAGTCCTAACATGACCTAAGACATGTTTTGAGAATAATGGGTCTTGGCAGGATTTTATATTTAGATCTCTGTCTTAGGTTCACTCTTAATATTTTTTCTTATTTATTCCATCATGTCACCATCAAAGCACAATGAGGTCCATTTTAGATTTCCAGGAGCTTTCTGGCCTTCCTCCTTTCTTGCTTCTAGGAGAAGCATCTGGTTTTTTTCAGCAGATTTTGCATCATGCCTTGAAAGCTGGTAGCTTGTACTGGCTTGGTTTCTTCTAGCAGTTAATTTCATTAGGATTCAGGTCAAACCCACAGGACACAAAAAAAAAATCTGAATGTACTGGAGTCAGTTTCTAAAATGACACCATGAATGCGGCAGTCATTGTTAGAATGTGTTTTGTTGGTGTTTGAGTAATTGACTTAGTTATCATCTCATCAATGCTCAGTCATTGTGTTGCAGGATAAAAGCAACCACATATTACAAAGATGCTCTCTTTCACCGTTAACAGCAAGATGGCTGAGTGAGGGGAGGTCTTTCACACGACATTTAGGTATACCAGATAGCAAGCATTGCAGCAGTTCTTGTAGTGCTTGTCACTGTCGGATTGTCCACATAATGTCAGTCTCTTCCAGTGTTACCTTGGTCTTGTCCTCATGTTTGTTCCTGGCTGTGGCAGTGCTAATGTTTTTTTGGTGTGTTTGGTTTTCTTTTTTTTTTTTTTTTTTTTTTTTTTTTGCTGATGTGGGCCAAGTTATTTTGACATTGATCTCTTGTCTTTGGTGACCAGTGACTGGACCTGTGGGAATGTCCTGAAGTTGTGTCAGGGGAGGTTTAGGTTGGATATTAGAAAAAGGTTTTTCACCCAGAGGTTGGTTGGGCACTGAAACGGGCTCCCCAGGTCACAGCACCAGCCTGACAGAGTTCGAGAAGGGCTTGGACAATGCTCTTGGGCACATGGTGTGATTCTTAGGGTGTTCTGTGCTGGGCCAGGAGTTGGACTTGATGATCCTTTTGAGTCCTTTCCAACTCAGAAGATTTTGTGATGCTGTGAAAAACTTGCTTTGTTCTGCCTTGTTGTAAAAAGGATTGAAGCACGCACTTAAATGAGGGAATTCTCATCACTTGCTTTCTTAACAAAATCACAGGGACCACTTAGTTTTCTCCTCTGTAGTAATGCTGCACTAGTGTGCTTATGGATTTTAAAAGCAAGCCTGATGGTCATCATCAGCAGATTGGGAGCTCCTACATATAGTAGAGTATCTTTTCTTTTCATCCTTCTAGGACAAAGAGGCCTAGTAGAGAAGCAGGGTGAGGAAAGACTAGAAACCGTTTTTAATCAAGTGGAAAATATGCCAGTACTTCTCTTTTAAGTAGTGGCACTTCTAGAATAGTGATATTCATGCAGAACTTTTAATCCCTGCAGTACATTACAAATGCATTGTCTGAGAATTAAATGTTAATTGAGGCCATTATTTGATGAGTGGACTATTTATATAGTAAAGTTATTTGAAGTAATGGGCCATGAATGCATTTTGTTTATTAACTTTCCCAGTGCTCATTCTTCAATATCTTTTCTTATCACAGAGCAGGCATTTTAAAATAGAAGGCTCTCCAATGACAAAGATCTGGAGCACACGAAGTGTGTTACTTACAAATAGTGTGTTTTGTTGATTTCAAGAACAAAACAGCATACAGTTGAAGCCTTTGGAAGATTGAGCTTTCAGGTAAATTTCTAACTGTGGAAAAAATAAAAATTGAGAAGAAAAAGGTATTTTTTTATCTTTTAAGACTTGCATGATTCAAGTACTTTAATGGTCTTCTCTATTTTGAAGATGAGAAACTAGGGAAAGGAAAATGATTTACTTTGTCTGGGATTATGAAGGAAGTCTGGCAGACAGGGAAATTAAATTGAGATCCCCTAAATGTCAGGCCAGCTCCATAAATGCTGAAATATCCTTCCTTTCTTGTCTAAAATGTCTGTCAGAAATGTACAGTAAAGTTTAGGTTTTGTAGGATTTTCATAGGACAACTGCTTTGTGGCCTCCAGGGTGTGAATATCCACAAAAAAAAAATCACTCTTTGAAGTTGAGAGTATTTTATCTGTTATTAAATCTGAAAAAAAGATAGTACAAAGCCAACATACTTTTAATAATATTTTGGATTTCCTTCTGTAATTGTTTAATGGAATTAATATGAATATTTTAGCTATAAAGTTGGACAGCTGCAGCAGGATGTGATTTAACCGGGACACTGACTCTTCTTTCAATACATTCTGGCAAACTTTATGATAGTCAGTGTTACAAAAGTCCACTTATCTGTCATGTAGCTTTCATACACTTCCTTCATTTACAGTTTTTTGGTTTTTTTTTTTTTCTTTAAAGGCCAAGTTGAAATTGCTTCTCAGTTCTTGGCTATGATAAAATTCAGTACTCAGTGCAAGGCAAAAACCTTCAAGAAGTTCATGGTTTCCAATACATGCTAAATCACTGCTTTTGCAGCTCAATTTTTTGCTCGTTGGATCCAAACTCTGGTTTAGATACTTTTTGCCCAAGTAAGGAAAACATGGAATCATAGAATGGTTTGGATTAGAAGGGACCTGAAAGATCATTTGGTCCCAACTCCCCTGCCATGGGCACGGATACCTTGCTCTAGATCTCACCACTCAAAGCCCCATCCAACCTGGTCTTGAACACTCCCAGGGATGGGGCATCCACAACATCTCTGGGCAACCTGTTCCAGTGCCTCACCACCCTCACAGTAAAGAATTTCTTCCTGTAATCTAAATCTGCCTTCTTCCAGTTTAAAGTCATCATCCTTTGTCCTGTCACCACATATCCCTGTAAAAAGTCCCTCTCCATCTCTCTTGTAGGCCACCTTTATGTACTGGAAGGTGCTCTAAGGTCTCTGTGGAGCCTTGTCTGCTCCAGGCTGAACAACCTCAGCTGTCTCAGTCTGTCATTACAGGAGAGGTGCTCCAGGCCACTTATCCTCCTCCTTCTGTTGGGGGCCCTGGAGCTGCCCACAGTACTCCAGCTGGGGTCAGAGTAGAAGGGGAGAATCAGTTGCCTGCCAGTCTGTGCTAACTCTCATTTTCTAGTAGAAACTGTTTGGATTTTGTTTCTGGTCTGCTATGTGCTTGTGAACTTCTGTAACCATTTATCATTTTTTGATGCATTGCAGTACATTTAGGCTCTGGACTTTCGAGTATTGTCAAATAAACACAGCAGAAAGAGCTGGCTGTTCATAAGTGGGGAAGTATTGTATTTATATAATAACTGTATGCTAATAATACAGAGAGAAAATGACAGTTTAATGAGTTTTCAATGCCATTGGGTTGACCTGATGATCTGCAGTGCTCTCTGCAGCAGACACATGATGGTGGGTGTGTTACATGTTTGTGCCATGCTGGAGGCAGCAGCTGGGAGAGCCAGCATCCCAGCCAGCTCCTGGGGACATTGGATGTGGTGTGTGCCAGTGGGACTCTGCCAAGTGTTAAATTCTGTCTCAATAGCTGTGACAGATTTGTGAATCCCAACCAATGACAAAATTGAGTACTGTCTCCCTTCTTATAAGGTGCTGCTTTCTGCCTCTTGGTATTTGTGTGGTGTCCAAAGTTGTGTATCTGGGAAGGTTTGCAGGGCTTTTGCAGGCCATCAGGTTCAGTATGGAGACAGCTGGCTATAGCAAGCAAAGAACTGTGATAAATGATAACTTGAAAAAACCACATATGTGAGGTCTTGAATGAAGTCAAGATTGAAGTAATTTATTCTTGATGATTTGAACAAAAAGGCAGCTCTTACCATTTTAAAAGAATACCTTATAAACTCATCTTCTAAAGATAAAAGCTATCAAGCATAAAACCATGATGTTACACCAGATACCAATTACTGTGGTTTCTTAATGTGCTTGTGTTTTTTTGTTTCACATTTATTAAATATTTAGAAGTTCAACTGTAGATATTTTTAATCAAAATCAGAACTTTCTCACAAAATGGGTGATTACATCATTTGCACATTTATATTGTAAGACGTTTTAACGATATAAGCATTTTTTCATTTAGACAGCAACCATAATAAATTGAAATAAAATTCAGCCTTGATTGATGTTCTATGTGTCATGTACAGGGCAAGTCCCATCTATAAAATGTGGTTTGCCAAGGCAGCAATATTAGTAGCATTTGAATGTTTTTCTTATTAAGGAGAAAAATGGTCAGCAACATCAATACCGTCTGCTCCGAAGACCATGGTAAATGGAAACTGCCTGCAGCACATTTGAATTCCTCACTGTATTTGGGATGAAGGTACGATGCAGGCAGTGAGAATTTTTTTTTTCCTTGAAAATTAGGATAGACTATTACAATTCGTAGGATGAAAGAGAGAGGCTGATTACAACATAATGGAGTGTACCGTATTCATCTCTTTGAAATATGACCTCACTCGGCCTTTTCCATTTTACAATCGATTCTCTCATTCCCTTAATGAACCTGTGCGTTCATGAGTCTTCCTTGGAAGTATGCACATGAAGTATTACAGTAGCAGAGAGTAATTGTCTGACAAGCAACTGCAAGTAAAGTGTCTCTCTTGTAGTCTTGTTCAATAACATTATGGACCGTTAATGCATCGGATCAGGTTCCATATTGTTTTGTTAAAAATTATGCAGCCGTATTTTTCATAGTTGTTCGTAGTGTTTCTAAAATGGTAGCTTCAGAAAACTGGTTCAGCATCATGTGGCTCTATTTCTTTGCAGGTCAGTATATATGTGTAAGAGATGAGGTATCAGTAAGGTACTCCTGCAAAGGCAGCTCACTGGTACCAGGTACTGAAACTGGATAAGCTATAATATTGTTAAAGGAAGAGAGGAAGGGCTTTTTGAGAAGAAGAAAAATGGGTAAAGTTATGTAGAGAATTGCTGGGTGCACCATCAAGATGTAATTTTTAAAGGATCAAACACCTAGTATGTGACTTTTCTATTTGGTGGCTTCTTTTGACTATCAGTGTGATTACATGTAGAAAGAAAATAGTATTAATTATATTATATGTTTTGTTTGTGTGTCTTTCCATGCATTTTTGGATGTACTTTTAGTATAAACATAGATTGTTTGTTTATATACCTAATAATGTATTGTATATAACCATGACTAACATGGAAACACTTTCTAGATGGTTGAAGCGTGTATGTATAGTTTTCTTATCAACTCATAGCTGCTAACTGACTGTCGACCTTTCCAAGTAGCTACAAAATATGAAGCCACCCGCTGGGTGACACTCACAGATGCCACATACCCTGGGTGGTGTCCAGGATGAGATGGCAAGCGTAGAGCCTGCTGTGATCACCACTAGGAAATCAGGAGAGCAGGGAATGTGGCACAGACTCCTGCATACCCCAGTCTCGCTCTGTGCCCAGAGAAAATTTGCAGACCCCTCAAAGCCTTTGTAATGACAATTTCATTGAAATTCTAAGCATTTGATGTATCGCCACCAGCACTGATCTGATAAAAGTGACGATGAAATAAAGATTGAGCTCAGAGAGAAGCAGCAGTCCTGTCTGTTATGTCAAAAAAGATAATTCATCATGTCAGAAAGTACCATTTCCTTTTGATTAGACCAAAGTCATTGTCCTAAGGTGTGAAAATTGCCTTGACCAACAGACCTGTTCTGGTTGTGAACTGTTGCTCTGGACCAGAGACAAGAAATAGGTAAAACTAACCTTAATTTTATAAAACATAAGATAGAGGAAACCCTTAAGTTTTGGATCACACTAGGCCTATTAAAAGTTTGTGTATTACATATACAAAAGTGGTTTTTCCTTCCAAAGTAACAACAACTCTCTTTCTCGAATCATCTTTTGCTTTTGTGGAAACTGATGTTCCTGCGCAGTATGATCCAAATTTTTTTGCAAACACTTCAGTGGTTGCTTTTTCACTTGTCTCTTTTCCTTAAACCTGATATATAGGACTATGGACCTAGTTAGTTTTTAGGTACTTTGAATTAGTGTAGCTGACTCCCTGCAGGTGAAATCAGCTTTTTCCTTTTTTTATTGGAAAGCTTAGAACACTACATCCTTTTGTTGTTGTTGTTTGTTTCATTAAAGGAGCCTGCAGTTAGGTGTCAGGATGTTTCATTGTGATAGGAAGTTCATCTGTAATATTAGGCTTTAGCTGAAAATTGCAGGTGGTGGGAGTGTTTTGCTTAAACCTATGTTAACAAGTTGCCATTTTTGTTACTTGGGAAATTGTGGTCTGGATGGTTGAAAATTTGATCAATGTAATGAATCCAATTTATTGCCAGTTCTTTATTCTGTAGTTGGTATTGCTTGCACAGGAGTGAGACTTCTACCAAGCCAAGAGCTTGGTCTTACAGAACGTGGTTTTTTCCTGGAGGAGTCCCAAGAAGTGTGTAGCAGAACCTGTGCTGGGACATTGACCATCTCCTGCTTCAGGACATAAACTCTGCTTATGGTATTTTTGTTAATGTTTCAACATCTGTATTATCTCATCATTCATGTAGCAAACGTGCCCTTCTGTTTCCAGCATCTTGATGCATGAATTGACTGAAGCCCCATTCAGAAAGCATATGTTCATTGGGGGAACTTAATGTGTGTGGTTGGTGATGAGATCCAAGCCTCAGCTCATGTCAGTGGGACGGAATGTGTATTTAGTGGAGGCTTTCCATGAGTAGGAATGGGTTCATGCTGAAATGCCTTTGAGTGATAAAGAATGAAATGGTCTCTTCAATACCACATTGTACACTCTTCAGAGAACTTGGGGATGAGTTTTTAACCTCTGTTACTGCTGAAGGAAAGGGAGCTGTTTGCTTGTCTCTGTCTGATCAGAACTATATTACAGAAGGTCCTCAGAAAACAGACTGTAAAGAATCAGTATATCTGTCCTGAAAATTTCAAACCCGTGATACAACAGCTTCCTGGGAGGGCAGCCGGAAAGCCTCATCCACATCCATGTGAGCGATTTGTTATTTAGTGTTATTAAGAAGACTTAGGGAGACTTTTGGTTAGTGTCTATCTTTCGGAAGATTCACGTGTACTTAGATAATTCACATTTTGTATTTAACAGATAGCAGGAAAAAGGAACCATTATTTTTCCGCAGAAATTCTATCAACAATGTTCAAGAATCAAATGCACAAAGACTTCCTTATTCTCTCCAGAGAATTAAAAATGCAGTTCTTTTGGTCGCTAAATACTTTTAAGTTGAGATTAAATTAAAAGGCTGTATTTGTTCTGTTATTTGTTTTCTGATTTTTAGTTCATAAGGGTCATGTACTTTAAGATTTTTATTTTGCAGTCACAGGGCTGAGAAACTTAATATTTAAGGATGTGAATGTTAAGTTGTAGCAGTACAATAAAAACTGTAGACTGAGATTGGCAGAGAGTTGGCATTTCACTAAATGAAGCTTGAAGGACTAATCTATAGTTGCAAAGTGACAGTTCAAGGAAGAAAGGAAGCCACATATTTGCAGCCAATCTGACTTTTACATCCAGTTTTTACTATCTTGATCCACTCTAGAAATGAAATGATGTACCATTCTTTTTCTAAAATATTCAATTCAGAATTGCTTCTCTTAAGCACTTTATGATTGCATGGTCTGCATTTTAAGTTACTGGATGGCTTTGCTTCCTGGTTTCAGTAATGTTTGTGGCTTGCTACCTACATTTGTGATGCTTTAAAGCTTTTGCTGATAATAAGTACTAGAAAGGTGAACTGTATTACCTCCTTGGATGTATTTAGATGCTGGGCTTACAGCTGTACTTATAGCTTAAAGCTGTTTGTGATTCAGAAGGCTGTAAGATAGAAATGGACATCTGATACTGTGCTTTTAGAAGGAAAAGATTCCTATAGGAGTATTTCTGAATCTTTGATTCTGATGATTTTAGACGGAAACATAGTAGCTAAAATAACCAAGGACAAACTGTTTGTGAAAACATGGAAGAAATTCACTCCTCAAAAAGAGATAGAGAAAGAAGTGAGAGTGGAGTCTAAATGTAGCACTTGCTGCTATAAAATTATGTCTGACCCAATGGAGCAATATCTGACTGTAGGCTGACGACAACTTAGTGTACCAAAGAACCTGCTGAAATCCTGGAAGTGCTTTCTTTATACATCTTAGGTGCATTTGTGAGCTGACAATTAAATGGATATGGGTTTGTGTGGGATGCATGTGAGCTCTCAGAAGTATTGCTGTTTGCAGGCTTTTGAGGTTAGAAGAGTGCCTTTTGGGACAAATGGCTTTTCAACAAAAGGAGTGAACTTCATTTGTATGTAGTATTTCGAGCTATCTTGTTGTCCCACTTTTGGATTGCCCAACTAAGGACTGAGAAGAAAGAAAATACATCAGTTGGTGGTCGAAGCAGCATCCAGACAGGCTTAATGAAATATTGTAAGAATTAGATGTTTCATATCAAAGCATAACCTCTCCTTTCCTTGGCTGTATTGCTGCCTATTGAAAGGGTTTGTTGGATCACAGGGTATCTGTGGCCCTTTTCTCAGTTCAGAGCAGGGTTCTCCCGGGAAGAATGGCAAAGAAAGGTACGTAACATGATAGACTATAATGGATTGTTATGAGCATTTCTACAACTAGGTCTAATGAAGCAGGTACAGGTACAGCTAAAGCTAACCCAGGCTATTATTTTGTGTTAGAAGACATTAAAAGGTATATATACAGTTTCTTTTTCTTTAGACTTTGAAAACATTCTTACCCAAAACTGCTATCCTGTGAGAAACATTTCAGAATATGGAGCGGAGAACCATGAGACAGACTTACTCCTTCTGCAGGAGTTGTGTCACAGTGCAACTCAGAAGTTTTACTGTCTTCTAGGGCGTGTGCCATGCTCAGAGCCACATGGACACTTGGAACTTGGACATCATAGAAGGCTAATGGAAAGATGTAGGAATATGGTAGTAGGGTGAATGTTACTAATGCTGCTTTTGTGTAGCAATTCAGAAGATTAATAAAGGGATCGTATAAATTGTGGGTGATAGAAAATGAGTTGGAGGAAGGCTGAGGAACACTAAGGGGTATCTAGCAAATCTTAGGGAATAGGCACTGTGGTGGCAGATGAAATTTTGCAGCTAACAAATCAAAGTAAAGTCTTCTGAATACATAATTTGACCTAATTGCATGTTGCTGAATATTAAATTAACTACATTTACTGCAATCGAAAAGCTGGCAAGTTAGGCTTTTTTCTCTCTCTCTAGAAAAAACAAACAAACAAAAAGAAGATGAAATTAACAAAAAACTTTATAAAACAATGGCAATATTTCCTAGTTAGTGGTTACTGCCTGTTTATATCATGTTGCTTTATAACAGGAATTGTTTATTTTGTTCTGCATCACTCTTAAGAAAATACAGTAAAAATAGAGAAGGACTTCAGGATGGGCAGAAGTGCTTTGTGGCATTGGAAGGAATTCCTTGTGTCAAGGTACTGAAAGAAATAAAACCAGCATAGTTAAGTTAGAGGATGAGCAGTCAGTGGGGGGTGTGTGTATAAATAAATCATGCACTTTAACTTACAGCAAGAACAAAGAACTACACTGAAAGGCAGTAAATGGAGATAACTGATTTAAACAGGGTGGGTGTTTTTTATACAATGCATAATTAACTTTGGAAACTTGTGGCAAACTAGATATGTTGGTCTAAATGCATAAATTCAAAGAGAAAAACTGACATTTACATGGCTAATTAGAATAGATATAGTAACAGAAGTTAGGGTGAGTATCCCACCACAGTGTTTTAAAGCACAGTTATATGGAAAAAAAGCTCAAGTGTACCATGGGCAAATTATTCTGTACTTGTGCCTTATAGTATACCCTTCTTTTCTGTGGTAAGGTAGGCACTGTTAGGGCCAAAGGTTACATTATGTAGACCACAGCTCTCCTGAGTATGACTTTCCATTTTGATTGTTTTCAGTTGTTTTTTCCTTTCTTTATTTCTTTCTTTCTTTTTTAGAATTCTCAGTTTTTATGTAACTGCAGTGCAGAGAGAGTAGGTAACTCTTCTGTGAATACTGGAGTCTCAAGCTTCTAGTAATTCAAAAGAGAAGAAATGGCAAAAAAAAAAGGGATTACTTTTTTGAAGTGCTTATTCACAGAAGAAGACTTATTTCTGAATAACGAAAGTCTCTCAAATATCTAGTGATACATTATTTATGTAATTGAGAGTGTATTCATGGAAGTGCCCTCAAGAAAAACAGATCTTGAGTCATACCAAATAGTATGTTCAATCAAGGATTCACTACACAGTTGTCAAAAGTGTGTTCCAGGATGGAGTGTGTACTTTTATGTATTAACTGACTGTGGGTTATTTTTTTCCTTCCCATGAAAACTGACAGTGATTTGGATGAGCCTTAAATCCTGGATTGTGGTGTAGCTTATGTATTCTTGTGAAACAAAGTAAATACGTGGAACTTATTCAAGTCCACTAGCTATTATGAATATATATGCTTCTCCCAGGACAATGAGCACAAGCAGCTACTGCCCATTCATAAATATCTTATTCTTCCTATATATAATGGGACTCCAAAGACATTCCTGTTCTTGTGGCCAGGGCTGCATTTGCAGAGAAACCGCATATATTGTGTAGTGTATAGTTATAGTTTATGACATTTGCTTTTGTTAGGATTTCTTCTGGGTAATCAGCATTTCAGCCACAACTCACTTTATTTGGAAAATGCAATTCTAGTACAGAAGCATGTGATTCTTTTTTTTNTTGATTTTTTTTTTTTTTTTTTTTTCTTTTTTCATGAGGGAAAAGCAGTGGAGTCACAAACACATGATTATACTAAAACTGGTTTGGAAATTTGTGCAGGATGGAAGTGGAGGTGTATGGCCTCCCTGAGCCTAATGTTCCCCATGATTCCTTTGCAGATTTTTATCACTGTAGCGTGGTTGTAGTTTTTTTAGTGTTGGAGGATCTCCCATTTATACAAGGTGAAACTATTGCTGCACATCCAGCCCTACTTAAACACATCTACTGTTTTCGTCTTGAAGATCAGTGGAAATTAGCTGATACTTAATTCCTCTGTTTATTCAGTGCAAGGACTGGGTTTTCAGCTCATGTATGAAATCAGAGTCTGACTCCAGTTGCAAGCTTCTGTTTCCTTTGCATGTGTTCATGAATAAACAGAGAATGTGCCTTAGTGGAGAGAGGGTTTGGCTGGACCCAGACCCTGGGGCTGATCAGCTTTAGCAGCTTCAGGATTTTCCATCCTTCAGATACGTCTGCGTTTAACTTCAAACATGTCAGGTGTTTTTCCTTTCAGAATATGACCATAGGTGGAGTGCTGTGAAAACTGAAGGATGCTATTGCAAGAGGTGATGCTGTAAATTCTCCCGTGTGCATGTGTAACTTCTTTTAGCTTAAAGGGAAGCTATGTGCTCACACTGAGGATGAAATAGAGCCCTTTGTTAATATCAAAGAGCCAATCAAGAAAGATTTTTTTAATATAGAAAGCCTCCTGCTGCTTCCCAAAAAACTTCCTTTTGTAAAGCACAATGATAAATAATCTTACTTCTTCGGTCATTGTATTTCCAAGGGATACTGTTTTGTACTGCTGCATTCAGTGAGACCTGGGAAAGTCAGCTGTGTTTGATTAGATGGGCCAGTAACTCTGAGAAAGATGATGTGCTAGGCTGGTTCTTTACAGGCTCAAGCACTGGATGCTTTATCTGGGTTCTCCAGCAGTTGTTACTCTGACCTGCCCCTACAGCTGCCAAAATGGAAGAGTAGCGAGGATTGGGCTTCAGAGGGATTGAAAATATAGCAGGGCATGAAGGGGTACTTGACACATCTTCCTGATAAGTGCTGTATATTCCTATCTTATCTTGAGACTGTCTGTAAGGATCATAATTACTTTTGCATTTATGGAAAGTGCTGTGGCAGATCTGTAAGATTCTGTTTTTTCTTTGAATTGTAATAAGATTTTTTTTTTTCCTACAAAACTGTTAAAAAAAGCTCCAGGTATTTAATACTCTTTGAAAATACTTATTTTTCTGAACAGACAGAAATTAATTTTAAATAACTGGTTTTTATTTGCATATAATTTTTTTAAAGGAAGTCAAGCAAATTGCTGAGAATTTCCCCTTCAACAACTTAATTTTTCCTCAAAGATAAAATTACTAAGGGGATGGGGGAGAGCACTTTTTTCCTCTTTTTTGAGGAAATTATAGTAAGAGATGTAACTACTTACACTGTTTGGTGAAGGAATCAGGTATCTTATGCCAGAAGCAGAAATTGCCTGATAAACTGGAAAGAAATGAAACTGCAGCCCAGTTCCAGAGCATTTACACAGGAAACTAATTTTAAGCTCATGCATTCCTCATTGGTTTTAACAGAACTAATCAAGGACTTAGCTAAGACTGTTTAAGTGCTCTACTGGTTCTGGCTGTATTAAAATAAGTTTTTTGATAGAGTACTCCAAGATTAAAAAGTCAGCCTCCTGAATACAACCTCTCTGACTAGAGCACAATGGAAGCATGAAGAAGGGGAGGAAAGTGCCCATCTGAAGACAAAGTGATAGTTGTGTGAGGTTTCTTTTTTGAGGGGGGAGCCCATCAATATTTTTGTTGCATATTATTTTACTGACATTACGTTTGGAGGTGTGCTTCCACTCATTGGGAACTTTGTGATGCATAAAATGTACATAGAATTTTCTTTCTTTCTCATTATTAATAACTTACCGTACTGAAAATGGAAGACCTTTCAAAAAGTAATTTGATTTTGGCCACAAAACCATTTGGTTATTTTCAGGCATGTTTTCAATTGGCTTTAGTTTCTCATCCAGATGCCTGAAGTCATCAAGGTAAGATCAAGTTTTGTAGGCCTTTGCAACACAGTAGGAGTGAAGTACACGTCTGGAAATGAGGGTCCAAAATTATTATCAGTCACAAAGAATGCCCCAAGTTTCCTGAGAATGTAAACATTAATGTTTGTCATTGAAAAAATGTTTTTTTTTTCTTTTGTTGCTGTTGCTAATATTAAAACTACACTTCTATTACACTGACTGGTAGCTTTGAATTATCGTAATCCCACTACAGTTACCTGTAACTATTAGTTATAGTTACTTTGTAACTATTAAGGAGACTTATTTTTGTGATATTTAGTGAGGTTTTTTTAAGTAAAATTTTAGGATTTCTTTGGGGTGGTTTGTGCTTCTCTAAATGGAAAGAAATTGTGCAACGATTTATGTGATTGGAGGACTTACCTTGTGCATTTTGAAATAAGTAGTGACACAACTGATTAAATATTAGTCATGCTGGCTGGGCCATGCCAAAATGACTTGAAAGTTGCATGTTGAATATATGAATGCTCTTTAACTGGAAAATAATGATCAATACAAGGAATTAAAAGGATGCTAAGATTGGAAGGAGCAAGCAAACTCAACTGAACAAGCTCCTTTAGCTTTTAGTGCTATATTTGAAAGCCTAGGAACTTAATTTTATGTGTTTCTCTTAAATTGCTTAAGGCGTCAGATTGCCTGGCTACTGGTAATTCTGGCCTTCAGATATTAGGGAAATCTGAAAAAAATGTTTGGTCTTCATGTGTTAGGGAATGAACCAAGAGAGTAATTACCTGCATGCCCTACTTCTAAATAAAATATCTGTAATGTTGTATAATATAATACTATGTAAACAATGTACGTTATTTTCCCTAGATTTGAATCTTGCTAGGTCTGATTATCTCGTTTATATTAAAGGTATTTTTTCTACTCTTGATGCCTTGACAGTGTAAAGGTCTTAAGGATCCCTTTCTTTTACTGCAGTGATGTAAAGCAGCCTTATTAATACAAGTAAAGATTTGGCTTAAGGTTTTAGGTTGTAATCTCCTTTGTGATTAAAAGTATTTTCATCCTTTTTCATGCTTTGTCTCTACTAAAGAACAGTTTAACAGTGGGAAGGATGCACATCATTCGTTTGCTCTGAGGCTAATATTGCTGTTTCCCTGCAAAAATGTCATTTGTGTCACTGCATATCGTGCTCTTAAATAATATTTAATTCTGTGACCTTGGTTCACCATGCCTTCCTGATTGTCCATTAACTCTCATCTTCAAGCAGAGGCAATCTTTGCTGCACGGATACCGGGGAAAATGCCTGATAGAACTGAAATAGGTATCAAAAATATGATACCTTGTATGTTCATTCCTTACCTACTCTTACTTTTAATAATGCTGATTAATGCCAAGCAACCTAAGACGTAAAAGTCAAGAACTGAAACTGGGGGAGGGAAGGGACTGAAGAGGAAAGAAAAACAAGCCTTTCTGACGGGCACACACGAGGAAAACGCAAGGTTGAAGGTGCTGTGTCAGGTTGCATCGCCTTACCGTGCAGTTGCTCTCATTCAGTAATTAAATGCAAATATGAACACTTTGGGTCTGTTTCATTTCCTGTCACAGCAAACCAGCTCCCATCTTTGGTTGTTGTATAACACTTAGATAACTAACAGTGGTAGTAGTTTTAGAAAAATTGAGTTATCTGAACAAGACATCAGCCTAGTAAATTTCTCATTCCACCTTTGAAAATTGTGAGAGATGGTTCAGACAGCATTTTCAATGAGCTGCAAGGAAAATTTAAATAAAAGCAGTAACCTGAATAGAGTTAAAATAGTAAGGAAGGCCCCATATACTCTCTTGCTGTAAGGAGGATAACTCTTTGCATTGCATGGATCTTTTTTTCTCTTCTCTTCTCTAGATGGCTTATTTCTGTTTGTTTGGGTTGGGTTTTTTTTCCCCAGACAGTGGAAACGCCTCCTATGAAACTCATTAATGATGGCTTTACAAACTTGTCTCTGGTCCAAGTGGTTCTTCCCTCGGTGATCTCCCTTCTCACGGGCTTTTTTTTTGGTATTACATGGAGTGCAATGGTTAAGTTTTTTTCTTCTGTACCTGTTAACACTTCTAATTCCTTTTCACAACTGCCAGTTTTCCAGCTTTGTGAAGCTCTTACTGTAGGCAAATGTGGCACATTTGGGGCTCACTCTGAGATTTAAAACAAATTTTATGTCAACATACTGCTGTTCACACATTTGGAGCATGTTTTAGGCTACAGTGTTGTTAGGGATGAATCCAGCTAACAACAAAAGGTGCAGAATGTTGGGAGGGACAGGTTTAGAGCAGAACTGAGCCGTGTCATTCACTGAAAATGGTTTTAGCTGTTTATCTCAAGTCGGCATTTGGTCCTTACTACCAGATTTCTGCATGTCTTTATACCTTTTACAGCACAATATTAGTTGCTTTCTAACTGAGATCATTAGTAACTTGTCACAGCTCACTCTTAAGAGACATGTCAAATGCCAGCTCTGCTTGTTTAGTGCATTTGGCTTGCTTGGCAGGTTCTTAACCACAGGGTGCAGGATTTTATTCAGACAAATGACTGAGCTTTTACATTGCTGAAGTTGCCTTTAGGAAAGGGTTTCACTGAAGAGATTTGACTTTCCTAACAACTGTTTTGAGAAATGTATAGCTGATTCCATATTGGAGTGCTTATTCTGAAAGTGAATGATGATGAAATTATTTTGGAGCGTGTTATTTCCTTATTGTGGGATCATTGATGCTTTTGGATTTTTCTTTTTTCATCCTAAGTAATGCTGTACTGAAGAGCAAAGTTATTAGCTGCACATACAGGCTGTCTATTTTTGCTGCTACACACGTGCCTATTTATTCTGCTGCTTTTGATCTGTAGGAAAGCCAGTTAAACTTCCCAGGGAAGTTGGATGCTGTGGAAACTCTCCTGGTACTCTGTTGTTGACACTGGGAGCTCCTCTGTGCATTTCCAATAGTGTTTCAGCTAGATCTGTACAACTGATTAATTAACAATTCATTAATAAGTAACAGATGCAGCTGTTGATCCTGAAGGGATCTCAGGGAAGTGAGATAACCTATTGCCATCCTAGGACATGGATGCTGGCTCTGGTTCTCTCCAAGTTGGTCATTCCCAGTGGTGGGAGGGGGATGCCTACTGCCACTGCTCACAGTGGTGCCACGTTTGAAACGGATGCAGCTGTCCTAGTCGGAAACAAGTGGAGGAGAATTAAATCTTAGTCCAGAGGTTTTTAGGGTTATTGGCCTTTTGTCTCTGAAGGGAGAATTGGGGTGAGCTTGCATGACAGTGGTCCCTGCTAGCACATGGTGTGTTGCTTGCTACAGATGTTACAGAAGTGTCCCTGTCCAGGGGACAGCTGAAGTTCTGAAAAGGATATGGATTAATACAATCTGCCATGAATCCATATTCAGCCCAGTGTGTTAATTATAGCTGGCATTTTCGCAGTGGGTTTTGGTTTTATCTACTGTATGGTTTTCCGCAGCGCTGCTAAAATCCTGGTGGCTGCAGAGCTTCTCTGCATGTCACTGTATATTCTGATTTGAACTGGCACTGACAGGTACAGAGCATAATAACCCGCGTTTGATGCAATGAGCAAGCATGCCTTTTGGGCTAGATTTCTATTTCTTCTCTATCCCTATTGTAAGCAGAATTTGCATATTTAATTCTTTTCACTTAGTGAAAAATATATCCCTTTAGGTTTGACAGCTTCCCAAAGAATATTTTAGATTTCCCACACTGATTGTGGGCCATATGTTAGAACTAATTATATAAATGAGACATCATAGAATTGTGACATGCTTAAATGTTCAGTGCTTTAAAGACTTATGCAAGTGCATGCTAGCTTGGGTAAGTGCTGGAAGAAGAAAAGAGAAGCTGCAGGTTTTGAGCAGATGTTAGCAGCTTGGTAGGGCTATCCATTGTCTTTAGCTCTTTATAAGAGGTTGCTGACACTTTGAAGGGTTTGGCAGACTATTCTGAGCTGCCATAGTGCAGGAAAGAAAGAATTTCCTTTTTGTACCTATGGATGTGCCAGAGATTCATTATAAATTAACTCATATGAAATGTGGCATGCAGATAGCCTCATTTTGCTGTTGGAAGTAAGCATTAAATGTGTGGCTGTAGCTGAGTGTTTCTGCCCCCCCTTTTTTTTTTTTTGGTGTGCTGTGTATGTTGCTCTGAGGCAGAATGGCTCACAGGCCTGCCTTTTATTATGAATTCATGTTATTATGAATTATGTTATTGGGAATTAACTGTGAAAGAAAAAAGGTAAGGGAAAAAAACAAAGAATTGGAAGGTCACAGCTGTACACTGGAGGCTTAAGTACCAAGGAAGGAATGTTATGAGATACTTGTCATTAATGTTAATTGGACAAGAATTATCTCTAAAGTCAATTGTACCTTGAACAAGTTTCTAGGAGGAAAAAAAAAAGCCTAGCTTCTACTAATGCTATCGTATTATTTTTTTTTTTGCTCTGACTCTCAGTGATGCATAGAATGGTAAAGATAGTGTCACAGAAAGTATATTGTACAAAAGTTTTGTCTTCATAGTTAAAAATGAAATATGTATGCAGGTTATGCATGCCGAGCTGGTAAGCCAGAATTATGTCTGTAAGCTATTTCTGTATATTTAGCTTTAATGCTGATGCATATTTAATTGCTTGGCCTGTTTTCCCCACAGCAAGATGTGGCTGTCTTCCACTGAAGTCAGCGCCTGAAGTCTGCAGCAGCCCAGTTTGATGTTTGTACTTTTGCCTGTGAAGTGCAGCGTCCGCATCTGCGAGTAGCAGGCTGATGTAGTCCCGGGGAGAACCGAGAAATCTGGTCTGCTTTTAGAGGGGTGTTTCTGTGGAGGGCTTCCCTGTGGGACTGTGAATGGAGAAATTTACAATTTTAATGGCCGTGTCTGTAATTTCTATGCTGGAAACAGATATACTCTATTTTCCTCTGGTGTGCAGAAACATTCTTCAGCACGAACTCAATTGTTTTATATTGCTTGTCTACTTAAGCACAGAAAGGTTTTTCTAATCTAATGTATTGGATTGGTTTTTAAATTATAATACTACTTTTGGCTTCCACTTTTAAGACCTCACCTACGCTACTTTCTGTATTTCTTGTCAGAACACGTTTGGAAAATGGAGTCACAAGAAGCAATTAGTAGTAATTGTATTGAAAGATTACTCTGCGTAGTTGTATCTCAGATGCTTTGTCTGTGCCAGATGAGTATCATTTAATTCACGTGGAAAAGCACCTGTGGTTTGTAAGTGAAGTTTGAGTAGCTGTTTCGTACGAAATCTTTTTTTGGTTTTACATTAATTCAGTGTAACAGCTCAGATGGTTAGTACAAGTAAGACAGGAGGGAGCAATAAGAAAAAAGCTTTGGATTCTTGTATCAGCAGAAAAGTATGTGTGAGTAGAGGAGGAATCTTCATGATCCCAGATGTTTGTTAGTGTGTATTCTCTAGTCAACTAAAGGAACTTTTTAATGCTGGAGATACTGAGTAACTTTTTTTAACTTCTTTTTCTGTTGTACTTGTGTCCTATTGTGCTGTTTACTGCAATTTTTGTAATACTGGAAGTTCTTACTGTTATATCAAAGGATAGCAGATTGTTTTATTTTTAAATGAAGAAATCCCTTCAGATTATACATTTTCTGCTCAGCTGCAGATTCACAGTTTTATCCAGTCACAATTGTAGGGTATATTGCCAGAAGATAATTTGTTCCCTCTGTGTCTCAGTCATGTTTATTACCTTCATTTTATTATATAGTGTGAGCCTGTGAAATGATTTCTTAACTGCACTTAAAGATAGTTTGTGTAGACAGCAAAATTACTGCTCCCGCCCTCAGGATCAATTTGTAATGTGCTTTTATATAAATATTATGTGCTACACTTCAATATTGTTCATAGTCCAGAAGATAATTGCCGTGATGAGTCTTACTTAAGCATGGTAAAAGCAGAGTCCATATGGAATTTGAAGGAGAAGGTACTTAATTAGCTGTGCTGTAATACTGCTGTCCTGTTTCCAACAGGACTGCTGGTGCCCTCAAAACTGTTTCTTGCATGAAGGAAATATTTGGTTTTGTACAGCAACTTATTTAACATATTCTGGTGGGGTTCTTTGCGGGGGTGGAGATAGCAACCATGAAATGAAGATCTAATTTTTAAAAGAAAAATACAAAAAAACCACTGACTTAGAAAAACTGACAAAGGGAGGGAATAGGAGAGAAACCTAAGTGGAGAAGTAAAAGAGGTGTTGATGGATATTCAGGCAAAGAAACTGAGGAAGTAGGGGGAAAAAATGAATTCATGTGGTCTTAAAGAAGATGGAAGGAAACAAAGAAAGAAAGAAAGGATAATTATCAGAATGCAGAACAAAATCAGTTGTGAACTGTCAAATCAGGTACCTAAACATATTGCCCTCTTAACAAGGCCTGCTTGTCTTCACTTTTTTCCTTCTCCCCTCTTCTCCTTTCACCTACGCTGAAAAAATAGTTTGCTAGAGTGAGACCACACCAGGACTGAGTGGTGCAGCTCAGAGGTGTCTTAGCATCTTCCAGCTGACTCACTTACATACATTTACTTAAGTTACTAAGGAGATGTGCTCACATAGATTTAATTATTTCATTACTATCTTTCAACTTTATGCTAAGTTGAAAGCTGGGGCCTCAACAGAGTGCTCCTTTTTTTACCTGCATCAAATATCTGTGTGCAAAAATAGAGAAACCTGATGCATGATAGCCCCATAATTGGGTTGCCATACATGATTCTCACTTCACCTTTTTTTTAAACCTTTTCACCATTTCTGTGGATTCCATGTCAGGCTTTGAAATATTGTCACAGGCAAGCATCGACCTTCGCCACCTGAGCTAAACTGAAATTTTTAGGGACAGAGCCAGACTCCACAGGGATAAATACAGTGCAGCACATGGCTAAGTTGTGGCTCAAAAAAAGATACAATACAATATTATCAGTGTTCATGTGTTTGTTTATCATTAGTTTTGCTACAAATAAAAAAACAATTTCCCAGTAGTGCACTGGAGATATGAGGTATCTCCAAGGTATCATTTGTTAATTTTAGAATTGCAGTTAGTTTCTCTTTTTTAATCCACGTGACTTGCCCTCCAGTTACTCTGGGTGCAATAGTGTCGATTTCAAGGTACTCTCAGACTGTATAATGATGTCTCAGATATAAGGGAGCCTTGAAGTGATCAGAAATTCTCATTACTTAACGACTTCGGTGGAACGATAGGAAACCTGTGTTGCCCTGGCACTGTTAAGTCCTGCTAGCCTCATTAATAGTTGTGAATTTTATTCCTATTTAACTTGAAGACTCTCAATACCTCTTGGCAGCGTGAATGAACTAGGAGCAGTAGTAACCTGAACCTGAGGTCCATGTTTGAGAGGTGCCCACGTGGGTGGCATCGGTGCCAGTGTGCAGGACAAGGCTTGGCTGTTTTGGCACAACCTGTAATGAGGCACCTTGCCTGACCTGTGCCATAGGTGCTGTGGTGTACCTAGGCTCCCTCAATTATAACTGATTTACGTACTGCAATTAGACACACTGTTTTATGCTGTCGAGTGCCCTGATTTATGATGCTTTTCGTGATTTTCTTTTAGACTAAACTTCCCCTTTTGTTAACAGGTATTTATATTTTGTTTTATTCAAGTGGCACACGTTCTACATTATGGAGAATAATGTTCAGTTTGATTGATTTGTTTCAGAACGGATCTATGCATAATTCCTCCCTCTCTCTTTAGTCTGTTCAGTGTGAGTCACTCCATTGAGTGAGAGCCTTTATTTCCTCCTGTGTCTGTGCATGTATGTGTCGGCTTTCCTCTCTTACCCTCAGTGCCTGTTGTGAAGCTCACTGAGGTTGATCTTGGTGCCTGCGGTTTAGTGCTCTCTGTGCAGCTCTACAGGATCACCCCAAATCACGCCTTCCTCCAGGTTCCCCAGTGCTGATGCATTCTCTTTGACATCTACTGCTTAAATGTAGCTAAATGTTAATACCATAACAATTTAATACTGTTAATACCTCACGCATCCTTTAACACTGTGGAGCTTTGTGTCGGCGCTTTGCAGGGACAGATTGTGCCTCCTGTATGGACTTGGAAGGACATCTCACTCCCTTAAAAGTCTTCTTTAAGGTAATGCCACTCCATGAGGAGCAAGTTGGGCTGAAGAACCTGTCCTAGGGTTGGTTGGCTTAATGCTATGGGTTTAGCATGCTGCTCTCAGCTTCCATTGTTCAGGCGGACTTGCTTTGCTGAAATATGGGTTAAACTCTGTACACTTGCTTCATAATACATTATGAAGGCTTACAGCAATTTATTTTTAATAACTTCCACCCTTTGTAACTGTCCTGCCAAGAGCTTGGCTTACTGATGTCCAGTCTTCTCCAGGCTTTAAAATCTACATTTTTGTTCCCGTAATAGTGGTTTTAATGTAAGTGGAAACATCAGTCTTGTCTTAAATCTTCAAAATTAAGTATAAATGTTATCTGTTGGTTTTCATAAACTTGAATCTTTGAGATGGTGCTTGGCTTTTTGTAAGCCAACACAAGATGTTTGTAATTCATCCAGAAAGTACTTTGTCAGAAATATCAAATGATGAGCTATGTTAAAAGAGTTTTAAGTATTAACATGTTGTTGTAATTGCAGTTACAGTTTTAAGCTTCTTTGTTAGCTATGTAGAGTATTCTTGAGAGAATATGATGTGGTACAAGTTACTTTCCACAGGATGTGATTTGTCCTATGATTATCTTTCTTTTCCCTTCAAAAATGGTGTTTTAAAATTATGTCCTTTTGCAGACTGGCTGAGAATGCCCTTTTCTGTAAAACCACACCCTGTGTGGGTGTGATGCCTTTTATTTAACAGGCCTTTTATGCCCATTTCCTTCTCTGGAACATGGAGGACAGTAGCACCCAAGGGCATTGGGGGAAAGGAAGCTTGGACTGAATAGGCAGAAAGAGTTTGTGTCTACTGGAGCAAATTCCTGCCTGGATCTTAGGCTGCCACCCATAACTTCTGTTTCTGTCCTGCAAGTAGACAAAACAGTTTCCTCATCCTCTGGTTGGGGTCTGGAGGGCAGCAATGTGGTGGTCGCTCCCTGTGATCACCTCATAGAAAGCTGAGTGTTGAGCCTGAAGAATCAGTCCTCCTGTTGACCTGAGTAGTTGTCAGTGTAATATAATTTAATAGAAATTCTCTGTATCATTGAAAAAAATTCTAGAAAATCACTCAGGAAACACATAGGAGAGCATTGTTGCCTGGGGTTATAGAGTTAGATGCTAAGAAATAAGAAAATAACAGATTTAAGGTATCAGCAACTTGAATTCCGTGCACGTGAATGAGGCTATTGGCTGCAACTGTAATAATTTGTTAACAAGAGTGGTGAACTGGGAGTTTTATTGTAGGTCATTCAGATCTTGAGGGCAGACTACTGCATCTCCTGTAGGAGAACCCTGTTGTGTTTTCATTCACATATTTCTTCTGTGGAAAAAGGATTCAGCTGCAAGCTAAACTTGGATACATGGGCAAATTTTGGTACCTGTGAGCCAGAATTTTTGAGCTGGTTGGATAAACATTCCATTTTGCTGACTCATAGTAGATAAATGTGGTTTTCCGACTGACACACAAAATATACATTAGCAGCCAAGCAATGAGTTGTCTGGTATTGACCAGCTGATTTGGGCTACACAGGTGCAGAAGTGGTGTGCTCTGCCGTGCTGGTCACTACCTTATTTGACAGAAGGATTCTTCTGTAATTGATTTATAATGGGGTTGGCTTAATTTTTAAGAATCCTGCTGTACTGGATTTTAAAATAGTGTTTAGGGATATCTTAGGAGCAGGGGTCTCTTTTGCAGATGGGCTGTATTGCTTTGATTTACTGTTTGGTTGTTGGTGTAGATTTAGAAATATACTCCTTCCATCACGTAACAAAATTTGCGTCTGTAGGATTGCACGTGATTTGAGGTCTTTTGTGTATATATTTTCCTTTATTTCTTTATTCTGGATAGATTTAAAGATGCCAAGCATAAATGCACTGCACTGCAAAATCGTGGACCAAGAGCTTTGGAATAAGGAGTGTGAAGATGATGAAGATGAATTTTTTTTTTTTCCGAGTTTTTCCGAGTTTTTTTGCTAGATGCTGAACAACTCCATGAAAATGATACGGATTCAGGATCAACCTTTACTCTTGGTGCACAAGTAAAGCAGTAGACTGTAAAGTCTGATTCTTGACTGAATCAGTAATAACAATAAATAAATAATAAGAGCTGTAGATGGTGTTGAGACAAGGAATCCTCTCTGTGTTTGTGTATTTGTTTGCATGATAAAGTCTGTGTATTCGAAGATTGACTTGTCTGGGGAGGCTCTTTTTTTGTCTGGATCAAGCCTTTGATATTTTGAAGAAATCAAGAATTAGTTCTTTCTGTTGAACTTTGAGGGATGTGTCTAAAAGCATTACTTACCTATCCCTCCCAGGAAAATAATTCCACTTACAAACAGGTACCAAAAATACAATTAGCCCCAAAAATACAATTAATCAATTTCAATACTACAGCTAGGAGGCCTGCTCACAGTCAAAACCAAAACTAGATTTGATTTACTTTAAGGACCAATGTTGTCATCATGGCAAGGTGAGGTAATGCCTTTTTTTATGCTTATACATAATTTTGGAAATGTAAAATGCAGTTCAGATGTGTAATAGCAATATTAAATATTTAAATTTTTGAAAAATTTAATGCTTTTAAATATTAAATACATGTGCTGGAGAACAAATTGCAGGGTTGAGTACTTATGTCAGTAACATGTTTTATTTGAATAGTTCTTGTCATTTTTGTGTGAACAGTGAAAGAGGTGTCGAGTGTATATGTGATGTCAGCACTGTTTAAGTCATGAAGACTTTTTGAAAGTCATTACATATTTAACTATGGGGTGGACAGCATTTTTTGAAATAACAGAACAGAAGTTATCCAGTTAATAAGAATAAAAAAGATTTGATTGCTGTACTCTGGTTAGTCGATTTTTTCCTCAAAAGGAAAGTGAAATCTGTTCTTGTGTATCTCATTCATGGCTCTACTTTTATAGGAAAACCAGGGACAAATTAAAACCTGCGTGCATTAGTTGCTGTAAATCATCTTACAAAAAGCGATGACCAGCAGAGGGCTTCTGTCCCTGGGAAATAATTCCTCACACCGTTATAGCCAGAGAAGAGGAGCTTTAAGCACGCACCTTTCCACAGTGGTTTTCCTTCTCTCGTGGTCCTGTGGACCAGCCAGCTCTGGGGAGCTGTGCAGGATCCTGTAGTCTCCATTGCTTCCCTTCAGGTTGTACATGGTGCAGTCTCATCTCCACAGGGCAGGGGAAAATTCAGTCCCTCTGCAGTGACCTCATTTTAATTATGTTAAATGTTTTTGTTGTCGAGATACAAGTATGAGGACAGGGAGGGATGCTATGAAGATTTTTGGAGTGTCAGACTGTGGGATAAATATCCTGTTGGTTGTCAGTTTTTTAGAAGAGTCTATCACATTTTAAACCAGAGCAAAGCTTTATTCTTTTCATCCTGTTCCGGCACAGAATGGCACCTGATAAATCTCACTGTATTGTAATTTATGCCTTTAGCAGTGTGAAGGGGGTACACTGATGTGGGGGCACTCAAGCGGGTTTCTGTAATGGCAAGAGCACTGATTCTCCACTCTGCTAGAAATATATTTTGAATCTGTCTTTGTGCCTCATTACTGAATATTCTTCTTGACACATAGTTTTGCGTTTTACCTGGCAGGCATTAGTCTTTCTTTTGGCTAGGTTTTGCATTCCTTTTATCTGCTTTATCTAGAATTCGTCTGTTGCTTACTCTGTAGCCACGGTGTGCTAAACAGCCTTAAGTCAAATATTGCCACATACACCTCCCTTCTTAAAATGCCATTAACTTTGCTTGGTGCTGTGAGCCACCCAGTCAGAACCAAGCTTTTCAGCTGGGTGACTGGCAGCATATGGAGAGACAAACTCTTTTGGACACATTTGGTTAAAAAGATAGTGTTTGTTCTGCCTTTCTGTGTTCAGCAGTGCCTTTTTTTCCTCGGCAGAATTGGAAGATAATAGGATTTTAAAGGGTGAGTAATTGACCGACAACCACTTCCAGCCGTAGCATTTTTCTTCGTATTGTGTGGCCTTGGTGCTTAGGTGAGGCACAGCCTGATTTCTTATTTCCACAGCTCGCTGCACTAAATCCCACGGCAGCTTGGTTGTTCTGCTGGCAGCACAGGGGAAACAGAAAGATACATAACTGGCCTGGGTTGGTTTAGTTGGTTGGTTGTTTTTTAAATTTGGGTGTTTGTTTTAATTGCATTGTGTATCTCTAAGAATAGTATGCACT
Organism: Pachycephala philippinensis; assembly: GCA_013397055.1. Taxonomy (NCBI): domain Eukaryota; kingdom Metazoa; phylum Chordata; class Aves; order Passeriformes; genus Pachycephala; species Pachycephala philippinensis. Next base: position 348,042 of record VWZT01001851.1, on the reverse strand, counting down.
ATTCTAGTGTTAAAAGCAAACCAGATAGATGCAAAATGGATTTCCATTGTTGATGCCAAAATTAAATATTTTCAAAATCGCTTGTATTTTAATACATCCTTTTTTTTCCCCCTCATCCAAAAATAAACATTTTTTTTTTTCTTTTTGGTGTCATTTTTTTGGTGCATATATTTGTGTTAATTGGTGATGACTGGGCTGCAGAAGGATGAAGGCTGGAGGCTGTAGATGCTCAGGAGCACAGCTGAGTAAGGGCTTTTGCAGCTGAGAGAGGTTTGGGAACTTGGGAGGAAGATGGCAATAACAGTTTAAAGCTTTGGTTGTCACGGGGGAGGTTTGTGAGAAAAGGAGTCAAATGCTTCAATCAACCAGGAGGGAATGAATGAATTCTTATCTTTTTTTATGAGGATTAATTTTTTTATTAGATGATAGTGGCTGTTTTCATTTGATCTTTTCCCCGTTCTAGCCTTTTTTTCCCAAGCTTTCCTCCCCCTCTACTGCCTTTTGCTTGAGCTTGAATGACTCTGACACTAAATGACCATTTTATGAGTCTTTCCTCACCATCCCCCCACATCTAATTTACCAGGGAGTGCTCTTGATGTGGGTGGTACCCCTCCCATCTTATCAGGGTTTCAGATAGACTCAGCAGCTCGCAGTGATGCCCACAGGCGAAGGGCATGGTACCAAAAACATGGGGAAGTTGTGCCAGCATAGCTTAGAGTTAGCTTAAAGTAGTCCTAAAATTTTGTGGGGGGGTTCTTCCTGCAGCCTGGGAGACTTGCTTAAATATACTTTAGATTAATAGATGATCAATATAAAACTGCATTTATTTATAACAACTTTTTAAAAGCTATTTGCATATTTAAGTTATCTTAAATATTGAAATGTGTCCCTGGGTGTTTTTGCATCAGGTTGTAGAGACCAGTGTAAGGCACACAGATACAGGGCTGCATTTTTAAATGAGAGCAAGGAGCATCAGAAGTTACTGATAACACCTTTGTTTTTTATATTTGCCATGTCTGCAGGAGAAAATGGTACTAAAACCAAAGCAGTTTGTTGCTTTCTGATTATTTGGTTCGTGTTCTTTGTTTTGGCATCAGTGCTGATGTGTTCTGTAAACACTCCTTGGTAATATAAGGATTTGTAAGGGTAGTAGCAGTTTCAGAGCATCAAGGTTTTAGAAACTCTTCTCAGATTGCTCAGTTACTCTGTTTTGAATTTTAAAGAATATGCTGGTGGTGTATGCATTAGTGTTATGTAAAACATATGCATATTAAATGCAATGTGAATATATTTTGCCTTTTCTGAAGAGATTTAGAATAAATAAAAGCACCTGCTAAACAACAGTTGAATGTTTTGGTGGAAAAGAACCTAAAGTGACCTTATTGCAAAAATGTATAGCAGTTGAACTTTGTGCATCCCTTACCTCAGTGAGTTACTTGCTTAGTTTAAAAGGTCAAATAAATTAAAAGACAAATTAATGTTAACATGTTGGTGAACTACTTACTGACTTTAATTGTAACTGTAAAAACAGATACCCTGAGGCAGATTTAAGCAGTGGCAACTAACATTGTTATGATAGCCTCAGGAAGCAAGTGTAACAGACAGGATGTTTTGTAATAAAACTGTAAAACAATTAAAATAGCTGCACAAAGGATGCTGCTTTTTAGGCTGTCCAGAGGAAAGGGCTGCAAAGGGAGTGTCAGCCAGTCACAGCATCACAGTTGTTATAAATTGCTATCTACTTTTGGAAGGGGCAAAAGATGGATAACAAAGTCGACAAGTAAATACATGCTACATAAATATGCATAAATCCATTACCATCTGCCACATTGTCCAATTTGACTGGGGTGTCTACCACATAAATCAGTTTAAAGCAGTTTCCCTCAAGCAATATTTTCTGTAATGAATGGTTGAAAGATCTACATTCTTGGGTTGTGACTGTAGTTCTGGTATATAATACGGAAAATACCATATTTACCATTTTCTCAAAAAGAAAAAAAAAAGAAAGCTGTAGTTGAAAGATTTATTTGACTATGCAGCTACTAAACTTTGCATTAGTCTTTGGAAGCCAAGCCAGGAAGTTAAATTATCAGGCTTTTTGCTTGGCTAGGAATTTTTAGTGGTTTATTTTATACAATCACTACTACGGACATTAAGTAAAGATTAGAAATATCAGTCTGCAAATATGCTGGTTTTGTATCCCAGCATTATGGTCATTTTAAATGATAATTTTTCATAAAGTTTCATTCCTTGCTTGGTAAGCAAACATAGCTCATAGTGCTGCTGTTTATTCTTTGTGTCGTCACTGTGATATGTCTCAGTTTAGGTCCAAGTAATTTTATTTTTCTAGCCTGTGTGTGTATTGCACATTATATTTAATCTTTTATCCAGATGTGGCCTCTGTCTCCTTAGACTCAACTTGTACAGTTTTCCTACATCCTGTTCTGGATTTCTCCTAATAGCTACGGCTGTGGAGTCGCTGTGCTCGGCCGTGCATTCATCGGGGCTCCGTTTCTTTGGCACAGAGGCTGCTGTGCATGGTTCTGGCAATGAAAAGGGGCCCCAGTGAGAATGGGTCTCAAGACCCAGCTGGCTTGTCTTCTGTTTTATGATATACCAAATAGATTGCACCAGGAGAGATAACATTTGTGTGTTCATTCTTTAATGCAAGAAGAAAGTATCAAAATTTCCTTGTTTGTTTGTTTATTTATAGATAAATCTCTAAAGCAAACGTTGGGAATCTTTTTTATGTACACTGGTGTTCCTTTTCTTTTTTTTTCCCCGCTCCTTTCCCTTTATAGAGATTTGTAATTACTACTGAAAGATTTTATAGTATTCTGATTAAGAGCATATATTAAGACTTTACATCCAGATAGTCTTTCTGGTAGGAGGTGTTAAAATGCTCACTTGTGATGGAAAAAGACAAATTTGGAGTTTCATTCTTATAAGGAAACTGGCCTGAGTTTGTATATGAAACAATCTGATAACCCATCTTCTCTCTGCAAATATTTGCCTCCATTATGTCAAAGGTTAAAATCTAAACTGCCTGTCAGGTTAATTCGTGGAGTTTTGTAAATCACTTAAGTATTTTTAAATCTGTAAGGCTAGATGTCCTTTAGTAGGTTAGGAATCTAACTTTGCATTTCTGTTTTGTAAGAAGCACAGGTTTGTAGTGTAAGAAAGTCACAATACAGTAATAATATTATTGCAAAAGTGGTTTATAGGTGATACTGAAACATTTCTTTTATATGGTAAAAATTCTGTAGTGTTAGAAAAACAGCTTCTAATAAACATAGCTTCACTCCTTAATGGAGCAGAAATTTAATGTTAAAACTAGAAATGAATCCACTTGGAAAAAAGTGTGCAAGTGTGAGATTCATTTTCACTTCAAATTAGCCACCTTAAAGATAAGGCATCACATGTAAGCTGGTTATCCAGCCTTTCAGCTCAGTCCTGGAAGGGAAGGGTTCCTACAGATAAGGAGTCCTGTCTTTTAAAGAGAAGTGTCCAGTAAAGGTGGGATGTATTTCCCTGGGGGGGCATACAAAAACTATGTTTTTGTGTCTGTAGGGCAGTGCATGAATCTCAGCATGACATTTTTTGTGTATGTGAGGGGGAAGGGAACAGTGTGCTCAAAATTAAAAAATGTCTGGATTTTTAATGTAAAATATTAATCTAGAGCATGCTAATTATCAGGTGGGCTTAGTAACAGCTGGGATATGATTTAGAGTAAAGATACTTGTAAAAACAAACAAACCCCCCACTTAAATGCACATTTTAAGTCTCTGTACCTTCCTTATTGACATGAAATAATAGACCAAAGTATAAAAGTTTGTTTCAGAAAAGCCGTTTTCTGATCTAAAACTACTCTTTCATCAGTTCTGTGTGTTGAATGCTTTCCTTTGAGCACATTTTGTATGTATTTAGAGGAGAAAAGATAGTCTGGCAACTCTATATCGAGGCAGGAAACCTATTTCCAGAGCTGCCCCAGGCTTCCTGTCCGGCTAAGGAACTGATCCTGCTAACCAGAGCTGGGGAAAAAAAAAAAAAAAAAAAAAAAAAAAAAAAGAAGAAGAAAAACCCCAAGAACTTTATTTTAGTGTGCAAGTTTTAAATGAAGTATTGTTGCTACTGGCCGTCTTGTTCAGAAGATCTAATGCCTGCCTGGCAGGATTTTAAGAAGGTGAATTTTCTGAAGCCTCAAGTGCTTTCTTGCAGGATCCTGTATACGTGTAGAAGATAACTTTTAACTGTTCCTGCACTATTATTCCTCAAGCAAGACTTGAGGAGATTTGTGCAGGGTGCCAAGCTCTGAAATAGTCTTTCTCCCTGCTCTTAGTAATGAAGTAAAGGGATGAAACCTTCCTTAGAATTGGGGTAATTCGTTATTATTTTCAAACAGTGATGGCAGGAAATGAGAAGAAAACAATTGCTCTGAAAACAATTTGAATGTTGCTCCAGACAAATAAAAGACCGAGGCAGTGGCTGACCTCTCCTGACAAACAGCTGGAGCCAAAAATGGCCACGGAGTTGTCGCTTAAGGACTTAATGGAGGAGATCTTTCAAATCAAAGAAACAGTAAACAAGGTAGATGGAGCTTTAACAGAGGTTAAAATTGAGATAGCTCAAATGAAAGTCAGGCAAAATGAAATTAAAGAAAAGGTGAATCAACAGCTCCGTGTGTGTGAGGATGAATTGCTTACGTTAAAAGAGACTTCTAATCAAATCAGGTTTCTGGAATGATCTTTGAAGAATCGGGAGAATAAAAGGAGGAAAATCAAATTTGAGACTGGATACCTAGAAAAGGCTTGGAGGACATCACCCAGGGGGAGGTTTTGAAAATATTGCACTGGAGCTGATAAAACTGAATGCCGAGAGAGACCTCTGCAGCAAAAGGTTGCACCTCAGCTTCCTCCTGGGTGTCTGGTAGAGATCAGCCTGTTGTATCACAAAGGTTGTGCTCGCCTTGTGCAGCAGATGACAGTGGTAAAGTTTCCTACAGTCAGTTTTTTCAGAGCACTCTCACTAGACCGTAGCTGGACACAGGCTATCTGCCACTGATGGTTTTACAGCCTCCCTGAATGTGAGGCCTGATTTATGGCACCCCAGTGAAATCAGGGTAGGTTATTGCATAAGAATACGGTAATTATGGGATGAACCAGTTGGCCTGGCTTGGGGCTCAGGGAAGTGCCTTTTCCTACCACTACAGAATGCAAAGGAGTTACGTTCTGTACAACTGCCCTTGCTTCTGAAATGCAGTGATGACCTACTTAGGAATTACTGTGATCACTGGTGGTTCCCTTTTGCTATTGATTCCATCAGGGTGGTGAAATGTGGAACACATGAGGAAGAGTGATGGTCTGTGGTGCCTGGCTCTTCACTGATGAAATCTTCCATCAACAAAAAAATTCAGGATACTCTTGTAGGTTCGGCTTGAATGGGGGTCAGGGAGCTAAGAGTAACGTGAGTTTGCTCTAGAGTTGAACCTCAAGTGCTTGGTTTGCAGCTAAGTAGGACAACTACAAAAAATAACAAGAAAGGAAAGTTTTGCCTCCCTGCAATGCTGCAGAAGGTAAACATGTTTGAAATACCTAGGCCAGAAAATGGTGGGATGAAAACTTAAAATTAAGGTGAAATTAATTTGGAATCAGTGTTGTTTATCTTGAATGAACAACTGGTCTTTAACTAGTTACCACCCTGTTAAGGATGCCTTAATAAGAAAGCTAGAGTATTTCAGTTCAGTGCTAGTGTTTTACTTGTCCTTGCAGGTTTCTGAATGTATCCAAGAATCTTAAATACTCCTTTTCTAATTTATTTGCTTTTGAGCATTTTCTTCATTGATTTCCTTCTGGCATTTATAACAGTAGTTTTTTTCTTTCGATTCTTCCATTTTCAACTAAAGTGGGTGAACTGGTTTAGGAAGAAATAAGTAGTGATTCAGATTTTTTAGTCATTGTAATGAAAATGTTTTGTTAACCTGGCTTTGAGTTTTGTTTTCATCTTTGTTTTTCATGATTCATGCTGAAGTATGTGTCACAGAGTGTCCTGTACAGAATCTATAGTTACGTAATTTTTAGAAGTTTTTTGTTTCTTTTTTTCAGCCCAGCAATGGCAGACAAATATTCCAGACGCAAATCAGAGGTTTGGTTTGACTGTAGATTTTGGGTGCTGACATAAATCAAGCATTCTAGTTTCTTTATGTAAACTAATTATTTGCAGCCGGATTGGGCGAAGTATATTTTTTGCCATTGAGAAGAGAAAGTTCTCAAGTCATGAAAAATGGTAAAAAAATAGTTGGTGGAGGTAAATGATAAAGCTCTGAGGAGCTGCTCTTTGCCCTGTTTCTTGGTTTGGGGATCACCATTATATCCTCCCACAAAGTAGTAGGAATAAGGCAACCAGTTAGTAGTGTTGTTGAACACGATCCTACTTCACCCCACTGGTGAGGTAGGATTTTTCCTACTGGATCAGCTTGAGGATTTAACAACTGGGAAATCCGTTGTTAGCAGCTGTGCCAATCTGAATAGCTGAGTGAGATTTTAGTCTAGTCAGTCAGTCTGGTTACAGTAAAAGTTGCAGATGTCTTTTCCTGGACATTCTGAATTGCATTATTTAGTGGACTGATGTGTTGCGTAGTGGTAGTCCCAAAGAAGTTGAGAGGGACATCAGGACATGCAGTGTTATCTTACAAGAAGGTACTCCTAAAGCTGAACTATAGTGAAGAACAACTGTGAGAATTAAAAAAAATAAGCTTGAAATATTTGTGTAGATTGGTTTGTTTCAGGGAAGAGCTACAAAGCATATTGTGGGTTTGGGAAACACAATAAAATGCTGTGCTTACAAAACCAAAGACTTCACAAAAATCACTTTTCTAAAAGGGTCACAGGAAAGGTCAGTACATTTCTAGGTCTACATTTGTAGGATGGTCTTCTAATAGAGAATTTTTCTGCTTGTATCTTTCTCTCTGCTCTTAACTTGCAGGGAATGCAGTCTCTTGAGTGCCTTGAATGTCGACATCAATCAAAATGTTTTTCCTTTCAGTTAATTGGCTTCCAGGTTCATGTTCCATCTTACACCAGAAATAGACTTAGGTGCATCTCTCCTAATTTGCAGGTTTCTGCATAGGAACCCTGGGTGAAGTATTTTAAGAAACTTCCATTGTTCAGATACTTCTGAAAATAAAAAAAACTACCGTAGGACTTCTTCACCTGGATCTTGGCTTTAACAGGTGAAACAAGATGGTGTGGTAGGTAGAAATTTGCCATTTTTGTTCCACTCTCAGTTTACAGTCAAGTTACCTTGTACCTATCTGTCTCTCTACCTATAGATGTGTGTATATAACACTACACTAGATATATATTTGTATTACATAGTTTTAATGACCGTAGACACCAGGGCTGTACTTTAATCCTGGGAACTCTTGTAGGTGCAGTAGCCAAAGTATAAGAGGCCAGGTGATGATAGACAGCTTTTCACTCTCTTTTTTTGGTCATTACTGTGAGAACAACAACTCTGCAAGGTTTAGATCTTTTCATCAACAAATAAAATACAATTTTTTTAAACTTTAATAAACTGTATTCCAACTGTATTACTCTATCAGTATCTGTTTGAATTGCTTGTATTCTAGAGCATTTGGGAAGTTTTTTCATAGTAGCCTTACCCTGAACCAGTGGCTAGAAGTGCTTTTGAAATGAACTGTCCATGTTTTATTCCATGACACAGTTGTGCCCACAAGGTAGGCACATCATTAAAAAGGGCTCTCCTCTGCACTCATCAGCAGTGGGGTGAAGAAAACCCTGCGTGGCGTGTGCTGAGTACCTTGGCATGGGAGACTCAAATGCCCTCAGTCCAGGAACCACTGACAGCCTCCTCAGTTCTCAGCTGAAAACGCAGGAGGGGGTCTGACAGCACTTAGGGAGAGCAAGCAGTCTCTCACTTGATGTAACTGAGTTAATTTCCATCTGGCTATGAGCTGAGGTTCTCCAGGTTGGTGAAGGACTGGAGAGACTGGTTGAAGCTGTCATGTCTCATTTGTCCCAGCTGCCATGGTCAGGAGGGCTCCTTGAATATGGGTGTAGCTCCAGTGGATGCTGTTCTTCCAAAGCAATTAACTAATTTTTCACATCCAGTGTGTCTGTGTAGACAGCACATCTCAAAGAAACTGGGTATGATGCTCTTCTTCTTGTGTTCTTTTTATTGGTACAACTAACTCATTTTGAGGCCCAGCTCACGATGGGCAGATGTTTTCTGAATTATATTTATTGTAGTGTTCATATGCTATGGCCTCATAATCTTCAACTTCAGTGAATCCTTTATTTTTCCTCCTGCCCTTCAGCATGCTGCAAAGTGACAGCTTGATAAACAGACTAATTTGTTTGATTTTGATATTATGAGCTTTCAAGGAAAAGGCAGTATAGGCTTGCACTGGGAGATGTTCCTATCTTATGTCTTATGCAGAAGCACTTTTAGGAATGGACACTGTAGAAGCATAAGTAAAAGAACAACGCCACCAGGAAAGGCCTGCTGTTGAATTTTTTTTTATTTTAAGAAAATGGTCCATTTTTGTTCACATGCAGATAAATTGCTAATTTTATTCAAGACAAAGGAGGTGGATTTAAAATAAGAAATGGTACTTCTGAAAGTCTTCAGCGATATTGTGCAGTATCTAACTGAATGGTAGAGGCCTGTCAAGGCAGACAGGGATGTGTTTATCTGTATTTTTTTTTTTGAGCAGACTTTATTTGTGTTTCATTTTCCAAGTGGCACTGTAATTTTTTTTGGTTTTATGAGTCCTGCTTTCCAGTATGGCATCGTTGCTTGGTACTTCACACTGTAGATAGAACAGCTGGGTTAATTAAATAGATATGTCACAGCACTGAAGCCAGTGCCTGCTGCCATTGTACACAGGCAGCCAAGAGCTACAGTAAATAGAGACTTGCAGAAGCATTAGCAATGCAATACCAATTGTAGTAAAAAAACCCAAACAAGCTGTGGTATGAAAAATAGTAGAACAAAGTGATGCTTTGTGTGCATTAATTACAAATAACTATAAACGAGGTGAACTGTGCATTTGTGATATCATAAACCAGTTATTATTGACTATGATAAATTAATAAACTGCATTTCAGATAAATGTTAGCAGTGTCAGTACGGAATTTATGGAGGATTTTCTTTCCTGGTAGCATTAAAGCACACTGCCCCCTTTTGTTTTTCTTTACCTTCTTTTCTTGTTCCCCCCCTCCAATACTGAGATATCTTAACATGTGAATCCTATAACATTTTTATAAGGAGGTTTGTTATCTCTAGTGTGTGGACCAAATTTGGTGACATTGTCCTTTGTGAGCTTCCTGTCTATTTACTCTCGACTGCAAAAGTCGTACACCATAGCCCCCACATCATCTCTGAAACACTAACGAATGATGCTGTGTGTTTGAGATCTGCTCTGCCCTTTTCAAAAGTGGCTGAATTTAAGTTACTGGCCAAATACACCTTTTATAGCTGTTCCTCGTTTTCATGACGTTCAGGTTAGCTATAACTACTGAGGATGAAATGTTCTATGACTGTGGGTCATTGCAGACCCAGCGATGTACATGTGCTGTAACTGAGCAGACAAGGTCACCTCAGTGAGTATGTTGGAAATTGTTACTGAATTGCAGATTTTTTTCCCCACAAATGGATCAAAACACTCTCTCTACAGCTGCTGGTAGGGCTACTGGGGACAGCAGCAAAAGCCAAACCTCCAGAAAGGATGGATACGAAGTAAATCCCAACACAAGCTCCTCTCAGTGGTTTGGATGCTGATTGGCAGGTTTCCAAGGAGCAGATGGTGCCAGCAACATTTTGTTGTTTGCTTGTGAGCCACTTGCAGCACTGCAGAGCAAAGGCAGTGTAGGGCTGGTCAAAATGGCAGTACAGCCATGGCAGGAAATGGGACAAGTCATGGTGGCTGCTGAATTACACCTTGAAAGGAATTCTTGGCACTCCCTGTGTGAACTAGTATTGACCTGTTGTTCTTAGAAGGTAACGAAAGAGCCATATAAACATCATTAATTCTGCAATAAAATCTTCCAGAATGCTATAATAATAAGGAACTATTATTTTAAAATCAAACCCTCTTGTGCGTGCTTTGAGGATTCTCAAAGCAAGTGGAGTTGTCAGACATCAAATCTCAAGATGTTTTTTGGAGAATCTCTGTGTAAACATATGAAAAGCCAAATGAGAGATCTCATTGCAGAGACTTGGTAGCTGTGGGGCTTTAGGGGCTGGTAAAAACCTTTTATTTTATGGAGTCCTCAAATTCTTGTTTTAAATGCATAATTTGAAAAGCAAACACTAAAATACAGACCCAGGTCTCAGTTCTGTGAGCTCCCAGACATGAATAGCTGTCTGCACATAATCCTTTGGAAGCAGGGAGATGGAAGACAGGCAGTGGCTTATGCAGTGCTTCTCATGTCTGGCATCCATGGCCACTTGGCCATCGTGTTGGGGACAGCCTGTCACCAGGGCTCTCCTGTCTGGGGGACAGTGCTTGGGATGTCTGTGTTGCGTAGTTGTCAAGGCAGGGGTTCCTTCACATGCAGAAGTGTCCTCTGCTTGTGTCCTGCTCCGCTTCTGTTTGGAAATGTGTACAATTAAAGCCACTAAGGATATCCATGGACTTTGGGTGGTTTGGCATGAAAGAGTTCATCTAAACATGTTACATTGTCTAAATGGAGGATGGGGCTTGGGGGGTTTTGGTAGGGTTTTTTTGCCTATAGTTGTTTCACTAACAACTGTGAGAATTAAAAGGTGACTGTTTTGCAAAACATGCTTTACAAAATTATTCAAAATTGTAATTACTAGCCATAAGTAATGGAGTAAGAATAACAAACAGAATCATTCATGCAGAGGGATGAACATTTGAACATGGTGATGTGGGTTGTAGGCACATGGGTCTTCTCTTTTCCTTCCTGTTTCGCATTAAATGAAAAATTATAGTAATCTCAGAAACAGCTGAGGCAGATTGTCCCATCTTTTCTGTGGAAAGAGCCAAGTTAGAGAAACCAAGCCTGAGCTTCCAAGGAGTGGGAAAATCTTGAGACTGTCACTCCTGACTCTTGTGGGAGCTTCTTCTTGTGTTTTATAGACAAAATAAAATGATGTACTTTAATTCAATGTAATGAATTTGTAACATTGACCTATTATGATTACTTTTTTCCAAGAAGTTAAGGGGTCTTCGGCTTTCTTGTACCCTCCCAACCGTTTTAATGAGAGATGCCTTTGACTTTCTTTGATACTAAACACAGTCTGTGATTATATGAAGTTGGATAGGATGAGGAGAGGCGGAAGGAGGAGAGACAAGTATGTTATATCTTTGAGCAATTTTTGTTTCTGGAGTTGGATAGCATTTTGAATTAAAATATTTTAACATGGTTTTTACTACTGTTGTAGGTGCTGTAAGTTTCACTAGACTTCAAGCTTATGCTTTTTTCCCCTGTCACTCTCAGTTCACATCTGTAGCAAATTCGAGTGCGCTGTCCTACACATTACACTGAGTTGTGTCTTTGGACATGTGATACAGCCTGAGATTATTCAGTGTGACAACACTTAACCTAACATAATTCAGTTCAGTGCACTGAGAAATAGAATGATAGAATATTTTTTTCCCTAGGATGGGTACCCATCCATTGTCACTCAAATTACTGCAGATTATCTGGTAGGAACATAAGAATATAGGACTTGCCATACCAGATCAAACCAGTGGTCCATCTAAGAAGCTGTCCTTTCTCTTGAGACAGGCTGGAGCTGGGTATTTCAGACGAAAGTGCATAAAACCATACAATAAACTTTCAAATGTCTTTCACATCATGTTGTGGGTTTTTTTTAAATCCTGTCAGTTAGACTTTGGTCTGTGCTGTGTAGCAAAAAGGCTTAAATCCCTCATGTTTCCTAAATCTGCTCTGATGTAACACTTCATTTTCATGTTATCTATCTAAACCTTATCTGAAGTTTGCTGTGCTTTTGATGTCAGTGTGCTGTGGTAGCAGTGCATTCCACAAATTAATTGTATGTTATAAATAGGAATGTCTAATGTATCTTGTCTTGTTTCTCAAACCTCAAACATGGCTTCTATTAGATATCTCATCTTCAAGCTAAAAGGATTCCCATCAGTGTTTCTAGTCCCTAGCCTGCAGGACTCTTCCAGTGCCTGTAATTATTCCAACAATTCTTCATATCTATACCTTCTTCTTATCACAAGAACGGATTACAGTATTTAATATAAAGAGTATGCAGTTATTTTATATAGTAGCAACACTATTTTTCTGTAATAGTTTAATGTTCGTATGAAGAATCAAGGGGAAAAGAGACATGCTTACAATCAGGATGATCTTTTTTTATTTCAGATATGTGAAAATTGTGCCAGAATGATTACAGCAGTGAGAGATTGGTTCTAAATGTATGTCGAGCACAGTCAGAGATAGTAAGAGCCCCTTTCACTTTAATGGCCTTTTTTTGCATTTTAAACTAGCACTTCTATAGGTTAATTTGTGCACTCCTTAAGACTTTATTTCTTCTTGTTCTTAATCAACCTGCTTAAGTTAATTTGGGATTTAAGGTTATACTTAATGTAGATCTAACTTAGTAGTTTGCTTCTTCCGTTAGCTCAGCAACCATAATGCAAAGAGTGGATTTTTTTGAGATAAAAATCCATATTTCTGTCTTTGGATATTCCCTCCATCCAAGTGTTTTTAAGGATTAAAACTCTCTAAACTTCTTCTTCCGTTCCTTTTTCCTTCCTTTTCCCCCCTCTTCTCATGTGTGTCATGAACTTGTACTTTTGAAAAATTGAGAACTGGCAGTCTTGAAAGCAGCGGGCACAGTCTGACGTGCCTGGTGTTCATCTGCATCAATGGTGGGCTGTGTGAGCATCTGGAGATCTCAGCAATGCCCTCAGATCCAGCTGCACTCTCCAAATTGCAGTGCCCCTGGAAGGCAGCTGTACCTGTGTGGGAGCCCTGAGTGCCTTGCACAAGCTTTCTGTTGGCCAGGGTGTAAGGACTGAAGTAAATTAGATTGAGGTGTAGCAACAGTCTGCGGACTTTTAATAAAAGTGTTCTGCTTGTGGTGAACAGCGGTGATTTCGGCTGTTGGGGTGAATGGTTTCTTTCGTAATGTGGTGTTTGACCTATAAATCTGACTGCAACTTTGCTAGGTTCTTTTTCTACAAAACTGGCAGCCTCCACTGTCCACTTCCTTAGGCTCTAAAATAAATAATGAAAAGTACCGTAAACACAGGATTTGATATTGATTTTCTGGAGTTTAAGATAATCTGAGGTCTTCAGAGATCAGTATCCTTTACTGTGTCATACACTTATGTATGCTGCTGCTATAAAAATAAATAACTGAAGCTCTTTAAGGTCTAGTTTGTGAAAAAGATGAAACATTTATTGGCCACTATATTTTGAACATTGTATTTCTGAAGCTGAATTTGATGCTTTGCGTCCCATAAAATAAAAATGATGAGATTGAAGGCAGTAATCAAAAGAAAAGGGCTCAATGTGTCACACTGTTGCTAGAATACATGTGGCTGGTTGAACTGAGCTTTACTTCTAATATACTTTTATAAATTTTTAATGATGGCTAATGAATCAAAAATTGAGAGGCCTTGGAGATGAGTTATTTATCAGATTATTTTTTCCTTTTGGTGCTGTGTGCAGCATCTCCTGGATCCCTCGGGTTGCAGGCTGTTTCTAAGATGTGGCTTGCAGTTCAGTCTGTTCCCCATCCAGCATTTTGCATCTCTGTAGCAAATACCAGGGTAGGGTTCAGTGATAGTAATTTTGAACTTTTCACAGCAACAGATGTTAGAAAGACCTGCCAGAGCAAAGCAACGCTAATTTTGGTTTTGTTGTGGATGTCTGGGCGCTGCTGGGGCTGCAGGGTGGGCAGCAGCCTGTTCCAGCCCTGCCCCGTCCCACCAGGTGCCGCTGTGATGCAGTGATGCCTGGAGCCGGCCAGGAAACAGGGATACACAGTCCCCAAACTCCTGATTAATGCAAATAAAAAGGCGAAGGAAATTGCAGCCTGCACCCTGTGACCTCGCCAAGACATTGTAAGGCATCAAGGAAGCCGTGATGAATCAGGAGCAGTCTCCTAAATATCGGAGGGCTGTATGGCTCCACAGAATATTGTACTGACTGAGATTTCTACAGTGTGACCATATTACAGCATCAACTTGAAAAGAGAGGGAAAGGAAATTAAGAAGTCAAGCCGCAGAAGTAAAAATAATTCGCAGGGAAGTGGCTCAAGGAGCTTACAGTCAGCTTTGCCTCTCCAAGTGGAGGCATGTCTGCATGGCACAGAGGAGCCTTCAGTTTTCAGCCTGCCCCGAGCATGGTGGTCTCCATTACACAACACGCATTGCTGGTGGCACCTCAGCAGTGGCATTTTGGCAGGGAAGAAATCGTGATGCAAATTGAAAGTGAGCTGTCTGTCAGCCACCCAAGTGGAATCAGTGGCACTATGGGTTAGGTAAGCCAGATTACTCCTTCCTATGGATCCCCTAAGTCTCCAAGTGGTGTGGCAGAAGATTGTGTGGTGCTGCTTAGAATGGTATGTGTGGGAGGGAAACCCACAATGCTATATTTAAATGGCCAAATACAGGGAAAAGATAGTGACAGTAGGTGTCTTCTAAAAATTGGCTGTTGAAATAATGAATTGCTGGGTTGTAACAGTGCCGTTTCAAGTAAATGGTCTCCAATAAAATATTAAGAAGTCAGGCAACAGTATTGCTCAGGTATTAGTGGATCATATCCAAGTAGCAGGGTTTGAATCCTCATACCTGTTTACACTTGTGCCTTTCAGTTTCTTTCTGTACCTTTCTGGGAGAATCAAGCAGCACAACAGTTGTTGGGCAAGACCTCCCAAGTTCCCCAGCATTTGACTCTGTATCCCACTCAGTGAGGTGTCAAGATGCAGTATCTCATTTTTCTTCCTCTTGCATAAATATTACTTCCTGACTTTGTCAAAAATAGTATATCCAGCACTTTGCTTTGTCTTTTCATCGAAGTCCATGATGATTTGAGGCTCCACCAGCTTACCGTGCACATGGTTAGTAGGAGAGCCACAACCTTGGTTGTGAGAACTTGGTGTGATTCACCAGCTAGAACATAAGGTATGCTGAGCTGTTGTTGGGGCATGCATTTGTAATTCTTTTTATATTTTTATCGTAGGATGCAGCTGCAATTCTTGAAAGAATAGAAGTGTATGGTGCAAGGTGAATTAAACCCAAATTTCAGAAAAACCAATTGATTGTGGCAATGAAGAATTCATTCTTCATTGTACAGGCAGAAAGCACCTGAAATGTTGCTTCTGTTGAGATGGAGGGATTTGTAGGAAGAACAGTTTCTAACACCTCTCTCTTAGGTTGGTGTTCTCTTCCATAATTCTGCAGAAATAGTGGAGCCACAATAAGGACCTTTGAATCCTATTTCTGGGGATCTTTGAGAGTGCATAGTTCTCCAGCATATTTAGAAGGCCTGGCGGGACATGCTCATTTGTCTAATCGGAGAAGGAAACAAAATCTTCCAAAATGACTTATACAGACAGCTAATTGGTAGCATCTTCACTTGTATGCTAAATGTTGCAGGTGGATTTATTCCATGTTAATTTATTCTATTTCCAGTTTCAGGGAATCCTGTGCATGAGGGGATATTCCTCAGACCCAATGTTAATGGACTTGCATCACTTTTAATTGGAATTGCTCATGTGTTAATCCATAGCCTGCACCATTGTAGTTGCCAGGAAATTGCACTTGACGCTGCAAGCCTGCATGTTACATCTCTTCTGGCAATTATATTTGAAACACAGTATTTTGACAAAATAATTCACCATGTACAACCCTATCAGTGCAACCCTGGCTCCCTGAGTGTAAACAGTTTTACATTCATGGAGCTGGAAGGTCTAACATGGTATAAGTAATTGGACTGTTGAATGGTTGAGATAGCCCTGACTGGGGTTTTTGTGCCAGACCTTTTGACTGACGTAATGCAATATTCTGAAGACTTGCATTTCAGTAGGCACACTGTACATGAAAAAGTGTGTGGTATAGGTTAATGGCTTAACTCTTAATAGAAAGTAAACCTTATTGAACTTTATCCTGGAAACTCGACAGTGGAAGCTGGCTGAAGTTAAAAGTGAGCTTTGAAGCCCAGAGCAAAATTACTTTGAACCTGAATTTATGGAATAAATCTCAACTGCTAATCAGAATATGTAGAATATTTTCAGCTATTAATTTTATTTAACATATTAAGTAATTTTTTACTTAACAACAAGTGCAAAAGCATTGGCCTTTGCTGCTCTTTTAGCTGTGTTAAAGTATTCTGAAATCAGGAATTCATGACTGCACACAGACATCTGGAGCTAGAGGCTCGGCAGACTTTTGAAGTCAGTGGGGTTGCTCAGATTTACACCTTCTGAGGATCTGCCCTATGAGATCAGTGCCAGTCCAGACATATGTATTCTGGGTCAAGTTTAGTGAATCAGGAAGAGTCAGAAGACTTCAGAGTGGGTATTGTTTTCTTTAAAGGTTGATTGGACCTTCCTCTGTCTATGCTGAGTGCTCCCCATAGTCTGATTACTGGGGGGCATGCATTACATATTTCTGGGATTAATTCAATTTCACTTTCAACTTTCATTCTTTTCCTTCTGAGAAATTAGATGGCTTTATGGAAATTCCCTGCTGCTCTCAAAATCCCTAAGTCTCTTTCCTGTTTCTCACTTCTTTAGGGTATTAAGTGTTACTCAACAACGTAGAAGTTAGGATGTCTGACTCAGTGTGTTTAATTTCACCGTGTTAAGCATAAACAGTTTTAAAGTCATGTTGTTTCAAAGTGGCTATATTTTGCACAACACACTATCAAGCTCAGGGGTAAGGTTAGCTGGTATTTGTTGGCTTGCAGCTACATTAAATACTTCAAAATACCATAACCCAAATGTAAAATTGCATTTTACTGCGATACTGAAGAAGTCTGGCCATGGAAAATCTCTAGGTTAATGAACTTTCTGGCTGAGGATATTTGCCTTTCCAGCTGCTGAACGTGAAAATTGGAAGTGTGAGCTCCTAGGATATTGGTCCCCAGCCCATAATAAACCACCCTATAACCCGGACTGACATGGGAGGCCACAGTAATGTTGTCTGTAGCACGCTGCTTGTACAGCATGTGCTCTGTGCTTTGTGGGACCGTGGGCTTGTTAAGGAGGCTCACATGAGGTTGCCTTGCAGTGGGGGGGCTTCTCGTGTCCATTTACCCTGGGACCGATGCTGCTGCGCTGTTCCCGAGTGTGGGAGAAAACACAAAGTTCACGTGTCTGGAATAAGGTCTTGCGTTGAAATCAGAGGGTCTGTAGTGAACTAAATCAGGGAATTTCTACATAGTGTACATGAAACTTTTTAGCCACTCAGCTGGCTTGCTTTTGGGAAAAGTTAGAGAGTCATCACTGGATCCACTGGTCTTAGATACATTATCTGAGGTTACAGAAAGGATTATCTACTCTGAACAGCATCTCTTTATTTTTGTGTCCACTTACTTAGTCTCTGTGAAGAAGTGAAAGACTATCATCCAAAAATAAAAAAAGCATAAAACAGAAAAGCTCTCACTGAACAGAGGAGGGCTGTGTTCCACACAGGCATGTTTTCTTGAGAGCCTCATGGGAGTTTTTGTATTAGCAGGGCTCTTGGGTACACACACAAGAAAGTTTTGGGGGTTTTTTAAATACTTAGAATGTCTGTATCTTCTGAGCTTGTGAATCTGAACTGTCTGATATGTTATGGGATATGTCATGCAGTTTGAACTAAGCAATCTAATAGAGTGGTTACTGGGAAATGTGTATTAGTGGGAACATTAATGTGCTCACTTTATATTGAAACCAGGTTTGACAATGTTTATGTAGCCCATGGGCTGAACGGTGATGTTAGTATGAAAGAGGCAGATTGTTTAGCTGAAAGGAGAGTTGAAACTTGTCATGTCTGCATTACTGACATTAATGTTTTATGCACTCAGTGCTTCTAGGACTGCTTCTCTGTGTGGGATTATGGTAATTCCTGATCAATTGTGTCTTTGTAAGAAAATTTAACCACACATAAAGTAGCTAAAATGCAAGGTAGCTCTTCATAGCATGAAGACCAATTAGAGGATAGTTTATTACTGAACTGAGACTTGAAAAGAAAAATGTTCCAATAAAAGGGTTCTTGATCAACAAAATGTGAAAGGATTTAGCAATTTTAGTTCACTAGGATTTAGCTAATGTGATTGTCCTCATTTCAGAGCAAGGTGTAAATCCTTTGCATCAAGGAACAGATTTCAGCTTCTATTGCATGAAGACATATCTCTTGAAAACACCATTATGCAGTTGTCTCTGAGAAGTGGAAGGACAGAGTACCACAGGTCTAGGTGGGTTTGCTCCTCTCTGAGGTGTTGGCATGGGAGGAAGAGCACCATAACAAACCTGGAGGAAGGTCATCAGAGTGGCTGCTTTGCATTTGTCTCATCCCTTCATCGTAAAACAAGCAAAATGGAATGAAAACCAGAAGTGAGTGAAGGTTTGGCCACCATAGTTAGCACTGGTTTGACTAACAGCCATGAAATTATTCTATTATCAGTATTTTGCAGTGTATTGTTTATTTGTTTCTTTTCCTCCAAGGCAGAAATGCATCTTCTACTGAATTTATTTTCAGTGTTTTGTTTTGAAACAGCAAAATTGATCTCAATTATGATTTTTATCTTGACCACCAGTCATGTCAGAGCCCAGCCCAGCTCTTTAAAACAAATTCAGAATTGCTTGTTATATTGATTGCTGCAAGAGTTCATCCTGCTCTAGTTCAAGCATGTTTATTTTGCAAGGTTGATACCTACTTGGAGAAGAAGATTTAGTTACTATAAAAAATAATTTTCCTACCATTTTTTAATGCTGAAAAGATTCTGAATGAATCCTGCAAAACTAACAATATGCATAGGAGTAGTAAGGAATGGAAATAAAAAAAAAAAAGTTTTTTGTGCTGAAAAGATTCTGAATGAATCCTGCAAAACTAACAATACGCATTGGAGTAGTAAGGAATGGAAATTAAAAAAAAAATAAAAATCTATGAGCTCTTTTTGTCCCCCACCCACTCCCCCAGTGCCAGGATGACACAAATCCATTTATGCACACACACATTTACACACAAATAAATGGATGAATAGATAGTGTAGATAGAACGAAAGAACCCTGCTATTTTAGATTGAAGTGCCTGTCACTGACATTAATTTAGATGTAGTATTAGGGAGCCTCTTAAAGGTCAGGTTTCCCCTGGAGCGTTAGTTTACCCTGGACATTTTTACAGATGATGTGCTAAAGATGTAATGCATCTAATAACTACATCTTGGCTTCATCTACTTGATTCATCAAATTCCTTCCTGCTCAATACTGAGTTTTCAGTGACATGTTTTATGTGAAATATTACAAGACAGTATGTTAATGCTGTGTTGATTACAACTGATTTCTTTTTATTTGGAGGTACGTAAAAAGTAAAGCTCATTTATTGCCTAATGCTCTTGGCCTATGGCTTCCTGGAAATAGGGACCCCTCATTTTTCAATTAAAGAGAGATGGTTATGAATGACAGCTGCCCTCTCCTGGGAAAGGTGACATTCAGATGCTAGTGCAGCAGCATGAGTACCCTTGCAGCCAGGTTTATCATGTTGCTATATATACAGCTAAATAATATTTCCTGGGTTCATGCAAAGCCATAGGTAGTTAAGTGCATTGATATCACAAAGACACAGCCTAATTCCTGCTCCTATTCTGTGGTCTCTTGATAATACAGATGCTTAATCCTTTAAAAAGAGGTCTTTTAACTTGATCGTGAAGACTGTAGTTGACCAGAAACCAGAACAGGGCAGCCCTGAGGTTAATAAGACTGTTTGCTTTAGAACAATCAGTTTGTCTTTTCTACTTCAAATGAGTATTTTTGCAGTGTTACATTTGCATTGAGCTGTATGCTCTGGGCTTGTGAAAAAGAGCTTTCTACAAAGAGGAAGGCACAAAAGATAATTTTTAGAAACAAATTGGCATTGAAATTAGTTGGATGAGAGTGGCATGTGCCAAAGAGTGGCACTGACTGACACAGTTCAGGAGTTTGCCTGGNAAAAAGAGCTTTCTACAAAGAGGAAGGCACAAAAGATAATTTTTAGAAACAAATTGGCATTGAAATTAGTTGGATGAGAGTGGCATGTGCCGAAGAGCTGGCACTGACTGACACAGTTCAGGAGTTTGCCTGGTTTCACCTCTCCATTGCTGACTCTCTGTGATAAGCTGCCCATCTGAAGAATGAGTTTTAAGGTTTAAAGACAAGCAAATGTAACACCCACCCCCAAGAACTCTTACGATCATCATACTGAAATGAAATATGGGTGTGAAATGTTGCTGTTTCACCAGGCTGAAATATTTTTTCTGTGTCACAGAGCTGGAGCAGTCCATTTCTGCACTGTCAGCAGGGCTGTGAGGCTCCTGGGGCAGCAGGACAGGCACCACTGTGCTGGGTGGGGACAGGGACACAAGTACGTGTGGGCCACGAATGGGCTCTACATCCTCCTCCTGAGTTACAGATCTCTCACTCTGTAATCACTGTCCTAAAGGAGGGTTGTTTTTTGTCTACACTGATCCCACTCATCTGGTTTTTCCTTACACCCAGGTGAGGACAAAAGCTGTGCAGTAACAAGGAATGATGGTGTTGTGCCCTGAAAAGCACCCACACCAAGTTAATTTACTTTAGTTTGGGCTGAAGACTAGGCTGTGTGTTCTTTGTCCAGACTTTGTTCTTAAACTCTGAGGCAAAGCACAGCCTCGCCTTTGTGGGTTTTTTTCTTTTTCCTAGAACTGCCTTTTGTATGTATTGGCAGGAAAATAGCACTGCTCTTAAGGATCTCAAAGTCAGTTCTGCTTCTGCAGCCTTGAAGGTGCAGTTACATTAAAGAGAGAAAAAAAGCTTTTAAATATTGAAACAGTTTCTAAAATAAAGAGGTTTGAATTTATGATTGATTTCGAAGTGATCTGTGTTTAAACTTTGAATGGGAATAAAATAGTGTCTTGTTCAAATATTGAACTAGTTTTAAAGTTAAATGGCTCGAACATAGAACTCTCTCATGGGAAATTGTATTCTCATTTCAGCCTCTGACTTCGCTTGCATACTGTACTATACCTCATTGTACTCACACGCCAGTGTTTGCTTAGGCTGCACTGGAAAACTCTCTGATATGATTTTATTAGCTGATTTTAAAAAAAGCTATAACATACCACAAAATACACTGAAAAAATTAATAGGGGCGGATGTTTTTCCGTGGTAATGGAAATTCAGCAGAATGATGTCAGCAAGGACTTAGGGTAGCTCTTTCAAACAGAAGATTAGGGGAGATAAAAGAATTAAAAAACATTGACACGGAGATGTGGTCACTGAAGTATGGCATGATGCGTGAGAACGGTGTAATTGGAGAAGATTGTTCTCTGGAGCTTGGCCGGTAAACAGACGAACAAACAATTACGTGTTACTGCTCACCAAGACACTTAATTTTTTGGGGTGGTAGTTATTCTTCATTGACTGTTGTGCTGAAAAAGTTGTTGGTTGTGACTCAGGTAAGAGGCCCACAGTTGTATTTTATAGCATGTGCTGTCAACTTACTGATATGGCTGTGTCTTTGAGTGGGTTTGGTTCTCTGGCTTGGCTTTCACGTTCAGCTGTGTAATGGCTGATGAAAGTCTTACATCAGGAACAGGGAGAGCTGCATTCGAGGATTAGATAAAATGCAGCATAAGTAATGCTCTGTTGTCTTACTGACCATAACATTAATATTCCCAATGTATTTTATAGCCAAAATGGCTTTTCAGTTTCCCAACACTTGAGGGCATAATTATGTGTACTGACTAACTGAGTTGTTAGCCACTTTTGCATATTCTCAGGGCACATCTTTCCTTGGTGTGGGGTCATGCAATGGATCAACTTGACATTGATAGTACTGTTGGTTTGACCCACTCTTTGGAGTTTGTCAAAGCTGGAGCAGAAGACGAAGCTGCGGGTGAGCTGATCTTGCCTCTGGTCCCATCCCCATTGCAGCAAGAAATGGATCTGGGATAGCTGGACATTTCAGTGGCAAATCCAGTGTGTTCCAAGTATGTATCTTCATGGCTGCAGGCAAGGGGCTTGAGGGTAAACTGCGAGTGCAGTGTTAGATAATAGTGTGAAAAATGATCTCTGCCTTGATCAAAATTTAATGAACCTGTAGTGGAATTGAGTTTTTTGTTTATTTAAATTTTTCATGAACTGGAACCTCTGGAAGAGGAACTCGATTTTGTGTTTGAATTGAATTGGGGGAGGTGAGCATTATGGCAAGTTTTCAAAATTTGAAAGTTTGAAATATTTCTTTCAATAATGTCACTTTATAAGACAACCAAAAAAAATTCTCAAGAACTTAATGCACATTTTAAGAACTGTGTTTAAGATTGTTTTTTTAGACTGTGGTGCACAACCAGTAGAGAATCAATGGAAGCTTTCCTGGAGCATGATAAATCCATGCAGGCACAGCTGAGAAATTACAGTGAATGTAGAAATCTGGATAACTGTCATATTCCAAAATATAAAAAAGTTATGGTCAGTGGAGGCTGTCTTATCAAACATTATTCTTAAGCCTCAGAAGCCACCCATTCTGCAATTTTAATAAAACAAGAGACATGGAAGGAGCTGACAGTGGGAGCTGTGTGCTAGATAGTCAGTGAAGAGAATGGTATTCACTGGAACAAAACTCACACTCTTTCTGTTATTATGTGCATGTGCTTTCTTTTTCTTAATCGTGAAGGACCGTGGCAATCTTGACATTTATTATGTTCTTTGAACTTTGAAATAGTCAGTAGGCCATTCAGGCAGGTTCACTGTCCTCATGTTTTCTCATCTGATGGAAGTTCCTTTGAATTCAGTGACATTACACTGATCTTCATCCATTCTAGTTTTAGCCCCAGACTGTGTGTATGTTTGTGTGTGTGTGTATGCACGTGAGCATGCATACACAGTGTGTGCACACGTTTACATACATGCTCCAAGTGCTGGACCACGTTCAGAGAAGAGAAGGACGCTGATGAAGGCTCTAGAGCTTAAGTCCTATGAGGAGCAGCTGAAGGAGCATTGGGGTTGTTCTGCCTGGAGAAAAAGAGGCTTGGGAGAGACCTTATCACTCTCTCTAACTACCTGAAAGGAGGTTGTAGCCAGGTGGGGGTTGGTCTCTCCTCCCAAGTAACAGGCAATGGGGTGAGAGGAAATGGCCTCAAGTTGCACCAGGGGAGGTTTAGATTGGATATTAAGAAAAATTTGGTTACAGAAAGGGTTGACAAGCATTGGAACAGGCTGCCGAGTGTGGTGGCTGAGTCACCAAGCCTGGAGGTATTTGAGAGATGTGTAGATGTGGCACTTAGGGACACGACTTCGTGGGCTTGGCAGTGCTGGGTTAATAGTTGGACTTGGTGATCTTAGAGGTCTTTTCCAACCTTAATGATTCCATGACTCTATGAAATACGTTGCGAAAGACTTAATGTCCGGAAGACTCATAAGAACATGAGGCGTAATGTGAAACTCCCAAAAAACTGTCACTAAGGACATTCCACAGAAAAGTCAGCGCAGCAGTTTTTGAAAGTGTTTTAGCTCTGCTGAGCATACTCCAAAGGCCTGGGAGCGCTCCTGCGCCACGCGTGGCTATGCCACATATGTCATTGGGTGTTTTTGGATCCCTTTCCTGGCCAAGACGCAAATTTGGAGAAACAAATCCATTTGAGATAAAAACACCGGAAAGTTGTACTAATGAAATCTCAAAAAGGAAAGCAGAGACTTAGACATGTGATGACAAAAATGATCTATAGTTTATGCAACCTTAACTTCACCTTAGTTGAGTTTTTTTTTTTTTTTTTTTTTCTTTTCTTCCCTTTTTACTTTTTTTTTTTGTGGGGAGTGGATTTATAAAATAAAGTATTGTATGGATGAGTGTAATCCAGTGAATGGTTTATGGACACACTCCTCCAGGGAGTGTTATAAGTTCACCACTGAGTGCTAGATTTTGCATTTGGATCTCTGATTTAACTGC
The DNA here is from genome assembly GCA_013397055.1 of Pachycephala philippinensis. Taxonomy (NCBI): domain Eukaryota; kingdom Metazoa; phylum Chordata; class Aves; order Passeriformes; genus Pachycephala; species Pachycephala philippinensis. Next base: position 323,906 of record VWZT01001851.1, on the reverse strand, counting down.
AAGAGGTGTAAAAACTGATGTGTCGAGCCAACTCCCTACTGGTTTCGCATCTGAGACGCAAGTGCTTCATTTGTTACTTTTAAAGCTGTAGTAAATAATTTTAAACATGAACTGAGGGGTTTTTGCTCTCTCTCTCTCTTTTTTTCTTTTTTTTTTTTTTCTTTTTTGGAAGGCTTTTTTTTTCCAATAAAGGACGACAAATCTAAAGCAAATAAAACATTGGATGATATTGTTAGAAATTGTATTGGCTTCAAACCTGTTTGTTTGAAACAGTAGCTATATTGTATATTTTGGTAACTTTGCTGACTTTTGTTCTCCTTCTATCTCTTTTTGGGGGTCAGCCATCACAAATGCAGAAGCTATGCAGATCTGGAGATAGGGTACTTTTTGTTGGATGGGAAGGATGGGTTGAATTAATACTACCATGTAGGCTGCTGGCAGCACCATTGGTGCCTCAGAAGAAACAGCACAGCTGCAAAAGCAGAACAGATTCATAGAGTTTAAACCAGTGATAGTGATTAGTGGTAGTTATTATTATTGTCATAGTTACTTTACTTTATTGCATCCCAGAGTGGGGCTGATGCTTCATGAGAAGACTCTAAGTCTTAGAAGGTTTGTGATCTAAATGGAAGGCTTAATGCACAGTTGAGGGGAGAACACTGTGCTTTGGTGGAGAGAATACAGTAAGGATTATGGACACAGAGTAAATTAGCTGCTTCCTTTGGGTGTGCATTTGTCTTTAAATGTTAAAAATGTGTGGCCAGGCTTTCCAGAGAGAGCATGTCATGTTCAGGGGCAGTGTGGTAGGTCTTTACAGTGAGGTAGGATGTGAGAAGGACTTTCTGTATAAATTTTGATAGAATGAGGATGTGCAATAACATGGTGTTATTGTGTAGTAAAGTTTGTGGGGGGAAGAGGTTTTTGAAGGTTGGTATCACTGCTGGGGTGGAAGAAATACACTGATAGATGTCGCTGAAAAATGGTATTGGTGCCCTCTATTTATGGCCTTAGCAGCCCCCATGCTTTTCTTGCAGGAGTTAAATGTCTTTATCTGGAGAACCAATGCAATGAAAACTCCTCACTGTCTGATAGGAGCTAGGAGTGAAGATAGATGCATGAATGTAGGCTGACACAGGAGAGAAAGGCAGCCTGTGCATCAAGTTTTATCCCCTGCTGTTGCAGGACACTGAAGTCATGTAAATTTCTCAGCCTCCCATGTGGTAGGGTTTTCCTCCATGTCATTCCCATGAGACAGTGGTCGGAGCATCTTGCCCTCCTCATGGTTAGGCACGTGCTTCTGAATTCCATTCTTAGTGGATTCGCAGCCAAGTCTTAATCATTTCTTCTTATGCCAGAATTGTCTTTTAACTTGAATAGCTTTTCTGCCTCTCTGTTGCTTATCTCTCCTCCAACCCCCTGCAATTACACAGAAATTACATTCCTTCAAAAGAGGTTACAAAACCTTGCTTAATGTTTGGACCAGACTGATAGCTCAGTAGTTCACTAAATAGGTTCCTCCCCCGTTCTTAAATACAGGTATTATGTTTGCTGCTTCTGTAGTCATTTGTATAACCTCTGACTGAAGAGATTTTTTAAAAACTGAAGTTGAACTGAGAGCACAAATCTTGTTCTAAAGTATTCAATTTTTTTTTTCCTGTGCATGTATGTATAGAGAGTTTGAATCTTGACATACTGTGTCTTGTGCAATTTGCTTCCCTTCTCTGAAAGTTTTAGACCAAAATTTAATCACTTCAATGTGCATTTTCTGCCTTTTTCTCTCAACCTGTGTGGTTAAAAATGACAGTCCATGCTACAGCTTAACCTGGGAGGGAGGAATGTTCTCCAGCTCCATTTTAGGGATGGGCTTCTGGACTTGGAAAAAGGTAAGGAACTGAGGGAAGGCAGAGGAAATCTTTGGAGTAGGAGGCAAACATCAAGGGAAATAAAAAGGCAGGGAACTGAAGACTAAAGTTATTACATGTTGTGATTTTTCTGAAATGTTTTAATTCCCCAAACTGCAAGCAATGATAAGAAAATTCCCTGTTGTCTTTCACTTAGAAAAATCCAGACTTAAAACTCTGAACATTTATACATAAATTGAACTGCAGGTGCACTTTAGCAGGGGAGGGGAAAGGATCTTAATGAAGTCTGTAAAAATGAACGAGAAAATTCTGTGGAGACTACACAAAAATAATATATTTTCCTGAAACAGTGTGGGATAACTCCATAGGTCATCTCTTCATCTAAATGCTGGTTATTCAGCTTTCCCAAGTGAAGACTACTTAGATTCCAATGTGTCGCATGCAAAACAACTGATGAGGGTACAGTTTCCAAACTTTTTTTTTTCCCCTACGGCAAGAATTATTTTTTTTTTCCCCCAATACCCTGGAAGATTTTTGAATAGAAGTATTATTGCAGTCAGTGTGTCATTTTACTGTACTTCAGTTCATTTAGTCCCAGGTGTACTACGTGTGTGTTCGTTCTAGGGGAGGGCATGGGAGCCTTGCCAAGCCCTTCAGTTATTCTTGGCTCAGAGCCTAAGCACTACATTTTTCTAACTTATGAAATGAATTTCAACTTGTAACCTGTGGCACTTTCAAGGTCATGATTGGAAGGTGTCAGGTGTGTTTTAAGAATAGCTCAGCAAGGAAAGGACCTATTTTAAAAGTTTCTTTTTGTTTCCTTTCTTTTTCCCCCCCTCTCTTTTTTTTTTCCTTTTTTCAAAAATAATTGCTGGCTAACAAATAGCCCAGAAAGCAAACTAGCATGAACTCTTCAACACCTCTCCAGATTCAACAAGACTGACATTTATAGCTTTATTGTAGCAGAGACATGGCATTTGGATTCAGATTGTTTGGACTGCAGAGTGTCAGTATAAATAGCTATGATTGACTTTTGTATGGAGCACATCTGGAAGCAATTTATGGCATTCCAGCTAGATTAAAGCATGTTTTAAAGGCATTTCACCAGTCTTTTTTTCCTTCTTTTTTTCTGGCTATGGTGAATAAAGTTTCAAAGACAGTTTAGCTGCTGTTTCTGTTAATGTGGACCATAGTGAAGTCAAATTAAGGGCAGCGGGGGAAAATGGTGCATTTGTTTGTTTTTGTTTGTTTTGCTTTGTTTCCCAGAATAGAAAAACCCTGAAGTGAGTGTAACTGGAGCTATATTCTCCTTTGGAAGGTAAGATATGGCATTTGACACAGGATGCTTGCACACTGAAAGCCAGTGAACTAAACAAACTTGAGGTGCTGGAAGTATGGACTCAAAGCACAAATTTGAAAGACTTAAATATTTGCTAATGGAGGCTGAAAGGATGGGGCACAAGAACCACCTCACTGTTTTTGAAGTGTATGAAAATGTACAGAACCAAAAAAAGAAAAAGAAAAGAACTCATTTAGTGTGACCTACTGTGATGTAGTTGGGATAATACGAGGAAATTAAACTCGTGAAAATGGAAGCTGGCTGGAAAAGAGGTTTACCTAAAAGGGCTGTTGTACTGTGGCATGGAGATGAAGTGGGGACAGCAAAATGTACTTGTGCTGCAGAATGTACTGGTTTGTGAGCACTTTCTGTCTCTGCAGTAGACCCACTGGCTTGCTAAAGCTTTCCTGCTTGTGGTTGTGGTGAACTGGGTTAAAGGTTTGAGCAGCACAGTTTCTCTGAATGCTGCTGGGGCTGCGGGGCTGGCTGCTGGTGGAACGTGTTGGGAAAAACCTACTGCGAAGCAGCAAAAAGCTGAAAATGCTGCCACTGCCACTGTCACCACGGCACATCGGGTCTGACTGGTGAGGGTGTCTCCTCCAGTCTTTGTAGGGATGTCTGGGTGTTGCTGGTCCGTTCTCATTTCTGTTTACAGAATGGGACTACCTGTTCCATTTTTCTCTTGGTGTTTTTCTGGCAGCGCAATACACATGTCAGATGTGCTGTCTGCAGAGATACCTGTGGTCAGAGATGTGGCTTCAACAAAAGTGGGCAAAGGATGACCTTTAGCCTGTCTGGTTTGCCTGAGCTGTGGAGAAAGGGTAGCATGGGCATGGACTTGAACACAGGAGAGCCTATCTCCAAGCCAGCCAGTGACTGTGTTGCTCCATTTTTACTGCTATCAGTACCTGAACAAGCTCAAATAATCCTGTTTTGTAAGCATTATTCCGTGCTGTCAGAAGTGGAGGTGAAAAGTACAATGTCTTGTTCAGTTTCTCATGTCCTTGACCAGTGCTGTGGAAGTATGAGCTTCTTTGGTTCTACCTTTAAAAAAGTATTTAGGATGATAACATAAAATGGGCAAGCAAGAAGAAAAAAAAAGAAGGTCTGAAACTATTAAGGTAGACAAATGTAGTTTGAAATTAATATAGGGAAGAGTATGAGAGCACATGACTTCTTGGTAGGAGCTGTCTGCTTTGAGAATAAATAAAGAAAAGAAAAGAATTGTAAAAGTCATGAAGGGGGGATATTACTTTGGCAGCTAACTTGGTGGCAGAAGTGCTTGGTAGATAATTTTTTTTTAAACGCTGTAACTTAATTTTTTACTGCACTTCTGGCCTACCTCATGCCAAATATGAGGTTACATGTATCATGACATATTTTATTTCAATTTATTTTATTCCAATCTTAATAAATCCCACTTTTAATTTGTCCATACGAGTCTCAAACTGCCCTCTAGGAATTTTATGCAGACTGCAGAGGAAAGGTTAAACAATATTCAGCCTTCAAGAAGTGGCAATGAGAATGAGCTCCCGGAGCTTAACCCACTTGGATCTTTTCCCAGCCAAGACAGAACACAGACAATATGCACAAAAAGGATGTTGGTGCTCCGTGAGGGCCTGGAGTCTGGCAGGTGCATGGTGATTGTGTAATTACTCTTGCAGGACTAAGTTTAAGAGTTCATTGAAGTATTTCATACGTGGAAAGAGTGTGTTTGCATGCGTAAAATCTTCATTATATATCAACAAAAACAGTTGGTAGGAAGTTTTTATTTGAAAGTACATCTATTTAGAGTCCGGCTAAATCCTTTTGAAGGCAGTGAACGGGTGGACTTGGTTTGCTTATTCTGTGACGCTTTGTGTGTCACCTGGGCTCACTTTCATAGAAGCCTGTGTTGTTCAGATTTTGCATCTGAATAATTTGCTGTGAAATTTTGTGCCATGACAGAGTGTGCCTTGCGCTTCAGCATCTGAGCTTTATTTGTTAAAAAAAAAAAAAAAATCTTTCTGGTTCTCTTGCTTATGAAGATAGACATTATGCCTTAAACAAGAGGTGCTAAACCCGTGCACTGCTCTTCCCAAATTTTCACACTGCCTGGAGCAAGAGGCATCCAGTTTGAATCGTTCAGTCCGTGTTAGCATGGGAGCTCTTGACTGCTACTTCACATGGTACTGTTGCTCATTTCCCATGTTTAGAAGTAACATCATCAATATTAAAGGTTTTTCTAGCAGTTGGAGGGAAGAGTGGAATTGCCTTACAGCTGGGTGCTGCCTAAACAGTGTTGGGATCCATTGAATACCCTCCCAGTTCCCTCAGTCTGGCCATAGACACTGGCATAAATTGCTTTGGATACTCCCAAATGTGACATTGAAATACTCATAACAACAACTTGAGTATTGTAGGTGCCTTCCTTTGTCACTGCTGACAACTAGGGATAGACAGGGCTACACTTGCAAACCTGCTGAGGTGCTGGAAGTTTTCACATCGGGTATTTTGTGATACTTTTCAAAGTTCCTGAACTCGTTCAGTTTTGCATAGGGATTTGTATATACTTTTGTAAAAAAAAAAAGAAATTAAAAAATAGCAGCATTTTGGTCCTCTGGCATCAACAGTACTTGTGATGGCTTCAGCAGAGCAAAGATGCTTTTCCCCCTCCTTCCAGCAGCGTTCCTACTCACAGCCTGCAGCCTTTCTGAGCAGTCAGCAGGAATAACCAGTGCGGCCAGCACTGCATTCGTGCGTGGGCCCTGGAAGAAAACACACAGAAAATGAGTGTAATTGGTTTATGCTGCCTGATTAATTTATTACTTATTTCCTGACAAGTTCATTGAAATGTAATTTTCTGAGTGGTGATAATATCCACAGAGTAAAAGATGGAGGATGGACAAGTTGAGAATACTAAATCACGAGCAGTATTGTAACAGGGAGACTTTGTTGGGCTTTTCATTAGAGATTGCATTCTGTTATTATGCGGCCTCATTAGTTATGCTGATTGAGGCAGGGGAAACTTTAATGACTGCTGTGTTAGGCATTGGAAACATATTTTAACTTACTGATGTAGAATATGGAAAATAATTGCTGGAGCTGTATTAGCAGGATGGATAGGGGCACCTTAGACTCTCCATTACTCTCAGAAATGGAGAGCTCGGAGATTGCTCTCGTTATGGATGGTAGTTGACTTTTTTGGTGTTTTTGTTGTTACAGCTTTATAGAGTACACTTTTAATTGTTTTCGATGGCTTTATTCTTTTTAATGCTGAATTCACAAGGTACCTTGTAGGTTGTTATTAGCTGTCCTGTAAAATTCACAAGCTGGCTTCCTTCGTGTGATGCCATTATTTAGCGGTCACATAAAATGCATATCTGGTCATCTCTTATCAGGCTCATTTAAACAAAGATATTTAAAATTGACATTCCTACACAAGAGTCTAATTTACAAATAGCAGTAAATAGTCCAGGCAGTGTGCCAGAGACACCACGGAGGCTTGTAACCTGATGCTGGCTGCAGTGGATGAGGACTGTGACAATTCCATGCTTTTTTAATAATTAAAACATTGAACTGTTCTTGTCCCTGATCCAAAACAGTGTTGGTAGGATCAATCTTTAAATCAGACACTATATGGCTGCTGAGTGGACTTACTCATAGTGTAAGCTCACCAGCAGTTTTCAAATAATTTTCTGTGTGGATTTTCTTAGTCTGGGATTGAGATTAGTCTGCTGAACACATATTTTTTATATACATACACGCATCGATGGAAAGTATTATTTTGTGTGTTTTAATGAAACAGTAACATTTATAAACATAAATGTTGCCTGTTCACCAAAAAAGGTGTAATGCGAATTAAAATCAACATTTTATGAGGAAACAGTTGACAGGAGGTATGTGAGTTTGCTTAATAAGAGCTAGATTTTTTTTTTAATATTTCAAAGAGGCTATTTATAATGTCAGCCAAAAAGCTTTATAAATAAATGAGGCATTAGGCTTACAACAGAAAGCAGTATAAATTACAACAACGATGATGATTACCCATTTCACTGACAGGCATGTGTAACATTTTATTTGTGTTTGAACTGAAGGAGTCTGATGGTGTATTTTAGAAATAGGTAATGAAGAATTAATTGTTTCTTTATTAATATTAGTGATGTTTAATGGTAATATATCCTCTCACTCTTGGAATAGATGTGTGGGTGACATTGTTCAGAAGTGCTTTCCAATTATTTTAACAGAAACCATATGTACAGAGGGTAGGCGAAGTGCAGGATATCAAGTCTAGGTAATTGATGCTATGCAGACTTTATAGACTTTCTCATTTCGTTTTTAATTAAAGTTTCAGTGCAATAGAATCCTTTAAAGTAAATTAAAATTAATCATCAGTAGGTAAAGCTGCTCTGCGGAGAACATAAAGCCGCCAAAACTCTTTTTCATACTGTGCATATATTGATCAATCAGTCAATATTAATTGATTTATATGTAAATGTACCATGTGAACTATTTGGGAAACCTAAAAAATGTTGGATGTGAATCCTATTAGGGCAGCAGTTATTTTGTCATGGGTGTCAATCAATAAATACTTAAGTAGATTACAGATCCAATATAAATTGTACTAGTTCAACTATGTGATTGCATTTCAAAAACTCTACATAGTTATCTTTCAAAAGATATTTTATGGCATTTCCTTTTTTGTTCATGTTTCAATATTCCTTTCTACAGTGATGATCTTTGAGATCATCAGTATTGAATGGTACATGAAAATGACTTTTAAAAATTGCTTTTCATATGCATGTATGTATTTGGATGAAACTTGTTGTATGCTACGTACTTTTTTTTTGTTAGTAATCTGTATTTTCCACTGAAGAAGATTCCCTTTAAATAAAGTAGTGAATCAAGTTAACTTTTCAGTAATTCAGTGGTGTGTGATAAAATATGGTGAATTGCTATAAAGGAAAAGTCCCAGATTTTATTTAGATAAAAATCTTTCTGGCGTTAGAAGATGAAATCCTGACACTGTTGAAATCATTGTAAAATATCCTGTTGAGTTCAATGGCATTAACAGTTTCACCTTCTGAGTTTGTTGAAAGTAAGGCTAACATGTTAGGAATTAAGATAAGGTGATCTGGGCTTTAAACTTCCTCAGAACCTTCTGCAAATCCAAACCATATTTCTTTGTGCCTCAGCTGCCTGGATGGAAAATGGTGATAATAATTTCTTACATCATAGTAATGCTGAAGAGAGAAACTAAAAGCTGACAGGTTTTTGGTTTTTTTCAGGTTCTGGTGAGTCTGGAATTGTACAAGTACGTAGGCGGGTTCAACAAGTACCCGCAATGTCTGGGTGTTGGATAAATAGCAACCTAGGAATTGTGTGTGTCATCCAGATAACTCCATAATTCATGGAAAGCACAAAAATAACTTTGTACCTAGGAAGTTGTCACGATGTTCACCGAGTGGCATAATTTAACTGTGTTGTGAGATACAACAAATACTGGATAGGCGAGAGAACCTTTCCTATGTCTTTCGCATTTGTTCTCTGTTGACAAGGAGATAGATGAGCAGATGATGAGCTAATTTAAGCACATGCTGAACTTTAAGCATATAACTAAGCCATGTGTTTAAATGCATGTTTTCCTGGTCTGAGGACCTTCAGCTCTTGCTCAACGAGCAGGATCTAAAGAGATCCAAGCCATGATAAGACATAAGGACTTAGCACACAGCCCTTTTTCATTGAAGATGTAAATTCTAAGGTAAAACAAAATTCCATTGTGCAAGCCCTATGGTTTTTCTTTGTCATATTAATAAAGTTCTGCTTGGGAATGGTAAAATACCTCCTTTTTGTTCGTGCACCTGTGTGAGGTTTAATTCAGGTTAGAGAGCCTGAGCACTGTGGGGGTTTCGGTTTTGGTGGTAATGAAAAACAGATAATCCGCATGGTTTTGTGCAAACAAGAAGGGCATGTAGAGGCCGTGTGAATGAGTGAGTTGGGCTGACAGTATTTTTAATGATACGAGAAGAATAAAATAATCCTTTACTTTCTTAAGTCACCCATTTATTGGGCACTAAGAACAATTAAATATGGGAAATAAAATCGAATGGCCTTTTAAGCAATCAATGTAAACTTCTGTACTGAATTACTGAAGAATAAAAATATACTGTGTCATCAGTCTTTAAATACCTCGCTCATTAAAAGGTTGTGCACTGACCTCTGAGCCCTAATCCTCTGGATTATTGGTATTAATTTCTTTTTCTTTTTTGTCTTTTTCATTTTTTTACAGGACAGAGGGAGTCAGTTTCCACATCTATCAAATTAGGGCATGGCTTTAAGAAAACAAGTTATGTGACGTTTAGTTTGAAAGGGGAAAGAATGTGGTTCTGTCTGTCTGCGTTGTTTGTGTGGTGTGCATGTAAATGTAACATTTTAAAGGGGTGGTGGTTTTGTTTTTAAAGAAGGACCTGACTTTTTCAGTGTGTCAGGTATCCATCCAAACGAGGTTATAAGCCCAGGTTTCAGCCTGTGCCTGCTCCCCGGGCTGCAGAAGCTTGGGGCGGGAGAGCTGATGTGCTTCACTGGTCACAGAGGGGACTCCGGGAGCCAGAGCAGCTCCGGCAGCCGGAGGGGTTCTCTCCCACGTGCATCTGCCCATCGCATGACCCAGCTACTTGGTTCCTCGGTGAACTATGGGATGATGGGTCATAGCACCGCAAGGAACGAATCTTCAGCCTTAGCGAGATCTCGGTGACTTGCAAGTACGCGGCTGCTGCTGGCGGGTGGAAAGCTGGTTTATTTTCAAGCCGGTAGCTCGCAGTGTTGATTTTCATCTGTTTTTCCACGGCCCTTTCTTTTTTTTGTTGTCTCTCTGCTAGCAGCCAAATATTACTTAGGTATTTTGTTGCTCTCTGTTTCTGCCTGGTTGTCATCTCACAGCAGTAGTTTCAGCAGAATGAACTTACTGGTGCATGCCTCACGTGTTGTGGCATGGCACTGAACTGCTCCACTGCAGAGTTTTAGGGGGATCATGATTGCCTAAAAAACTTTCCTTTGCAGAGTTGAAAGTGGTGAGCTACTTACATGGCAAGAGGGGTCTTTGGGGGTAAAGGAAAACCATTTTACCCATACCAAAATGTTGAAGAACAGAGCTTGGTACCCTCTTGGGGTAAGAGCAGCAAAGGTGATTCCTTCCATGGTTGAACTTCAAGAAAGATAGTTTTCATGGTTTATGTTCTTTTTATTGATGAGTATGCTCTCCAAGGCTGTCTCCCTGTTTTTGACCTGTGCATAGGCTCAAGCCCAAGCCGTAAGTTCAGTAGTAAATTGTCTTCAGGTACATTTTTTGGGGAAATCAAGCTCCATGCCATTTCTGCTGCCTGGATGGATGATTGCTGTGATGGAGTGGTGGCTGTGCCTTCATTATCCTATTATCCTAATCATTTTTGTGACCACCACTGGTTTCCCTTTCCAAGTTGTAAGGGATTGGTAGAGCATTTTTCTCTACAGTCAGTATTGGCACTGTGTGTTCGCAGCTATAGCAAGTCTGGTGCCTGCAGTGCATTTGCAGTGGGACAGCTTTAAAAGGCTCAGCAGTAATTGTCTGGTGTTCATTGATTCATCTTATATTTATTGTGGTGACTTTAACAAAGCTGATCTCATTTCATATTCATCCCAGTGTTCATACACAACATTTCACTGTAATTCATCATCGTTTAATGGGAATGTTGCCCTGAAACCTTTTTGCTCAGAGGGAAATCTGGATTTGTCTCATCACTGTTTTACCCATAGCAGGTTTGTCAGTCAGGAAAATTTTTCACAGGAATGCTAACATTGATGTGTGAAGCAGATTCAATCACTGGAAATCAGAATAGAAATAAAAAAAAAGTTTATTTCTGCATCTAGGGAGAGAAGCACTAGGAGACAAACTACTGAAGAGTTCTGAACAGGCTTATGAAATAGCTATAAATCCATATAAATTGCTTGTAAAAGGCATATTACCTATTTCTAATTTCATCATCCAAATTCTGAACTGTAGTTGAAAACACTGCCTTTCCATTCTTCTGGTATTTTCATAGGTCAGTGACTTGATGGTAAGTAATATTTCAGGTATTTTTCAGTATAAGAAGCTAAGCAGTTGTAATACCTGTCACAACTGCCTTTGCTAACGATACATAAGATGTTTATATTTTATTTTCTAGGTGTTTTCTTAAACACATACAAAGATCTCATGGAAATTTGGAACTGAACCTTCGGCTGTTCATCATGTATTTGCATGTAAATTTTGTTATGCATGTGTTCAATTACTCAAGTATTTGTCCTGTAAGTTTTTTGGGCTATGTATTTGCATATTTTAGTTTTTCAATTAAGTTTATTTAGCAAGCATTTGACCTGAAGACTGGATAAAGCTGGATGTTGCTGTAAATAGGGAAAAAACTTCAGCTGAAGTGGAAGAACAGCCCCTTTCCTTGTTCTTTATATGGTGGAGTCTTCAGTAGGGCCTGACACAAAGTCCTTGCCAGTCTGTTTGGTGGCTGACATTGATGTGAGCGTGCTTTTCTTCAGGCCAATAAAGGACTTTTTGTTTTAGGCACTTGCTCCCTTTTTTTGCTAGCATGTCCATAAATGGAGTTTTTCTATAAATAGTGCTATTACCTGCCTGATGCCCTTTTCCCTTCAAGTTTGACAGCGTTTCTCTTCCTTGCCTTATAGTTCACTACAACACAAAGCCCAGCAGTTTATTTCTTGTGATGTCTATTTTTCTTTGTTTTCCACTGTCTAAGGTGCTCCAGTGTTTTGTTGCTTGAGCTCTAATTCCCTTTGAACTCATTATCATAGAAGAAGTATAGGCCTAAAGGTGTGCTTCAAATGGAGAAGTTCTTCAGGTTTGGGAATTGTTTTCCTAAAATTGTGAGTAGCGAAAATCTTGCTTGAAATTATTTCTGCATCTTGAGCTGATTGTGGCTAGAGGAAGGCCAGCTTTCTTGGTGCAAAGTGCTGCAGGTACCTGGGACAGTGGTCCTGCCAGCCAGGAGAGGGAAGGTGACAGCAGCTCTCCACGGGTGTCCTGCTTGTTCCTTCTGGGACCAGGCTGGGCTTAAACATTTGCTTATCTTCAGGATGATTTTACCGTGTGCTTTATTTCTTGGCAACTTCAGCACGATATTTTTCTGTCATGAGAATAATAGACGTAATTGAATTTTTCTGTTTGAAAGTGATGTAAAATCTTCTGCATTAGAATAATATTAATGATTTGGAGAAGAAGAGAGGGCAAAACAAAAATCGCATTTTCCTATTAGTCCTCCTTTGGATGCACCAAAGAAACAAGGAGTTACTGAAAATTGTGTTATAACTTGGTACCTAGACTGGAAAGAGATCTCTTTCAAGACAGTGTGGTTGGGTTGAGCCGCTTTTCTTTGCAGCCAGCTCTAAAAAAAAGAGTAGTAAGTAGCAAACAGTTTTTTAGTTTTGTGTTTGTTGTTGGCTTGTTGCATCTCTCACTTCTGCCTGTTGTCCCTTTAGCTCAGGAATGTTTTTTTCCCCAGGGCTGCTTCGCTCAAGGAGGCTTTCTCAGTCGGTAGTCCAGAGAAATTTCTTCAGTCCATTACTGATCTTCTATGGGATGATCCTGAGGTCTAGGCTTGTCCTGTCAGCATGTTGTACGGCTCCCAAATGAACCTTTTCTTTCTCTTCTGTTTTGGCAGCAAGATGGTAGCAGCAATGGTAGAACTGCTTCTGTGTTTCTAATTTGTAATCTGTGCAATCTCCTGGTCAAAGAGGGTGCTTGCCTTGATAATGTGCCTGGAGACTTTGGTGTGCATTGTACCATGAGCTACATAAATCATGTGTACTTTCCTTGATGATAAATTTCTTCTTCAGCTTTGAGGTAGAACACAGAGACACAGGTATGTTTTGTACATGTTTAAACATAGTGTAGTTAAGCTGTTGTATCAACTGAAAGCATTACCCACATCTTCTGTTCTAAGGTGAGGGTACTGATCTTGCTTCTGTGGGGCTGAGATGCCCTCTGTGTGTGTGAGCAGGGTCTGGAGAACCTGTGGAGTTTGCACCCAAAAGTAGGTACAAAGTGGTGACGGGCAACTTCCTTTTATATATTTCTGTGTATTTTCATAAAATGCAGTTTGGTCTTGCTGCCGTTGCAGATTTGCCCGGGCAGTTAGTGGATGGTAGTAAGATGATGTGATAAGCAGGAGAGCAGGATATTCCAAGGAGTTTTCCTGGAGTGCATGGAGGGATGGGAGAAAACATGGCAATATTGAGGATGCTGCATGCACAGCACACGGTCAGTGCTAGTACATGTACCTGTGCCTTTATATTGCACAGAATAATGTACCAAGGACACGGAGAGTGCACACAGCGGTGGACTGCCTGGCTTAGGTGAAGTGGGACATGATTCAGGTGACATCCAAGTATGACAGTATTTGGCAAAGTAATGGGTAATGCTGGTGTTGCTGTTGATGTCCACAGTAAACACCTCAGTTTTCCCTATTGATGTCAAACTGTAGAGAAGGGCTCTTACTGAGAAATGGGTTTGTTTTCTTGTAAGTACTCTGTGTTATCCACTTTGGATTTATTGCTAAAATCCAGTTATATTTATATTATAGTGCTCTTGTGGTGCTGATGACTATTAATCACGTTAAATGTGTTTTACAAAATGAAGATTATCCAAAAAAGCATTTATAGAACTGTTAAGTAATGTAACTATTTGTGTTTGTAGTGAAGATAAATAGCCTTATGCTGATCAGAACACTGGACATACACTGAAGTAAGGCCTGAGACATCCCAACTTGAACGTCAGTATGGCATGATCCACTGTGTAATAGTCCCATGCATGTGGTAGGGTTGTGAAAGTGACTTTTCCCAAAAGCCTGGCGAAGATTTACAGCCATCAGTGGTGTTGCTAGAGTGACAAGAAGTAGAGACTTCCTAAATTGAGTATTTTAGGTGTTTTTAATTTGTCCTAATTCCTTAGAAAAGCTGGGTGAAGCTGAGAAGCGATGCAGACGTGTTAAGACCTCGGTCAAAGTCCAGTAAAAACCTGATATGAGCTGTAAACTGGTTTTTGCATGTTCAGTTGCAGGGGAGGGCTGTTTCCTGCATTAACAGCCCTGAGCTTGACTCCCTTGGCTCCTTCAGGAGTAGTAAGTCATTGCTGTGATGATATGCCTCAGTGATTTTACTGTCTATGAAATAGAGACCGTCTTCATATGAACCTCTGGGGGTTCTTTGTAATAATATTGTATTTTTTAAAAATGGCTGTACCACTCTACATAATCTCCGCTAATCGGTACATAAACCCTGTTTGGCAGTTTAAACTGTGTGCACAAAATACGAGATTTGGCTCTGCCTATTCTAATAGTTAAAAGCTTTACTCTGGTGCAAAGCACATCTTTAATTGTTTCTAAGTGCAGTACACAGGCTTGTCTTTCTGTATGCCAGATATTTTCTATTTTTTCTTCTGGTCCATTGTATCTCTGAGCAAACAAAATCTTGGCTAAATTGAAGGATTACTTTCTGAAATAAAGCCTTGTTCTGTGGAGTTTGCATAAACTAATCTCTCCTGTTGTTCAGAGTTGATCGAATAAAAATTCCGTGTCCATTATTCTGGCATTTTCACCAAGTAATCTTATGTCTGGAGCCAGTTTTCATCTATTTTTAATATATTCTTGATGGATGGGTTTATTTTCTACCTACATATGGCAAAAATGTATCGTTTTAAGCAAGTTACCCTGTTCCCTCTTCCCCCACAAACAAAGGCACTTTCATTAATCTGCTTTCAGAAGCTTGAAACTAGAAGTTTCTCTTCCTGTGCATGAGTAATTATAGGTGGGCCATGGATTAAATAACCTACTGGAAAATCTTTTTTCATCTGTAGCATGGCTGAGGACTTTGAGAATGAGTCTTGTCTGTTCAAGCCTCTGTACTGTGGAAAAAGGCACAAAAGCCATTGGTAGGCTGGAAAAATAAGCTGTTTTTCACGGCTTGGCCATTTTTGCCCTCCATGTTGTAGTTGGCATTAGTGATGGAAGAAGTAGTCATATGATGCTACTGCTGGGTAAAGTGGTTTCTTTTAATTTCGGGATTCTAGATCTCTGTTTTAAATAAGTTTAAGTAAAATATAACTTTAAAAACACCTGTTTCTTTGTCAAATAGAATCATAGAAGGGTGTGGTTTGAAAGGGACTTAAAGACCATCTAGTTCCAACTCTCCTGTCCTCTTCCACTAGCAGAACAGTAGGTGAGAGAGACAAATAATCTTCCAAGATTTCCACCATTCAACATTTAGTAATCATGAAAAGACATAGCTGAATTTTCTAGAAAATTTTTTGCTTCCTTTTCACCTGACTTTTTAGGACTGGAAGGTATATGGAGAGATTTGGAGGGTTGTTTTCCTTTATTTTTTTCCTTCTTCCTCTAGACACAGTTAAGGAAATGAAGCTCCATCACTCTTCATTCAAAGTCAGCGCTGCCCCCTTGTTTGCTGGTGGTCTTGTCTGGTATAACTGTGTATTTCTCTCACTGTGCTTCCACCAAGCTGCCATTGCTTGCAGATCCAGCCTCTCTGGATGCTTGCTCAGTCTCACATGTGACACCCATAATACCCACCCTGAAGTGGCTGAAGGTAGAGCCATGTTCTTCCTTGCTCAAGGAGCAGATACTGCTCCAGTCGATGTAGATTGTCCATGGCCCTCACCTCTTGCCACCCACTAGGTCAAGAGAACATGTTCCTGACCTTGTCAGTGAAGTTTTATGGGTGATATTCTTCATGTTTGGAGAATGAAACTCTGGTGACTGTCCGGAGTGTGGCACCTCGTGTTTGGTTTTAGAGTTGGGTCAGGATGTGGTAAATATTGCTTTGATGTTAATGAGAAAGCATCTGCCTTTCAGTCTTTGGGCATCTTACACATATAGCTTGTTTCCTGGCGTAGTGAGTGTTTTGCTTTTGATTTATAGTTTGCTTTTGGTGTCCACAGCTGCTTTTGGTGTCCATCAGCTGTAGCTGACACTTTCCGTATCAAATCTTGTAATTTTCCAGAGTTAAGATTCTGTTTTTATTAAAGAAGTGCTGCTTTAACATGTGGTCTGGCAGGCACATAGCAAATCTTCAGAAAGAAGACCGAAGTGTTTTGGTGGTCTTCCCTCTCCCACTTCCCCCAAGCCAAATGTCTTTGGATTGTTTCCATAAATATGCAGCACATCTGTGAATTACCAGACTTGTAGAGTTACCTTTCTGGTACTAGATCATGCCAATCCTTCAGATGAGGAGTGTGTGTGTGTAAAAGTAATTAATTGCTGTGTTGATTCCTTTTCTAAGTGATAACACTACAGCACAGGGGTAAGTAAAATTTGCTTTTTGTCCTACCTCCTCAGATGATTTACACTGCAGGGCAATTCTCATTAAGGAAGTCTATCAAATAGCCTGGTTTATATAAAGCTCAGTGACAGCTGGTAAGGATTATGTACAGAATAAAATCCAATGTTTGTTTTCATGTGTTTAGATTTCTAAAAGCCATTAAGGAGACCTAAGCTATGTTCTGGATGCCCTTCCTGTAATTAATACATAGTACAGAGAACAGTGGGATAGAAAGGACTGCTCATCTCTCTGTGACAGATATTCAGTGGCAACACGATGAGCTTGAAACATTCCCAGTCTTCAGGGTAGAACGCGAGATTGGCCTTGCAGCATGCTTTGAGTACTCACAAATGGGGAGTTTAGTAGCCAAAGCATCCAAAGAATCACAAAGTTGAGACTCTGGATGGGAACACACCCCACCAGCAGTTCCATCCAGTTCACAGCAAGGGCTTTCCAGGTTGGGACTACTGATTGATTGCAGGGGAGGGCAGGAGGAGTGGTGAGAGCATGAAGGAGAAGAGAAGAAAAGGAAATAGAGGAAAACAGTGCTTCAGATGTTCAGCACCAGGCACGGTAGACCAATAGCGTGACGTTTTGTTTGGAAATCCGCTGGCAGTCAGCAGAGCTTGATCATTGACGCTGCTGGCATTTCACACAAGCCACCCACTCTCTAAGGAGAAGCCATCTGCTCTCGGGGCTGCTGTCTTTGTGCAGGTGTGTTGCAGCAATCTGGCACCTTGCTGGTGAGGAACAGCCCCAGCAGAGTTTATGTGGGAAAGAGAGCATTTCAGAGATGGTCACATGGAAAAAAGGTCATGGAGGTGCTTCTTGAACACACAAGAAGCGACATCCCCACCTGAATGTTCTAGTCACGTACAAAGTGGCTACAGAGTGGTGGTGCTGGAAGGATTCTTCTCCCCAGCCAATATTTCACTCTGTCTTGGTCCAAATCTGTCATCAGCCAGTCCTCAAATGTGCATGGTGTGTGCCTGTTAGAAGTATTACCATGACTTTTTTGCTAGCTAGCTAGTTACAGTACATGTATTTTATAAAAATGTGACAATACAACTTCTAAGGTTTTTTAAACCAAGGGCTCAGCCATAGCAGAGAATTCTTTTTAGTGGATCTGAATGATATGCTTGAGAGGATGGGGAAACATCTACCTTCTGAGCATCTATTTCTCCTTACACTCTCTTAAGCAAAGAGAAACTTCATTGCTTTGTTTGTTTCAGGTTCATAAGGGAGAAAACAAAGGGCTACTGGTGACAATTAATTAAGTAGAGATAAAACTATGTTAAATGAGAATATTTTTAACTGCTAATTAAAGTCGGAGGGGCTCAATTTATGGCACTTGGCAACTAAGACAAATGAATACAGTTGTTTTTGTTCTCTGAAGTATAAACTGCTTTCCTTGCTTGAGAAGCATCCTGTTTTCTTTAGGTTGAAGTATGTTTCGAACTTGTTTTCACCCTGAGGATTCACTTTGCCTTAATAAATCCTGTTCCTCACCAACTGCAGATGTTGAGGCTGGTGTCATAGTGGCCAGGATGTTTTCTTTCCTTCGTCTGTCTGTCTCCCTTTGCTGTTCAAGCTTTTATTTTTTTATTTTTTTTTTTTACTTTTTTTTTTTTAAACATTTTTTTAAACATTCGCTTTATTGTATTTTCTATGGGGGGCAAGTAACCACCACTCTCACACAATTCTGCTGTCATACTGCTTTATGGATGTGTATTATTATTCTTATTTTCTTACTATTTATTCTGTGACTAGGCCCTTTCTTATGTAAGAGGACAAATTCATGTCCCAGATGACCTCACTTTTTTTCAAACAGGTGTGTCTGACTTGCAATGTCATTTCATCTGGACAGAGGAGATGAATACAGATGGGAACTTGTTGAAAAGTAATGCAGGAGAAATGTGTTTTTATCTAGCAGTTGTCATTTGCCACGAACTATTCTGCAGAACAATATGCATGAATTAAAATTAGGTTGCAGTTTTAACAGTGTGTGGGGTGGGACAGAAGTAGAAAAGATACTTTAAGGGTCTGCTCTGCTCCTTGCTGGGTGGGCAGTGTGCGTCTGTGCAGGAGCATGTTTGTGTGCTTGCATATGTAAATTTGGGCACCTGGGTATGCACACATCTGGAATGAGTTGGGCTCACATTTTCATAGGATCAGACAAATAAACCTGTGATTGGCAGTTAAATGTCTTGGATGTCTGTTACCTAAGGCTGGAAACACAAGCTGGCTTTCTACTTCACCTCCCTTGGAATGATGTTGGGAATGGTACAGGATGGCTCTACTCCACTAGCGTTTTGATATGCTAAATAATACTCCCTGCATCCAGTGGTTGTGTGGATGTCATATGTCCTTACATGCTCAGTTGTACCTGCAAACAGTTACAGCTACTTGTTTTGTTGTTTAGAAAGCATACTAAAAGAAAAAAAAAAAAAAGATGTAGGTTTCGCTTGGATGAGCTGCATTAAAAATAGTAGTGTCCTGACACTGGCTCTTTGGAGTAAAGAAATTACGCTGTTACTGGAGGACCTTTCTGTGCTAGGCAGTGTGCAAATACCCCACAGCAAATAGTCCTTGTGCTCAGAGGGACTGTGGTGTCAGTAGACAAGGCATGCTTTGGGAGAAGGAGCTCAGACCAAATAAACATGAGATGGCAGCAAGTACCTTGCCAGGAACAGGGTTATTTATTGCTTTGTTTGTTTTTTTGGGGTTTTTGTCTGTTTCGTGATGAAAGGGAGTCAGTTACATGACAAGAGGACAGAATTAAGCTCAGGGGGGAGAAAAATGAGTAAGTGAAACTCAGGGAAGCAGGTGCAAGGACATGACAAGGCAGAAGGAGAAAGCCCAGTGTGACATGCTGAGCAGTTTGGGGAGAACAGAGGGCAGGAGCAGAGGGAAAGGAGGGTGCTGAGGAAGGCAGTGGACACGGCTGAAATTACAGTGGTGACCGTGCTGTGGTGAAGAGAGGGAAGGAGACCTGTGTTCAGGGGTGAGCTGGATGCCCTGAGATGGTCTTGAGGGCCACTGGGGAGCAGAAGGAAGAGAAAAAGAGGGTTGCCTTGAGTCTTGAGTAGAAGTAGAGTGGGGATGGACTGTTTGATCTCACACTGTGCTGGTGTCAGGTTCAGTGGGGTACTTTGCTGAAGGCAAGGTACAACTTTTTACTTTTAAATAATGATTTAGTGATCACTAAGGCTAGTGCTTAAACAAAACTCATCCCAGTAAGTGAAATCCATTATGAGAGTACATCTGCATTGATTGTCATGCTGGATCTTTATCCTCTCCCAAGTGTAGGATGGCACATTATCTCAGCTTTCTTCAGACGGATGGTTAATCCATAGTCTTTTGCTGTCTCAGCACACCGATTGGGGATGAACTTGAGACAGATGGAAAGTTGAAGTCAAGTTCTGTAAGTAAAAAAGCGTACATTGGTTAACTCTGTGGAGGCCTTTAATTTTCCTCAGTGAAAAAAGCATGCCAAATGTTAAATAGAAATACTCCTGACATCTGTGCTGCAAAAAGAAGCCCAGGCAGAGGAAACCAAAACACAATGGTCCGTGTTAAGCAGTAAGACAGGTAGTGTTATCACAGCCGTCCCATTGGACTTTTAAATGTAGGGGTTATGTTTCATAATCCATCTTTTGCTGGAAATGGATAAAAAAAAATATGCTGACCACAGAGCCTGGATTCTGCTGAGCTGTGGCAGAGGACTTTCTGTAATTTGATTCATTAGTAACTGTTTAAAAGCAGGTAGGCATGTGTTCTTTTCTCATTGTGGTACTTCTGAACAATGCATATGATGTTGCTCCATAGCGCCTTGAGTGTTTTGGTTGATGAGGTATTCTCCCCACCTTAGATGGCAAGCCAAAAATTATTCTTCCTACATTTCAGGACCATGAAATAGTCCAGTGAAGATTTGGGTGTTTTCTTCCATTTGCATTTGGTAATGTTAGAGATGAAACAGAGGAGAACAAGCTGCCCCGGGAGGTGTGGTGACAGTCGTGGTTATTTGGCATTGTGCTCTTTGTTCCAGTTGTTTGTTTAAATTTAAGTAAATAAAGAGCTAAATTTTCCCTTGAGCCAGAATGGTATTTCAAGAGACTTTTACTGTAACTAAGAGAAGTTGCCTGAGTACTCTCAGGGGATGAGTTTGTTGTCAGTGTCATTACTATCCCGTAGTGAACTGAGGAGCAGCTCTGTAGAGGTGGTCTACAGAACCTGCTGAATATTAAATACATGCAAATATAAGAGGTACGCATGTATGTAGCAGTAAATCTGTTCCATAATGTATGTAGTGTTTCTCTAGGTCTCATATAAAACTGTGAATATAAGGACTCTAAACAGTAGTGTTTTCTTCCAAGCAGATAAAATGATATTCTGTTGTACTATTAAAGTACACTCTCAGGGGTGCTCTTGAGGTTGGTTTCCTGATTGGATATTGTGCATTCCACCTTTACAGCCTGTTCCTTTAAAATATTTAAAGTAAATATCACTGTGAAGACAGTGTAAAATACCAAGTTGGAAAAGCTATTATACATCACGTTTGATTTTTGCATATTTTCAAACCTCGGAAAATGAAGTGATGCTTCATTAAAACCAAGATTATCTAGACAATGAGTGTAAATACTTGCAATATGTTTAAATAGCATTATAACTTTTGCAGAATACAAGATTTTAAAGAAGAACTGAGTTGCTTTGTCTCTGCCATTATGAGTTATCTGTAACATAACGTTTAAC
Source organism: Pachycephala philippinensis (assembly GCA_013397055.1). Taxonomy (NCBI): domain Eukaryota; kingdom Metazoa; phylum Chordata; class Aves; order Passeriformes; genus Pachycephala; species Pachycephala philippinensis. The sequence continues at coordinate 302,600 of VWZT01001851.1, read as the reverse complement.
ACTCATAAGATGTTATACTGCATATAATTCACCCTACTGCTTCTCAGATTCATATGAAACATTTATTTTCAGCACACACATATATATATAGAAAACTTAATGCTGACTATAGTAGAATTAAAGTACTTGAGAATATTTAGGACATATATAAGAAATAGTTTGAGGCTTGCTGGTGCTCTCAATGTAGATCATAGAATCATAGAATAGGTCTGGATTTACCAACATTAAAGATACAATTGCAAACAAATACCACTAAAAATTGTGCCCCATAAAAAAAATGGCAGCTGCTGTTTTCTCTGGTTGTGGATGAGCCTCATTGTGATAGGTAGGGGTTAGATCCTGACAGATTGTGCTGTTGGTCTTGTCATTTGCATTTTTGTGGGTTTTATTGGTAAAATACAGATAAGCATTTTATAGTTAGAACTGTTACCGACAGCTTGACGTGCACTCATATTTAGTGCTATCAAAATGACACTTCTGCTTATGTAAACTTACATGCTTATTACTTATGTCTCCCAAGATAATTGTTCGCTAAACAAGACAAATGTAAACAGGAGGCTATTTTTTCATAAAGTTGCTCCTTCAGCTTCCTGTCCATCCCAAAGGTCAAATCCTTTTCTTGTGAGACCAAAAACAGCTGCTGACGCAATGGTGACAGTGAAGAATGACAATATTATGATCTATGGTATGGTTAAGAGCTCAGAGTTAAAGGTTGTAACAGAGAAACATCCTTTCAGCAGGTTTCTGCAAACCTTAGTAAGTGGCAAAAGAAAAATGCTTTTGAAATGAGCACTCATTTAGAATGCTTATTTCTTCATAGTTCAGTCTTTAAGTACTTTTTTCCTGCAGAGGTCTTTACCTGCTAGGGTGCATTTATATTGCTCACATTGTACAAAATACCTGAGGTATTGAATAAAGCTGTGCTACCACCAAATCTGAATAACTCAACAGTGTTGTCTCTAGCCCTGGTCATATTGCCACTCTGCAGTGGAAAGTTTTATTAATGTTTTGTAGCACACTGAAGCTTGTAAAAGCTCAGGTAAAGGGCTGACTGACCATGGAGTAGGAGACTCAGCCCAAGTCATAACCTCTGATAATCTGCTCCCACCTCATCTTTCACCATTACTGCTCAAGTTGGTTCCCATCTACGAAAGGGTTTGGGATGAAGGCTCAGGTCTGTGGAAGTGCTGTGGTCAAGGTGGTAGTGGTAGGAACAGTCTTGCTGGCACCACTGTGAGGACAGTGGCAGAAGAAAAAATGAAACCACACATCAGGGGCTCTTCTGTGATGAGCTGTTGTGGTTTAAAAAATTAACTCTGTCCCAGAAAATTTACTCTGTCCTGGTCAAACCCAATACCTGAGATCTGGCACAGGCTTTTGAAATGGGCTGTGGAGCAGATATTTGTGCTGCATGAGGCTCAGTGCCCATGCTGGATTCATCCCCAGCACTCAAAGCTGTTTTAGGTTTGCACAGAAGAGCTCTACTGATTTCCCTTCCAAGCAATCCTCTACAAGCCTGGTGGAAGAGGTTGCATTTATTCATAGCCACCTGTTTGTTTGTTTATCGTAGACCTGGGGGAAGTTTATTAGACTTATTAGACATCAAGTTTATTTTTGGTTTTAGCAATTAATGCTGGATGTTCTGCAGTTCAGGATGTTTCACTGGGCAGCTTTTGTGGTGCTTTAAAAAAAGCTTTAATTACTTCTCTCTAGCTTCCCCTCCATATTTTTGTAGCAGAATTTCAGTGATGTTTTTCTAATTATGCTATTAATTTTTTTCTTTAATTGGAAAAGGCAGAAGGTTTCTTTAATGCATTCATTTTTGTCTTAAAAGAAAAAGGTGACACTTTATAGAATGGTTTGGGTTGGAAGGAACCTTAAAGATTATCCAGTTCCAACCCCTCCTCTATGGTTAGGGATTTCACTCACTAGATCCGGTTGCTCAGGGCCCCATTCAACCTGGCCTTGAATACTTTCAGGGATAGGGCATCCACAACATTTCAGGGAGAATAAGGTTTTCTGGAGTAGGCTGGAAGTTGGTGTCACCTAATAGCAAATTACTGTGTTCCTACTTGCAGTTAGGAGCTGCAAAAGTTGAGGCTCTCAATAGCTGGGTTGAGAGGGATGGGATGCTTGCTGGAGGGGATGGTAGCTGGTCCTTTTGTGATATTGATGGTCTAGGACAAGAGAGAGTCCTGATATGGGTCTGATTTTTTTTTTTTTCCCCAGCAGACAAGAGAAATATGCTAGTTTTACATGGGAAACATTTTAGAGAAAATGCACGTAAGAGAAAATGGGAACTTAGAGGAGTATTTCTGGGGTAAACTCATTGTGACCTTTCAGTACCTAAAGGAAGCTACAAGAGAACTGGAGGGGGATTTCTTACAAGGATATGTGGTGACAGGACAAGGAGTGGTGACTTCAAACTGAAACAGGCTAAGTTTAAGTTAGATATTAGAAAGAAATTAATTGCTGTGAGGGTGGTGAGGCTCTGGAACAGGTTGCCCAGAAAAGCTGTGGTTGCCTGGAAATGTTCAAGGTTGGGTTGGAAGGGGCTTTGAGCGACTTGGTCTAGGAAAGGTGTTCCTGCCCAAGGCAGGACTGTTGGAACTAGATGATCCTTATGGTCCCTTCCAATCCAAACCATTCTATGATTCTATGAATTAACTGTAGCAGAAAAAAAAAAAAAATTGCTTAGAGAAAGAAGTTAGAACACTGCTTTCCTATTGCAGGAAAAGAAATGGCAATTTCCCTTATTTTTCCAGACCGTTCCGTTATTTTTATGTGTGTTCCTTGTTCCGAGCAGTCAGTTGAATTTCACAATACTTAACTAATATTTAAGAGTTAAATGTTGACAACTAGCAAACCTTTTAAAATGGTAACCCAGCTAATGGTACAGCTGCCTCAATGAGATGTGCTGCTAAAGCTAGAGAAGCTCAAAAAGAAAAGAAGTTGGCTAATTCTCAGTAGAGGGTAGCAATGGTAGGTAAAAACATTGTCAGTTAAAACATATTTTATCATGATTACCACAGAACTCATTATTATGATTAAAGATGTACTAGCCATGACATGCCAGCTACATGCTGGTAGCAGAAAATACCTGCTGTTTGTAGGTTATTATCAACCTCCTTTGAAGAAAATCTGTCTTTCTTTACATTTGCAATGCAATGAAACCCCAGGCATTTCTTTGTATCTTTAATTTAAGCATGCTTTTCAAACGCAGACACACAGCTGCAGTGAGCAACAAAATGGGTTTGTCATGTTTTGTGGCATCCCACTAAACAAAAAGGGATTTTTTGCAAGTATCTGTGTTAACATTTTGGGATTGTCTGTTGAAATTCTAATCTATTTATCTATCTATCTACCTATGTGAATGAAACAGAAGAAACTTTGTTAACAGTGCTTAACAGAGTACTGCACCTTACTTTGAAACCATAATTTTAATTTCTAATGTATTTTGTACCATAAATAACATTAGGGGAAATTGCTACCATGAAAAAAATCATTAACTATACCGAAGTCATTGGTTTTAAACTGTGATTTGCCTATCATAGAGTCTGATGGAAAAAAATTACAAAAATGCAAGTATAAAATGCAAGTTCAGATATAACTAAGCCCATTTCAGAAAGAGTTTATTCTAAGTGTTTGCAGCGGTTACTTTTCATGCAGAAATCTATGTTAAGGATCAGATTCAATAAGCTCAAGTTACTTGGTCAGATAGATGCTGTGCAAATATTAAACTGCCTGCTTTGTCAGTGAACCGGTGGATGTGTCATTCCTCCTATCTTTATTATTTTTTAAATAATTCAGCACATGTGCACTATTAGCACTGTAATGTGAACACTCCCATGCTGAGGATTTTATTTTGCCTGAGAAGAAAATGAGCTTTGTCTTTCAAAAGGTTGTTGATATCTTGCCTTTTATGACATGCTATTGTCTCCCGATGTACACATCTCAGTAACTAGGTGGTAGTAAGCCTAAATATTATAGGAAGAGAAAGCTCTTCCATTTGCAGTTGTGTATTTGTAAACTTACTGGTTTTACTAACTACAGAAACTCAAAGACTGGCTAGTCATGTCTTAAGAGGTCTATGCCTATTGCTTAACATTGCATTAAATCACAATTTCTATTTCTCTTTCCAGCATGACTTATTTAATTTTTTTTTTTAGAATTTGATCCTTTTTGTATCCTCGTTTTTTTTCTTATCGACTGATGTAAATTCAGCTTTCTATCTCCATTTTTTTTCCTATGCCTCTCACTGTTGCAACTTACCTTGGATGGCAGGTTATTGGTTACTGCCTACGGGAGCCTTTTCCATGAGCTAATTTAGCTGTCAGTCTGAAATTGGTAAAAAGGATGAAAGATGGATCATAGGCCTGGGGCATGCCTAGACCAATATCTAGCATATCCCTTTCTGGAAGTACGCTTATTAAAACAGATTTGAAAAATATTTTTTCCCAATCTTGCTCTGCCATCATTTCATCCAGCTAAGAAAAACATTTTCACAGTGACACTACTGATTCTTTGGCAGCTCTCTTTTTTTTTCTGAGAGGAGAAAACAGTATTTAGATACAAGATCAATAGAAAAACAAATAGACTATTATATTCCCTAGAGAAACCCCTAGAGAGAAGACAGATGTGCAGAAATTTAATATTCTTGTAGGCAAAAATCACAAACATGGGGGTTCTGTTCAGCTGAAATGAGCTGTGGTAAATGTGTATGAAATAAACATTTAAAAAGGAGTAATAAAAAAAGGAACGCTTTCGGGCTAGGCTGAGGTGCTGTGTTTGAATTTGTGGCCCCTTCAAAAAGTAATTTTGCATCTACAAATAGTGCTTACCTTAATATTATATAGCTCAGGCATAACTTCATATAGTGAGTGAAAGGAAGGTTTCTCTCCATCTGCTCTTTTAGGAGGTACTCATCCATTCACAAAGTTCATACAGAGAACTGTGTCTTTAATATTGCCTCAGTTTTTTATGAAGATAATTATATTCTTCTGCCTGACCTTGAGCCTGTTGTTACTAGGATTAGGTATGTGCTTTGGTTTCTTTTCCAGAATAATTTGCAAATAAAAGTAATCAAAATATGTAATTTTCAATAACAAATTAAGTGTGTCTGTCCACTTTCTGTCCTTACAAGTCAAATCCTGTTGTTGTGGCTACTCGGTGAAAGGAGTAAACTTAAACTTTCTGTATCTGCTGTGTCAGGCTTCTTCCTGGAGCTCCTGCACTAAACATCTAATCAGGATGATGAAGGGTTTCCCTCCTATTGGAGAGGCTGCAGGATGAGTCTTAAAAAAACAAGGTAGTTGGCTGATGTCACACTTCAGCTGATGTTCTTGCACCTCACCACAAGTCTGTTCGGAGGATTACACATTCAGCTTTTTTGAAAAACACAAATTTTCTTCCCACCCTGTTGGTTTTCCTGATCACATTTATGTCAAGGTCATCATTCTCTTCTTCCGCTTTGAATTTGCCCAACGCTGAAAACTGTCTGTGGATCAATAGACTTCGCGTTTTAATTTTAGACACACAAATACCATCACAGAGCTGTGAAAGCAGTGTTAGTTTCTGTTCTTAATATTTAGCACATATCAGAAGCAGCTACAAGCTTCTGCCAGCTTGGACCTCGTTTGGGTTGGACTAGATTTTCTACACGGAAAATTCTATAGTGCCCTTTCCCTTAAGGAACATATTTTCCAAAGTACAAGATACAATAGGTGTGTGTGTGTCTCAAACGGTGCAGGGTTGGAGAAGTTCGTGAGGAAGGGAGAAATTCAGCAGTAGTACATGTAGTTCTTAAGCTACTTTGAAGTATGTTAAATCATACCTGTTACTGATGTCTTCTTCAAAACAGCATAATTTTACCTCTACCACCAGCTTTTGTGTAATTTAGACATAAAATTGATTTAAAGGGAGTTGGATGTGCATGGTATATCATCTTAAAAGTTGAAACATTAGCATTTTTGTTTGTATTTTTCACTTTCTATCTCATGATTCCTTGAAAATTTGAAATCTACTTACGTACTGAACATTTTTAACCTAAATGGAGTATGTACTTGTGCACCTCTTAAATTGTCATTTTAGACTGTCATTTGTGAGTGGCTGTGACTCTTGGTTGTGGAATTCCTTAATGTAATTCTTGGGTGCTTTTATGTATATTGGCAAACGTCTCTTTTATTAGTGTGGAAATACATAGGAAGAGAGGTCTAGTAACGTGGATGTGTGGATCATGAACCTGTGGATACCAAATTTTGTTATTCTTATGTGATGATAGTCTTGCCAGGAAAATAGTGTAGGTTTCCAGAAGGACAATTGATGTTAACACTAGAAGAGTAACTTCAAAAAAAATCTTGTATGAGCATCTTTTTCTTCTTCTTGAGATTCAGAAATCTGGAAGAAAACCTAAGGATGAATGGTGATTTTTTTTTTTTTTTTTTCATGCTCACCAGTGTTAAGCAATGCATGCCTGCAAGCATAGGAATCTGATGGAAAAGTTATGATCAGATAAGAAAACGGAGAAGGTCTATCCAGAATGAACACACTTAGGAGACAAAAAAAAAATTCAATTATGTACTAATTGGTCCTGTTTTTGTAGAAACTGATCTTCTGCAGTTTTATTTGGTTGCTGAAGGATGTAGACTTTCATTATTAGGTGTTTTGAATTAGGTGGTATAGAACAAGCAGCAGAGCTGGGATTAGAGCTCCAGACATCATGTCAATTCTGCACTCTATTTGCCACCATAAAGAAAAAAGAAAAAAAAAAAAATAAAAAAGACCTTCTTTATCAATAACTAATACTGTTGTTATGTATGTTACAAACCTGCAAGTCACTAAGCACACTTAACTGTTCTGGATTTTTACTGGGAATTTCTCAGTGGCCCTTGAGGTGATGGTCCATGTTTCTCACACAGCTTTACTGAGGCAGGATATTTACAGACTGTGTTATACTTGCCTTTCTGTGCACCATCCCTTGGAGCTGCTTCTGGGAGAGGTACCAGCACTATGGGTTCTATGTGCCAGTGCTGCAAAGACAGGAATAACCTGAGCTGGAATAATTTGAAGACTAAAGAAAGTAATGAGAGAAGGACCAGAAAACCCTTCAAATGATATAGATAATAAAGCTCTGGAGAAGACTGCCGTAGGAGATTATGAACTTCCCATCACTAGAAGTATTTAAAAACGTGTCTGTCAGGAACAATACTGGTGTAGTTTATCCTGTCCTGGGGTGAGATGACTTCTTGGAGTCCAGTCTTACCCTTCTGCACGGTGTTAAGGTCTCTGATATGTTGGATGTTACATGAGTAACCTAGAACATCTGCCTCGCTATAGTCATCAGCCCTCCCCATCTCCCAGCACACAGAATAAGGATCCCACCACAGTGTTTTTCTGGATTTTTCAGGAATTCTGCCTTGGAAAGCTCTTTTCATGTGAAGAAGGAGTGGTTTGGCAGACAGACTCTGGCTCTGCTTGCTGTCTGTCAGTCATGGGGCTGGGTGTCTTGGGAGTCTGTTTCTGCATGGCCCATAGGAGTCCTTCAACCCATAGTGGATGGAGCCTGAACACCATTCTGGATGTGTGAGGCCTCTTTGAAGAGAGCTTTGCAGAGAAAACAGGAGCTTGTGTGTGCATTAATGTAGGTCTGGACGTCTTGTGCATTGGTGGCACTTGGAGACATGATTTAGTGGCGGGTTTGGCAGTGCTTAGCAGTGATGGACCTAATGATATTAAAGGTCTTTTCCCATCTAAGTGATTCTGTATTTCATGTGCAACCTGGTCAGAGGTGCAGAAACTCCATCTTACTCCAAGCTTGGGGTGCTGATGCCTGCTGCAAGCTGGAGGACTGTAGCACAAGGAAGGGCTGGGGAAAATGCGATGTAGGACAGACAAGGTTTGTCTCTCAGGAATGTGAAGTCATCCTAAAGGCTCCTGCCTTTGGCTGCACAGCTTTAGTCAGAGTTGTAAAAAATTAATTATTCACTTGCTGAAAATTACTGAGCACTCTCCTCAAGCATCTGTTTCTTCAGAGAGAGGCAAAGTCTATGTGAAAAATGTTCTGCAGTGAGGACTGGGTGCAATAGCAAATATCAACTAATTTTTTGGCTGGAGCTTAGTTTCGTTTTGACTGATTTTGACTATATTCTTTGGCTTTCCAAAAACTGCTGTGTATCAAAAAATGGAATTTTAAATGTCTGAAAAAAGAAAAGGGCCCCTGCAGATAATTCACGTTGTCCAGAATGGAAGAGACATGTGAGGAGCGATGCTAACAGTCTTTTGTCTCCATGTCCCCTAGTGTTTTTTTCTACTGTCTTGTTTGAAAGCAGATTGTGTGTGAAGGGTATTTAAAAATATCCAAACTGATCAGAATCATCTATGGCATGGAGGCAGAAATAGCCAGGAAAACAAACAGACCGGAGATGAAATATGGATGAGATAGACATACTAGTGTTTCATGAAAGAGAGAGCTTAAAACCAAAAGCCAAGAAACACAAATACAGGGAGTTAAAGTACAGATACTTTATGATTCACGTTACTGTCTTCAATTAACTATGATATAGAATTGCGCAATTTTTTCCTTTCAAAAGAGAAATCCATCTCCTTGCTTATTTTTCCACTTGCTGCTTTCTGTTTAAGTTAATTCAGCAGTAATTGGATACACTGTGTCTAATTCTTAATAAATCAACGGAACTTTATAGTGATATTGACAGTGGCTTTGCTTGCCCCATTGTTTCTATCAAGAGTTTTATTCTGCTTCAAAACAATTTGCTGTGAACGCCCTTGTTTGTTTGCCACACTAGGCTTTGTTCTGGTTGAAAACTTTGATTTATAACTGTATATAATTGATGGCTGTGGGGTAGGTGGACTATAGCTATTGCTCCTCCTCTTTTAATCTAGCTTTGCGTAGAAATCCATGTAGTGGAGCATTCTCAAGGGAACCAGGCTGGGAAATTCTCTGTATACCCAATGGGAGGCCATTAATCATAGTGAAGAGTCTCTTACTGGCTGCAAGCATGTTTGTGAAAGTCAGGAAAACAAAAGTGGACCACCTCAAAATGACTGATCAAGAGAATAGATGTTAAAGCCAATGTATTCATTGTGATACATCAAAAAAAAAAAAAAAAAAGAGGAATCGTTTATGCCTTGAAGTATATTTATTCAGATAGATTTGACATATTTAAAGATATTTTATACACTAGTAAATAACTATAATTGTAGATGTTAGAGATCAGAATCCTAAGAAAATTAAATAAAAGTTTTGATGATTGCTACCGTGGATCTGAGAGAAACTTCGAAAGCACCAGACAAGAAATGCCCAAAGCATTTGCTGAATGTGTGTCAGAGCTGAGCTGGTTAAAGAAATGTGCTAAAAACTCTAAAATGTCAGGTGAGATTTTGATGAATACTTGTCACAAAAATGTCTGGTTCAGAACTACCAAAAAAAAAAAACAAACCCTGAATTTTTTAAAAAATTAGAATTTGCAGCTTTTAAAGAATAGGTTTTTTTCCTGCAGCTTGTGCATTCTGGCTGTGGTCCAGTGCAGGTGAGGAAGCACCTGAGAGCACCCGCAAGCTCTCAGAGGTGGCACTCACCTGCATACTGTGAAGCTCAAACCCCCCTGTTTTCAGGACTGGGGTCTCAGTGCTTCTGCAGGTCCTGCTGTCTTCTCATATCCTTCACAAAAATGTGCTGCTCAGATGCAAACCTGAGAGGTTCCAGTTGTGGCTGCTCCGAAGGTATTCGTACAACAAAGTGGTTGTGCTCGAAGTTGAGTATAACCAAGCTGGATATGAGATGGAGTTACAGGAGGTGTTTTTGTGCTTAAAAATTTCTGCCCAGCAGGGAGAAATCAAGGAAGTAAAGAGGCTCAAATGCAGTTTTTAAGCACTGACAGTCTTGACTTTTTCCCATATAAATAGCCATAAACTATAGGAAGAGAGGTATTGTAATATGACATAGTAACATTAACTTTATTTACTAGACAAACAATTGGGCTTTTTTTTTACTTTAGAGGCTAAATTTAGTGCTACAGTTTGTGTTCTCATGAAGCGGTGGTAGAGCAGCATACTTAAATCAGTTTATTTACCTCCCAAAAGTCTTCAATGAATCTTCCTGCCGATTCCTAATGATTTCAGCCTATGTACTTTAAAAGAGTTACTAAAATTCGTAAATAATTTCCTTGAATAAGGCTTAAATGTGAAAATGGAAATAGCGCTTTCCACAAATTATAATACATTGTTTCAATAATGTGATAAAGTAAGATGGAAACATTTTCTCCAGACATTGGTACAGTAAAAGCTACAACTTATCCTGACAAAATAGTTACAAAGTTTAAAATGCCATAGCAAGCAATAAATTAAATCTTAATACAAAATGTGGAAGAATAAATGTTCATTCTAAAGTACTAAGTATATATTTTTTCTTAGTTTATACTAAATTTATGGCATTGGGGAATAGGAGTAAGATACTAACTTACATCTGGTAATTTTTTTAAGATTAAGGGCACCCTTACTTTCCTGTGATTAAGAGAAACAAAAACTCACCTTAGTCTGTCTTTTTCCCGTTTATGGAAAGGGATTCACTTCAGATATATGTTTTGCTATTTCCAGTATTTGTGTTCCATTTTTATTCAATACTGCTTTATATATTAGCATGACTTAATTTCTTTTTTCTCATACTAAGTTGAAATGAAAATACAGTCTGTGTCCAAAGATGTATATTCATGCTTGACACAAAGCACATGTTAAGCTGTGGTTATTTCAAGTTAAGCATATACTTAAGCTGCTCTCAGCAAAGATGACTTCTCTGAGCTGCAACTTCCACCCTTATGTACTTTATTAAATTGCAGCCTTGTCAAACTGAGTGCTGTGTCCTATTTTAGTGGTGTTCCATGCATGGGTGTAGCACTGCCACTAATCTTAAATCCCTTTTAGTTACTGGCCCTTCACTTGTTTTCTTGTTTCCTGGCATGGTGGAAGTCCAACCGGAATGAAGTCCAGGCTTAAGTGTTCATCTCAACTATTCATCTTAGCTTTCCCTATTGTTATGTTTATGCAGAGTTTTATTAGACTCATGGGATCAAAATGTATTCCTTTAGTTTTACAAAAAATGAATAGCTTTTGTACATTCTTAGCATTTAAAGTAAACACAGGGAGTTTTTAAAGTGCTCTTTTTTTACCAACAACTACAATATGGTCATCTATTCTAAGCATAAATCATAATTTCATTATCAACAGAGAGAGGTCCAACACAATATATATGTATAGTTGAATGATATAAGTGGCATTTCTGTGTAAAATGTATTCCCTTGCCCAAGTAAACACTTCATAACAACATGAGTGAAAAGGTGTATTTAAAAAATGAAGGCTTAAAGCTTGTTACTTATGAGTTACACGGAATGCAGTTTTTGTAAAATATGAAGCTCACTGGATATGATCCAAACCAGCTGAACTATGTTAAAAGGTATAATAAACAGTCATAGCTTTGCATGCAGTTATTTAATTGGCAAATAGATTTTTCTATCACTGTCACTGGCAATAGCAGCCATTTGATACCAGGGCTTGGATTAAATGTTTCATCAGTAGTGCCTATTTAAGGATCTTTATGGAACAACAAGTTAGTCCCCTGGGCAAGCCCATGTCAACTGCAATAAAGAGATCCACACAAGTGAACGAGATGTATTTTTGCAGGATTTACAGGGAGGCTACGATTCGCTTTTCTATCTGGATGCTTTGAAGGCTGCTTCCCATTTTGTTTAACAACAGTGTCTGCTGGTGGCAAATGTTGAATACCGAACATTGCATATCCAAAGGATTTTTATAATTTTCTTGCGGAAACGGATTTATAAATGGTTGTCATCTTTCTGGAAAGAGGTGAGTCTCTGATAAAAGCAGGTGTTGCAAGATTTCGGTAGTTTTAGTCTTCTGGTAAATATTCTGCATCTAGACTAAACCTACAGATACTCCAAGTATCTGCTTTATTTTCTGCTCTCTCATTCAGAAGAAAAAGTCAGAAACCCCTGAACACCTCTCTCACCCTTTTTATAAAAGGAAAATGTAATGTCTGTGGATTTCAAGATTGCTTGACTTTGTTTAGTCCACTGTCCTGCTCATAAGGACCCTGTGCATGTAGTTAATGCTTGCTGCAGTGTTTTATAATTGGTTCGTATAATATGTGCATTTGTCATTTTATAACACATTAGTTGAATTTAGAAGCTTTTTTAAAGTTAATTTTGAATATGTATCTGTGCTTGTCATGGAGCCTCAGTCAGTTCTTCTTGGCAGCTAGATTAATTTTTCCCTGGTTGATTTTAATTTCAGGATTTTGTTTAATGTCTTTCATCCTGAAATTCTTTAAGAACAGGCAAAAATACATGATATAGCTGAAACCGATTGCATGTACTATTCGTTTTCATGTCCGTGTAAATGTGCTGGGTATAAATTTAAGTCTCAGCTGTTCATTGGCATCTTTTTGATCTGAACTGGTGATACTGCATCTAACCTCCTTAGCTAGGTTACTGCTTTCTGAGGTTGAAAAGTGGAGAGCAAATGCCTCTGAGGTTGAATTAAATGAGCCGTTTGCAACAGATTCAAACTCTGGTGAATAAGCATCTTTCAGGCTCACTTGAAACAGTTCAAACTTTTGTTTACTGACTCTTCTGTGGTGTGAAGCAGAACTTATACTACTATTACTTCAAGAATTGATTCTGGGCTTCTGGTGAGCGTAGGAGTTGTCCCGTTACACACACTTGGAAAATTGTGTTCTCAAGAGGGTTTTATATACATATATATATATATATATACTATTTATATCTCTATGTGTACCAATTATATATGTATCCATATATATTTATAAGTATTTGTATTTATAAGTTTATGTAATTTGTATATTTTTTGTATTCATATTCATATATATATAAAAATTAGTAGGTGTTTTTCTTTTTGCTTAAACATGCTTTCTGAACAAGACTCATTGTGTTTTTATCATACATAAGGAAACAAAAATTTCTAACTGTACAAGGGCTCTTTTACACCAGCTGGTAGTGCAGAAATGCTTCTAAATAGTAGTATCGTATTTTGCACCCACCATAATGTCTTCACAGTCGTGTCAATGTAAAAGGGCATAAGTTTAATGTGCACTTAAGAGTTGTGACTGTTCAAATTTCTCTGTGCAAAATGGGAAGGGGAAGCAAGGGAGCAGGTGCATCGCTCAGCCAACCCTTTTTTCCTTTTATTCTCCTTAGTCCCTGTTGTTTCCTGTAGCCTCCTGAAGAGCTGCCAGCCAGTGTTAACTTAGATCTTGTTTGTGGGTTATATAGTCATGAATTTAGATGATTAACATAGGGCTGTTCTCGTTTCATGCCTTGCCTCATATGTGGTTCTTTCCTGGGCTGATGTAAACGATGGGTATTTTTATGATAGAAAAAGTGTCCGAGAGATATGCCTTTCTGTCCCACTTAGGTCTGTCCTGTTTGTAGTTGTATTAAAGAGTGAGTGTTAGGTTCTGTCTGGAAGAGTGAAATCTTTTCATGCCTGCAATATTATTGGTATTTAAAAAAAAAGAAGACAAAAAAAAGATGTCTGGTTTGAGCTCAAAGTAAAGTCCCTTCTATGTTTTACAGTAGCTTCAAAATGTAAAGGTCTCTTCACTCTGCTTTTTTTGCACTGTTGTTAAGGACTAACAGCCTGTAAAACTGTGAAAAACCTACTGGTCTGTCCTTGAAAGCAAGACCTCAAGACTCTGTCCTCCTGAAGGGCTTGGAGGGAATCATCTAACTAATCAGCTATTGACTAGACAGCAGGTGGAGATTGCTTAGTTTATTGATAAATCATCAAACAAGTAGATGAAAAAAAATGTTAGTGACTAATCTGTGTGTCTCTGTATACTTAAAACCTTGAATTGTCTTCTGCCCTTGTGGTTATGTGTGCTCACTCAAGGTGGCAAGATTTTTGTGACACCAAACATATTTCCAGAGCCAAGCCATTTGAGGATGTGACCATCTCTGAATAATTTGCATTGCTGTTGCAGAAAAAAAATAATGCCATGTCATCATCACTGAATAAATCTGTCCTGTTCCATTGCTCCTCACCAGGAGCACACATCCTTAGGTTTCTGTGCTCTCTCCCCTGTGGGTTGCTTGTGCCTTCCTCTGTGTCTCGAGGAGGCAAGAGATGTGTATCAATTTGCATGATAGTTCAGCCTTGTAACCTGGAGTGCAGTGGCTGCTAATGTGTTTTTTGGGTAGGTTTTTCTGCTTGTACAGATTAATGACCCGATTCGGAAGCCGTTCCACATGCTGGACTCCTGCTGATTTCTGTTTGTGCAGAACTGCAAGGGAAGCTAACTTTGAGCATATATCCTGGCATAATTTATTCAGGGTCCAGTCCTGGTGCCCAGCCAGAGTTGAAATAATAATAAACTGGCCTTCGCACTTTCATCCTTGTTTCTCTCATCTTGAGGCAGAGATTTTTCCTGTCTGCTGAAGGAGGTGCACTCTGAGTACAGTGGGCATGGATAGAGGTTCTGTGGACCTCTGGTGCTCCTCCAGGCACATCTTCAAGCTGCCACAGAGCACACAGTTTGGAGACAAGAAATGAGTATTTGCTTCTCCCTCAGTTGCCATGCCGTAAGAGTGGCTGCAGTATTTTGAGGAAGAGTTGAGCATTTCCCCAATGCATTTATTGCACCTTTAATTTGCACCTTCAAAGCACTGTAGATTTTCTTGAAGTTCAACAATGGAAGAGTCTGTTCCCCTTGTTGAGGCCTCCATTTGGCGTTGTATGGACTCTTAGCTCTCATGGGAGCAGGCGTGTGATGGGTCTGTCTGGCTCAAGGAACGATGGTTTTGCCTGTAGGTGATCCAAGAAGTAGCTGGGCATGTTATCACTCTGTCAGATCTAGAGGGCTTCACCACCTGACCCCATCTCCAGCTGTGGATATGCATCTCCAAGCTTCTTACTGCTTAGTGACTGACCTATGAGTTTTCATTTTAGAAATTGTGTATTTCTGTCTCCTAGAAATAGTAATAATCCTGAAAACCCATAGAAACCTAGTTTCCTAAGAATTTAAAGATCCCATTTCTGTCCATGTTGAACAGCAGTATACTTGAACCTAAATCTTTCCTGGCTTCTTGACAATACACTTTTAAGGAGCAATTCTTCCCTGCAGAAGGCAGTTGTTCAAAGGACCTTGGAGATTTGTAATGCTAGAAGTAGCCAAGGTGAGGATGGATTAGTAGGTAGAGTGCAGGTGCATGTTAAATGCAATTTATCACATGGATGCCACCCTCAGGTATGTGCATGGATGGGTTGAGAGATGCCTACCTAAAGCTTTAACTTGCTCAGTGAACACTTAATTCAGAGGATTTTCAGTTTTCACTGCTTCTAACAGCATTCTGCAGTCATAGTTTCACAAGATTAGCTATTCTTGAATAGGTTTTCCATTGTGTTAGGTGTAGGCACATTGCTCTGCAGAATCACTCAAGCATGGATGTCTTTTTTTTCCGTCTAGTTGTTTCAACAACATGCCTGTTGTGACCACTGAGAGATTATCACTGCCTGGTAGGTAGTATTGTGTCTTCTCGTGGGGGATTTCATCTCTAGGTTTCCTGCACACATTTATGGGAAAGACTTCTGTTGTGAAAATCCCTGTGTGTCTCTACCATCTCTTTTTCCAGCAGCACCGGACACTTAGATTCTGATTTTACATGTATATTAGTGTGGCACTGTTGAGATATCAGTGAATTTTTGTGATGACATCCTTAAGACCAAGTTATCTGATTTTGTAACTTGCATTTGGCTTGTACTGTCTCCCAAGAATATCTATTTGCGTTTTCGTCAGAGACTTCAGAGGCAGTATCTTTTCAGATATGAAAAGTAACAGCAATAAACTACATTAGCAAATCCTCCTACAAGCTTCTTCTGTTTCCTCAAACTTCATGCTTAATAGTTGCTGGTAAATATTCTCTCTTTTCATCAAAGTAGCTTGTAAAGATCAGTGATTTTAAAGAATTCATGCTGAAACTGCACAGATCTGCTTAGTTATAGCTGCTAATTGACTGCAATATGAGAAGAAAAAGAGGATGTATAAATCTGAAAACGCTGCAAAAAGTTGATAGGAAAGTGACTGTGATTTTGAAATGACGCTGTGTCTTTTTTGGTCATGGGTGGGTGAGACCGGATTCATTTAATGCCAATAGCAAAGCGTCATTGTCTTCAACTGGTCTGAGATTTTGCTGTAATGGGTGTGGTGAGAGACATTTGACATTTTCTCTTTGATACCTGAAACCACCACAAAAAAAAAGTAAAATACTGTGGTTTCTTTTTCTGTTACCACGTAGACTGTACCTCTGTTTTTTTCCAAAGTTCAGCTCGTCCCTCACAGCTGAGCTGAAAAATCAAATACCAAATCTGATACACTCGCATTCCATGTGGAAAAGAAAGCCTGGATTTGGAGTCAGTCCTACCTCTGAATAAATAGAGCCTGCTTTTTCAAACAAACCTATGCTGATTAATAATGCACTGCTGTACTGTGCCAAAGTAAATTTTGCATAAGGGTAGTGAAAAAATACATGAAACTTGATAATCTGCAGTGAGTTTTAATTTTGGTTGATGTGAACTTGAAATTTAGGGGCTCAGAACTAAAACAGTAAAGAAGCTTAATCTGCTGCTGTCTCTAGGAAGTGCTGCATTTTGCACAAGTTTCTTCTGTAGGTTTGTGGAGTTTTTGGTTCTTCCAAGAAAAAAACAAGTCCGAAGCTTTGATTCCTCTTTTTCTTTTCTCCCTGAGCAAAATCCCTTTAGTATAAAAAGGAAAAAGCAAAGAAATGTAACAGTCCATAAGCCACTAAAGCATGTTGTTTATAACATGTAGTTAAAGTGTGTTTCTCCTGGTACTGGCACTTCTTAAGCCAGATGCAAAGCCCGAGCAAGCAAGTGGATGCAAGTCTGGTCTTGAGCATTGTGGGGAGGCTAACTGGTGATGGTCTCTGTTGGGAATTTATGCTTCTACTGAATTCCTGAGCTTTGAGCACGGCGTTATCATGGGCTTTGTGCAGTCTGGATTTTGTTTCTTTGGATTGAAGTGTGCATCGACAATGAGACTGAAGTGGAAAGAGTGAGTGAGTTCAGAAGAGTAAGGTAATGCGGTGAGAGCATGGTGGTAGCAGTAAGAAAAATGTGTACTTTGAAGTGGATGTAAACATTTAAAAATGAATACGTTTGCAGTTCGTGATTTTTCATGGTTGGCCTGAATACAAGAACACTAATGCATTGTAAAGAGATAATTCCTTTAAATACTCACAGCACCATCTTCGGTGGAGGTGAGGAATCATATTTCAGTTTGTCAAGCTTAACCATGTTTTGTATTTATTCAGGAATTATTGCAGTGTAGCAAAAGGTGAAATTTTTGCTACAATGTGTAATCAGTTCATCTGCTGGCTGGTGGATCAAGCTATGCAGAGAAGCAGTTAAGACATCACTCTCCTCTTCGCTGTTTGCATTAGTTTTGCATCCAGCTGCTTTGCCTCAGCCAGTGCCCAGTTCTGTTGTGCTCGACTCAGTAAATCATGGCTAATAAACAGCAATTTGTTAATGTGATGACGTACAAAAATATGGCAGTATATATAGGGCTATGGCTTTTACATGCTAATGAGCTCTCTGTTCGTTATTGTATAATTCTTCCCCATTGCCTTTCTGTGATGGAAGTGCTCTGTTCACAGCTCCTGCCATGTGCAGTGTCCCCGTGGAGACCGTGTGCGGTGCACACCTCCCTTTTTTATCTAATAAGTTCCTAGATGCTTGTAGAAGCTTCTCTGAGATATATTGTGAAAGATACTACTGAAATTAATACTTTGCAAGATTACTTATTACAAAGAAAATAGTGATAGATGATTTCTACTTTGTGGGAGCTGTGGGGAGGTGAGGGGCTAATTTATGATATTGTGAGCTTTAAAAGAATATATTCAAAGAATTTTTTTTTTTTTGCCTGTTGAGGATGCTGCCTGTCCTATTTACATTCCTTTTCTTACTGCCTAGAATTGCTTTCTTTTGTTATAGGAGGCCACTGTACCTACGTTATTGACTGGTGAGCTATCCAAGTGCTAAGTTTGCAGTTTTTGTGAAAGCTGTTTGGTTCTGATTATATCCAGTTCAACCTGTTCTGTAACTTGGTCTCCTTCCCTATTTACTGTTGTATGCCTTTATTTATAAATATCTTTTTTGTGCTCTTTTTTTTCTATGCCTGGCTCATAAAATCACAGCCAGAAGTACAAGCTTTATGACTATAAAACAAGTCATGCCTACCTTGTAGACTGTGTCATCTGCTGTGATGTTGTATTCTATGTATTATCAATTTTACTGTAAGAGGAAAATTAGAGCATGCATTTTCCACATGAAGAAATCAAATGTAATCTAAATGCAAACCACAGGTTTTATTGCACAGTAATATTTGATAGCACTGCTATTACTAATCCCAGCATGACAAGAAACACAGCATAGTTATGAAGTTCACAGCACTCATTTTTTAATGGTCTTTTTTTGGTTAGGAAAGCCACAAAGCCAGGGCAGATTGTTTGCCAGTTGTAGTCTCAGACTTGCAGAAATGTTAGTGGAATATTGTACATTTTTACAAATAATTTCGGGTCTGACAGGAATACATATCCTTTCTAATTTCCATGAAAACATTATTGAGTAGTAAAAATAAAATGAGATAATTAACTATATCCAATAAATACCTTATTATCAGTGCTTTTGTTTCTGTAGGGTACTTTATGGGGAGTTCTGGTTTTTTTTTTTTTTTTGTATTTAGGGTTTTAGGATCTATAATCAAAGAAATAAAAGAACAATGATTGTGTTACAGTAGAGTGCATCTGCCTCCCAGGTGGGGAGCACTCTGCCACTGGTTTTGTAGGTTATTCAGAACTATTAATATGACAATGAATGAGTTTCTTTCAGTCAGTTTTGGTCAGCTTTGGTAAAAGTATCACAACTGACTTTATAATACAGTGGTAACCCAGGAGTATTATGCAAGTGTGCAGTTTGGGAGTGTTGGCTATTAACTGACACAGGCCAGATGAGAATGTGTTCTGCCTTCTTGAGATACGTTTGTTTTTCCATGACAGCTACTAAACACAGATTAACTGTGGATGCAGTCCATAAAGGCCAAGCTGGACTCAGCTGTGATCAAATCAGTTGCAATTAGAAGTGCATTTAGTATGCTTCCCTACATTTTCTTGTTTGTGCTTGAAGAACACTTGGTGTGTATGGTTGTACTCATGATGCGGAGTCTCCTTATCCCATTTGTATGTGCTCTGCATAGTTATCAAAGTGTGCTTTGGCCTGGGATGGAAACACAGGTGCAAGCAGGACATGGAGTTGCAACTGCAGAGGGACTTTGGAGACTCTTATTGCCAGAAGAGAAATTTGGCTAAAGCCTGGGGTATGTTACCTATTTGCAGATGATAACTAGTATTTAGTAGAAATCCTCAACAGCTGTTGCGAACTCATGTTATCCTGAAATCAGAACCATAGTCCTCTCTGATAGGTGTCTGGATTGATACTTACTTAAAGTGAAGGATACTACCTGCCACATCATGGATTTTGTTGTTTCCATTAGATAAAATTTTCATACAGTCCTCTATTTTTGAAGCAGGGATCTAAACTGGGTGTATTGGACACATCAGACCAGGAGAAGTCAGTGCTGCTACACAGGCAGGCACTTCCTGGGGCCTGGTCCCTGCTCCATGGGCATCACTTCTACAGCTGTTCCTTCAGCATGCACACTGTAACCATAAATGGGAGAGGACAAGGGAAGAGAGTTTAATGGGAGAATTGAAGAACGTGCCACCATTTGAAGTCTTTTATATAAATAGGGAATTGCGCTAATCCAGGTTCTGGGGGAAAATACATGCCCCGTCTTTGTGATTGGCCAGACTGTATGATGATAGTGACTTCTTGCTTTTCTGTATACAGGAGATTTGTTAGCTGTACTGAGTTTATAATGCCTTTCTATCCAGTTAGGGGTTTTTTTTTGCTTTTTCATTTAATCTGTTACTGTCTGGGCATCCAGTCTCGTTTCTGTTAAGGGATATTAGCAAGATACCTGGAAGGAACTGGCTTGCTTAAGTGATATATACTGTGACTTAAGATAAAATAAATCAAATTCAGAAGTAATATCACCAGTACTTATGAACATGCTCCTTTGATCATATCTGGTTGATTCAATGTTATTTACTTTTGGTGATAATGGTTTGTCTGCTTTATCTCCTCTGCTCTGTCAGTAGCTTTGACTCTGTCCATATTCACTTGTCTCAATTAATAATGCTTTTAGCTCATTGATTTTATTTTCCAGCTGGCTGAATTTATCTGTCCAACTTTGCATTTGTACAGTTTTCCCAAATCTTCCTTGCAAATGCTCATCCCTTTCTTCTTCTGAGAGAAAGCTAAGAAATGTTCTAGTGACAGTGTCCAGTTAATGAAAAGAGAGGTTTTTGAGAGAGTTAAGTTCTATGTGTTCCTCTAAAACTCTTTCCTCAGGAGATCTCTACTTTCAAGAAGGCCATGGTTGTGTCTTGCTCTTCTGGATTCAGTTATAGCCAGCCTTTGGGTTGGACTGATCAAGATAAAGTAATGGACCCCACTGGAGTTTATTAGTTTGTCGTATTAGCTTTCTGTGTTAGAGCAGAGAAAACTTAAAACACCGTGTGTGTGTGTGTGTGTGTGTGTGTGTGTGTGCATGCATGCATCCTTTGTGATGGGTGTAAGTTAAACCAAGGATTTTAGATCTTCCCAACTTGGCTTTGTTATGGTGCTGGAAATCTGGAAATCTGAAATGCTGTGTATGAGGCTGCTGAAAATGTCACTGTGGATGTTATCAGGTAGTATCCAGTCACCCCTCAGTCATGACATCCTTTAGAACATATCAGTCACCCTAAATGTGGATTCATTTTGGAAAATCCAGCTGACTTTACGGCTTGATTTACACGCTTACATGCTTGTTTATGCTGTCACCTTCTAAAATACATTCTCCTTTTGTAGTCTTGCTGGTAGGTGGCTGTGGGACCAAGTCACTAGTTCCCAAAAAAGTAGTGTACCATATACAGATGTGCTATTTGTAAATATACTTTAAAATGAGTTTTTTATGTATTTTATCTAGAGTTACAGTGGATGCTGTACAAGTAGCTCAAAACATACTTTCACAGCCTACATCCCTTTTACAGACACCAGGTTCAAGAGCAGGGGCTTTCACTTTTTTTAACAGTCTTCTCTAATTCTCCTCTTCTGCAAAGCCAGTTTTTGGCAGTTTGGTTTTTGTTTGGTTGTTTTTTTCCCTGTCTTTTTCATACTTTTTTGTTTGGTTGGTTTTTATTTTTTTACTTTTCTGGTTTTTTTCTTCTTTTCTGTTCTATAGTTCTTTGTATTCTGGGTCTCCTGTGTTAAGAAGAGAAGAGTGAATAAACGGGGCAGTACATAATGTAATAATATCAATTTTTATTTCAATTCCTGATTAACATTTTGAAGGTAAGTTCAGCAGGCAGTGATTATAATCAACTGAGGATGTCCAGAATACAAGAGAAAGCAGTACTTGATTACAGCAGTTTACAGTTTTACAGTTAAAAGATATGAAAAAACACAAATAGTCCCTTTGGGAAATGAAATATAATGGAAGTGTGGTTATTAAAAACTAGATATAATGTACACTAGTTATTACCTATTACGGTAAATCACCACGAGATGCAGGAAACATATCAGATAGATAAAACAGCCTTCTTGGAATATGTTGTCTTATTTTCCAGTGGATACTTTTTTTCTTCTTAGGCACTGAATTGATTTGGGGTGTGGAATTCATTTAGGAGCATGTACATTGCCCTTTCCAGAATGGCTATTGAAATGAAGTTGTTATCTGTGCCGAGCTGTAAGTCATGTTCCCCCGTACCCCCAGGAAAGCCGCTTAGAGGGGCAATCTAAGCACCAGGTACTAATAGCTATTAGTTACTTAGAGTTAATGATGTTGCCAGCCTTGAGTATTTCACTTATCTTAAAATGGAAGTGCATGTTGATTTCCATTTCACAAATGGAAAAATTGAGTCAGATGGAGTTCAAATGACTTTCCTGAAGTCACTAGCAAATCACTGTCAGATCTGAAGATACAATCCAGCCGCCCGCTCCCCTGTGCCCTATGTGGTTATGTACAACTCTGAAGTGCCTGAGTAAGTAATTTTGGTTCATTAATGCCTTTATGCTTGTTTGACAAAGATATGAGCAACTTTACAGCTTTTCAGGGTCATTCATCTGGCATCTGCCAGTGCCCTCCCTGTCCATCACACACATCCAACACAGCTTGATTGAGTTACTACCACCTGGATCAGTCGGGGTCTTGCAGTTCTGATATTCTTTCTGTTGTCATGTCCTAAGGATTGCCTGAAATAACTCTTAAAAATTAAAACATTACATTTATTTTCTGGATTAGAGAGTCGGGTTGGCCTAAGGAGGACATCCAACTTCAGCAAGTGATTTTGTGTAAATCTGTTGTGATTCCAAGCATGCAGTGATGCTAACTGAGTCAGCTGTTATGTCAAGAATTTCTTTGATCTGCTAAATTAATGTGGGTTAATTAGATTAATTAAACAGAAGATAACTAGAGACGAAGAAGGAGGTCAAGAAGAAAATTATTGGCAGTTGTAGCCTTGTGTTGGGTTAGCCCTGGCTAACAGCCAGCTACCCACACAGCTTCTCATTCCTGCACTCTCCCATGAGATGGAGAGAAAATAGAAGGAAGGTGAGAAGATTTGTGGCTCAAGATAATGACATTTTAATCATGACAGCAAGAGCTGTACACGGAAGCAAAGCAAAAAGAGTAATTCATTCACTACTTCAAATCAGCAGGCAGAGATCCAGCTGCTTCCTGGGAAGCATGGCCTCAGCACACATGGCAGTTGCTTGGGAAGACGAACATCATGTCCATGAACATTCCTCCTTTCTCCTCTATTCCTTGAACATTCATTGCTGAGCACAACGTGATGTGATCTGGAGTATCCCTTTGGTCAGTGCAGGCTGCCTGTCCCAGCTGTGTTCCCTCCCAGTTCCTGTTCCCAGCCTATACACCAGAGTGGGATGGTGCAGGACAGAGTGGGCACAAGAGGAGGTCTTGCTGCTGTGCAAGCCCTGCTCAGCAATAACAAAAACATCACTGGGTTATCAACTCGGTGCCAGCCAAAGATCCAAAGCATGGCACTGTATAGACTTCTATACCAGCAAGACCAATACAGCAACTAAGCATCAACTTAAAACACTGAAGGGTTGAAAAAGTATTTTACTTTGGCAGACTATTGAAAAAAAGCCACAAAAACCTACCAACCAAAACCCCAAAGCCCCCTTTTTAAGGAGTGAACAGCAGCAGGCTAACAATAACCATTCATAACACAAAATTGTTCCAGAGATCATTGGGTAAATTGGACATGAACAAATTTCCAAAATTCCACAATGAATGGAATTCAGTCTGTGTGTCGTTGGGAGTGGGGTAAGGAAATGGCACTGTCAAAGCCTCTCTGAAACACCATATGCTGTAATGGCAAAATAACCACAGATAGCTGGAGAGACACTGGGATTACAGAATACAGTGTCAAAGGAGGATGTATTCATTTCTGAGAAGAGAAGCAAAGGTGAAATTGGTAGAGACATTTTAATTAGCTTACGTGCCAGTATGGTTTTTGTTTGTATTTTATTAATAACTTGATCCATGACAAGGTTATGGAAAAGCCTGTGTTTGGGCAGCTAGCAAGAGAAAGCAGTGGAAAAAAACCTATAACTTATTTCCAGGCACTTACTTAATTAAAATACAAAACAGGCAATATGGTCTCTGGATTTATTTTTCCCATGTAGACTATAAGCAATAAGCTGAGATTGCAGAACAAAAAAAGGTACACTTCCACCTCTTTATCTGGACCTTTGAGCTGCTGCTTCTCCGAGACAGATGTAATCCAGTCCCAGCTTTAAGATACTAAGAGGCATGTTTGCCTAACCCCAGTGGGAATACCTCCCTCAGGAAGCCCTTAAATCCAAATGGGAATAGTAAGCCTTGAAGTTTGTTGGTTTGCCTGTGTTTCTTTTCAAGTCCCATTGAGGTGAGATGCAGTCTTGGGGACCCCTTATGTGGTAAACTCATCTACTTCCTCACTAATACCTGAAAAAAACCCTAGAGTTGTTTCCTGGTGCTTCTGAAATATTCTTTTCTGGAGGAGTCATGGTCTGTGACCCTCCCATTTCTGGCTCTGTGAGTTTCCATCTGACTGACCCCACGAGCTATGGTGGTCTCATTGCACCCAGGTCACTTACTCTGGATGGTGCCTCAGTGCCTAGTGAGGCTTGCTTCCAGCCCTGTGTGAACCTCACTTAACTGGCATTTTCTGGCTACAAGGGTACAAAAGGAGCTGCATGAAGAGTTGCATGGTCTGCAGCTGGGATTTCTGTCCCTTGAATCTTGGAGGCTTTTAGATGCAAGCGGAATATAGGTAGCCCTCTGATAAGAACTGGTCTGGAGGTGTGGAAAACTTAAGTTTGGGAAGTGTATATATAATTTTTTTATTTCAGTTTTTCTTAGGATTCCTTTCTTGAGCTTTTAGAAGCTGCAGTTGCAGGGATTACTTCACTTGGTGTTTACAATCTTGGCTCATACCAGCCTCATACCAGCTGCTTGGGACCAGAATGGATTGACAGAAGCAGGAGCGTGTGCTCACCCCATGGATCAGTAGTAGCTATCCCCTCCTGTCTGAGGCTCCAGACCCTGGCAACCCCAATGCATTCATGTTTTAGAAGTAATAAAACTAGTGATAGATGATATATGACGGTTTTAAAGGTTAATTTTGTAATTAATGAAGTCCAATAAATTGGTTTTTTGGGTTTCTTTGCTAGCAGGTTTAAAATAAAGCTTAAATCAACAATTAAATTTTAAAATAGATACTAGTTTTTGCACATAACCATCTTTATCATAATGAAATGTAAAAAGGGTTTCCATCCTGCAAACAAAGCAGAAAACACTTCGTCTTTCCTCAATTTATTGTGACCTGTATTTACAACAGGAGAGAGCTGAACTTCTTCTAAAGTCTGACTAAAGGCTGTTCTGAACTGGAAACCGCAAAAATGTATTTGTATAAAATCCAGTTCTTATGTGTACAATTAATAAAAATGTATTGCAACTACAACCAGCCTATATAGAAACACATGGGACACTTGTGAGGGAATAGCTATGATGCAGGCCGAGGCTAAAATGATGAATTCTTTGTGTCTGAGGACATAAACCCTCTCACAAAACAGCATGGCTGTGCATATATGTGCACTCAGAGATAATTTTGGAAGTCTGGGTGCTGTGTCTTGGCCGTACTTAGTGTGGCCAGGTGGAATGGCTTCGCAGGGCTGCTCACACCGGAGGTGGCCACGAGAGAGCTGCTTTTCAGCAGAGTTCCTCTGACTGGGTGGGTGGTTTAGGGAAGGGAGGCTCCAGTGTGTCCTAGGGACCCTGCTGCTTGAGGGCTGCAGCTGGACTAGGGCACAATTGTCATTGTTCCCAGGAGCAGCCCTGAGTCGGTGAGAACCCTCCCCACCCTTATGACTGCACTGGTTTGGGATGACTGCACTGGTTTGGGTGGTCAGGAGGCCAGACGTGGAAATGGGTGCTTTGCACTAACACCTCTGCTGCTTTATGTAGGGGTCATACCATGGCTTACAGCCCTGGGGCAGCCACAGCCCACACTTCCAGCATGGCTCCTGGGCTCTCCTAACCTGCACAGGTGATGCTGCCAACAAAAATCTCAAAGCTGCCCAAGTTACAAGCAAAAGCGTGTGCTGCAGTAGTGTCTTTTATTCAGTCACTGGCGTTGGTTGCTGCGGTGTTTCTGTGACTCTGCCTGTTCATTTTAATAACCATATGATAACAGTTGCAAAAAAAGCCGCTATAAATAGAGGAGATCATGTTAAGCAGTCACAGAAGGGTGAATATCCTGAAAAGCTGTGAGTTGGAAGTCAGCGTGCCGCTTTCAGAAGTTACTCCTCCTGAACTGTTGCCATGAACAGAGGAACACACACCAGTCTGTCTGTAACGTTTATAGCGTATTTTTATTTCCAGAATGTGTTTTGTTTTCCATTAATGGGCTTTTGTATTCTCCCTGCTAATTAAATGTATGTACTTCGCTATCCTTTTGATCCTAAAATGAAGCTTGTAGTGGGAAATATGCTGCTTTTACTGTTCCTTTCTGGAAAGATCAAAATACTGTTCAGAAAACCTGCGGAGTTTATGAGCTGGGTTTTTCTGGGCTGGGTTTTTTTTGGCATTGTACTCTCTGTGCTGTATTATGCTTCTTTATTTGGAAATTTATGGGGAAAATAGTTTTATTGTTCGTTAGAAGTTTAAAGACGTTGTATATGTTCATTTGGTAACTTTGATTTTTGGCAGTCACTGGAAGGATGAGGTGTTTGCATGTTTAGTGAAGAGGCCCTTTATTCAAAATGCTAATTAGCCTTTGAAACCGAATAGGTGTAAAATCTTGCTAAATGTTTCAGATGAGCTTACCACTCCCCCAAACTCTCTCCTTCCTCCTGCTGGACTTTCTCTGTTGTCTTTCAACATCTCCTCCCGCTCTGGTCCTTGGAAGCCTCCGGCAGTCGCAGCACACTGGTGCTCAGCAGAAACCATGGGTAAACCCCCCCATCCCCTTTCTCTCACAGATAAACAGAGAGCCTGAGGTGTGCACTGAAGTGGAGGCACACTTTGCCACACAGTGGTGTTCCTTTTTTTTACCCTCCTGGGTTTTTTTTTGCATGAAGAAAGGAGGTCTATAAGAAGACCTAACAATGCCCTTACTGTTCTGTCAGAAACTGCCTGGCTACATCTTGTTTTATTTGGCCCTGGCTGAATGGCAGTTTCATTTATGTTTTGGGTGTTTGGCAGATATTTCATCTTTGTCAAACTTCACTTTTAACATTTGTTTAGATTACTTGTCACAACACTTTCCTTTTTTTTTTTTCCAAACTCTAAAGATTTGAGTCAGCTTGACAGTGCTCAGAAGTGGTTTCTAATATTTTTGAACTTACTTCTTACATGTTGTCCCTTTTAGAGACGTACCAGTTAGGCTGGCTGATTAATAGTTTCTTTTTTGCACTTTGATGATAGTGCAACACTGTTATTTTGAGCCTCTGACTCTCCTTCATGGTGGGGTAAGCCTCTCCTAAATCCTGTGAATAATAAAGAAAAAGATTATAGTGAGAGTCGTAAAATCTTGAACGCATCCATTTTATTCCATCTTGCTTTGTACGTAAGACACTTGGAGCAGCTGTGTTGGGATCAGGAGCACTGTTCCCCCTGTTCTGTCTGATAGGTGATGGTATTTGCTTTTTATACCCGTGAGGAGTTGTGAGGGGCACATCACATGAGAGTATGAGCTGGTCCTTGCATACAAACCTGGCTCCGTTTTTTATCTGCCCATGTGATGGCTTCATTTCACTGAATTTGTTTGGAAGGCCTGCAGTAGGAGATGAGGGGGATCCAAGTGAGAGACTTCCCAGCTCTCTGTCGGTGGCTGTTTCTGTGAATTCAATTCCTCCTTCAGCCCAAATCTCAAGCAGTGACCAGACTCTTAGCATTTCTGCTGTGTCGTTTGACTAGAGATACGTGGAACTGAATGGGAGAATGTAATTTTAAATGAGACTGGGAAGCCTTGAAGTACAATACTCACACTGTGTGTGAATTTTTGCTTATTAATGTTTGTTTATTTTCATTTTTATTTAAATGAATGTTTAAAAACTTGTTCAAAAATGAAAATTAAGAAAAATAACCTCATGTAGCCTTTCCTTGTTCAGGTATTCTATCAGAACTGATTTCAGAGGGCTGATTTTCTTATGCTAGTGTTATTCACAGCAATAACTTTTGGAAGATTGTCACCGTCCAGATCTGTGTGAACTGATGCACTTTTTTGCAAAGTTTTTAAATTTAGAAGTTATATTTCTGAGCTGCAGATGCTTTGGTTTGGCAAAAGGCAGTCTACTGAAAGTAATGTGATTGCTGAAATAATTTAGTCTAATACTTGCTCATGCTCTAGTCGTTTCCATGCTTGAGCTGACTTGCAGATGAAGACATATGGACATGGACAATGTGAATATATTAGGAAAAATTACAAATGTTCAACCTTCTCCAGAAATCCTGGAGGCAGCCGGCAGACTTCGGCCGGCATGGATGAATCCCAAGTGACCCTAAAGCCAACCAGAGGTCAATGGATGGGGCATGCTGCCAGAGAGCCAGAGTGTCCCTGCTGGTCTGGAGCTTGCCCATTAGCTGTTTGCTGTGGCCCAGTTGAGAGCATGGCAAGCAGACTGGTAATGGCTTGGTGTTTACAGAGTTTAAGTGTTTACTTGCAGATGCAAATACAGGTTGTGGACAGCTTGGGTCCATATTATTCCCCTTCTGCCTTCATTTGGAATCTTGCATTGTGTTTGCCTCAGGACAGAAAGGAGTCCTCTTGGCAGTGTTTGTCTGTCAGCTGCTATTATTAATTGATGTAATTGTTTCTTTACTAATATTTACCTAGGGTTTTAACATGGAAGTGACTATACAGATCATTCTAGTACAATCTTACTAGAAAGTCAATGCCTTAATTAGAAAAATGACTTGCTACTCTTGACTTATTCCAGAATTGATTTTTTTTCCTGCCCTGAAAAGTGTTTGCCCTGAAATCTAAGGAAGTTGTTAACTAGAAGGGTGACATTTGAAGAAGTATATACTAGCAACTAAGATGAACGAGTAAATTTGACAAAGGAACTAATATTTGTCCTGAAGGAAACCTGAAACATTTGGTGTGGGGGAAGGAATTTTGGAGGCATTTCTGCCTTTTCCAGGCTGCTTTCTTAAGAGTCACTGCAGTAAACTGTGTTGAGAAAAGCAGACCAGAAGGGACTCTTGAAGAAGGTGAGTTAGATCCACTTAACTTTTCTTTTACTGTGGTGTACTGGGTACTAAAACTATGCAGGATCATCCAGTGAAAACGTGAGTTATTTAAAAGCAGAGCAGAATATTATTTTAAACAGCAAGCTGGTGATGTTGAAACTCAGTGACTCTCAATTCTGCTAGGGCCAACAATTTTGAGGATTAAAAACATATGGGCCATAGATAGAGAAGATATCCACAGTG
Organism: Pachycephala philippinensis; assembly: GCA_013397055.1. NCBI lineage: Eukaryota > Metazoa > Chordata > Aves > Passeriformes > Pachycephala > Pachycephala philippinensis. The sequence continues at coordinate 273,427 of VWZT01001851.1, read as the reverse complement.
TTTGGGGTATTATTTAGTGCTATTGGTATTATTCAGGCTAGTAAAAACAAACAAAAAGACAAGAAGAAAATCTCCTGTTACAGGGCATAAGCCATCCAGTAGATGATGTGAGTTGGAAAGAAATTTTATGGGAAAGTTTTTTCTGTAATTGCTCTCCTAGAGATTTCTTCATCCTTTCCCTAAAGCATCTGATTCTGGCTGCTGTCAAATAAGAGGTTACTGAACTAAATGTACTATTAATCTGACCCAGTATAGCAATTCCTGTGTTCCTATGTTTAAAAGCAGGCTTTGTCTGCTGAGGGTTTTCTCTCTGGAATAAACCCTCCATTGGAGGCAAGGGAAAGGAAATTGTTCAGAAGCTTTTACACTGTTGCTATGTAATTTTGTATGTTGTTTTGAAAAACTGTCTTTTTTTTCCTCCCTCTCCCCTTTTATGTGTATGCATGTTTTAAATTATAAAATTTAGCTTCCCATTTGATTCATTTTCTGTTCAGTAGTACTCAGGACCAGTGAGCAACATAATTATTTAGAATTATGTGCTTTTAAAAATTGAGGGACAAAGTCTTGGTTGGCTGGTACATGGATAAATGATGGGTTCTGTCCAGAAGGATATGAGCTGGGTCCCTTCATTGTCACTGGCCAGACCTGTTAATGTTTCTGTTTCTTCTTTAAAAGAGGAGAATATCTTAAAGGAGTGTATATTATTATTGTGGTTGTTAATTATTAATTAGGCTTGGTGTTCTAGGGAACCAAACTTTCTACCTTCACTCATTTTTGTTAAAGGTCTTTTTATTTTGCTTGAGCTGAAGAGGTTCAGTGAGCAAGCAACCTACCTCTGAAGTGAGGTATGTGAAGCAGAGTTGTAATGCCAAGGAACTCTGCGCCTTGGGTTTGTTGCGTAAATCTTAAATTGGATTTCCTTATTTTTCAAAGGCTTAAGAGTGGATGTGACCGTCAGGCTATTTAACTGGGATCCTTTTAGCACGTCAGATAAAACTGCTGCATTTAGATGCCTTTCAGTTCTCCTTATTGCTTTAAAAGGTGCCTTAGAGACATGAGGTACAACTGTGCTTTGTTTCACCCAGAAAAATGTGAACTTCATATAGGGAGAATGTGTTTCATTTCCTTACCATGTGTCAACAACTGGATCTTAAACCTGTATTTATCAGATGCAGAACTGGTTTTGGAGGATTATCACTAAATCAAATGCTAGGGTGGAATTTATGTTCTCACTATAGCATTTCTCAAATGTTTATATTATTCTACTTTTAGGCATTTAGTCTTTGATGCTTAGATCTGACACACAGAGGCTACGTTTTTACATTCCTCTTTGTAGAAGAGAATAGATATTTCTTTCTGTTTCAAACCCCTTATACTCTCATAATAAAGACAATACACCTGATTCTTTTTTTTATTATTGGTAAGGCCCATCATTACTGTTCAAACACATGCAGGAAAAAGTTGTCATAGCTCGCACATGGTAAAACTGTAGTCAAGGTGTATTACTGTGATTATAAAATGTGTTAGAAGGGAGGAGATCTTATGGTTTTCTTTAACACCTGTACTCCCATTATTACTGTAGGAGTATATCTCCTGATTTCTGATGTATATTATTAAAAAATCCCCACATGGTTTTGTCTGGCAAAAACAGGGACAGAGTGGTTGTGTGAATATGAGACCTGGTCCACGTTGTAAATGCAGCTGTTTATACAAAATAACGTTCCACAGGGTACTTTTTCTTGATAATCTTCAATATCTCTTCCATCTCTTGCTGTATTAGAGCTCTGTGTCATTTTTCTTGGAGTATTCTTTCATGTGTCATTCAGTCGGGTATGTTGCTTGTAGTATGTCCTTGAATATCTAAGTATCCCACACAATTTTGTCACTTTTCACTTTAAATAATTATTTATATAGGCTGAGGTCCTAATTATTTTTCAGGCTGTTGTCACTGTGGTACTCTGACAGTGCACAGCTTGGCATTCATGAAAGGGGGATCTTCACATCTGTCATCAAATTAAGCAACAGTGGCTGTACCCAGCATGGTCATTTTCTTCCCACTTCTCGTACCTTTCCCTCTCCCTCATAAACTTGGATATGCAGTGTAGAGCAACATGATTCTCTTCATCTCTCCATCCCTGTAGTGATAGACTTCACATTGGGAATTGGAGAGCCGTATGGGTGGAATATCGTCAAGAACTGTGGCTTATATAAAGGAAGAGACAGCCTTTACAGATGTCACTTATTTTGAGAGATTATTTCCATTAGCTGGCATCTTTATTGCATTCTCTTGCTTATGTGTCGTTTTGAGGAAACGAATTGGTTTTTTCTGCTTACTTTGGATTTGCTTTAGCATATGGTGCTCTGTGAGACCCTGTATAATGGACAACTGTCTGACTCTCAGTTGGCATAGACACCATTAGCTGGAAAGAGGACGCAGTTGGAATAATACTGAGGGATGTGCTTCAATCAACATGTATCTTCCAGCCATCTCTAAGTGGACTATTCCACTTAGTGATTTTTTGGCCTGATTATAATCACAAAAGACATGAGTGGATTTTGAGCGGCTTTATCTCAGTAACTGAGATCCTGTTTTGGTTTAGGGGTATTTTTTCTTTTTTTTCTGTTTTTCTTTTCTTTTTTCTTTTCTTTTTTTTTTTTTCCCTTGGGGATTAATTCATTTGCTCACCTAATGTACATCTGTTGAAGGAACTTGAGGTGCTGTTAGAAGAGTGCTCTTTGTTGTGACATGTCTGGTTTGACGTTCCCAATTCCAAGATATGCTCTACTTGGCTGCTGGTATTTGCATGGTTAAATCAGATTGTCTTATCAGCCTTGGGCACCCAGCTGGGCTTTCAGGCTTCTCACTCCTCTGTGTTCTTTGTAGTGCTTTGGTGCTCTGGATCCTGACTTGTGCAGTGCTGCTGTCCTGAAAATCATGCAGGAAGAGCCTTGGTAAGATCATTCTGCTGCAGTGGGGAAGGGCATTTCCCAGGCACATAAGGAGTGGTATGGAATGCACACTGTCTGGCTCTGGATATACTTTTTTTAGACAATAAATGCAGAGTACCTGGCAAAGTGACTCAGACTGCGCAGCCTGGTAAGCACGGATGAAGGATGGGTTACTGTAGCAGAGATGGTGCTGTCAGTACCAGGAGATGGGTCCGTGCTGGCTTATACTCAGCAACACACTGGGTTTGATTGCTGTCATGGGGGTAAAGGTGCTGCTGGGAGCTTTGAGAGCATTGCTTCTCTTACTGGCTTACATTTATTGATGTGTGTGTGGGTTAGAGGTTGCAGAAATGAGCATCTTGTCACCAAGGCTGAGTATCCTTGCTGTTGTTCTGCTTGTGGTGGTTCAGAATTGGTTGGAGGCTTGTTGGAAGAAGCCCTGCCTGAACCACACCGTCTTTCCACGGCAGGAGTCATCTTTGGCACCGTTAGCCAAGTTTAGCATCTCCTGGGGAATTCCAAATGTTTTTGAGAGCTTTGCTCTTAACCCACATCTCATGACCTGATTATGAAAATGCTCACTGTTACTTTCTTAAATGTTTTCAAAATTCATTATTTTAATATATTACTTTGCCAGTGAAGCTGAAAGATTAGTGATCCCAATGCATTCAGAAGCTAAATGCTGCCCTGATAAGTGTTTGATCCAGGTTATAGCTGAAATATTTAAATATGATGGCAGGTTTGGGCAGGTCTAAGTGCTGCATGGTGGTTTATTACCTGTCTCCGTCCTTAAGAGTCTGCATGCAACTTCTTTCTGCACAGTGATCATGAAGTAATTCAGGCTGGTTCCTCTGCCCACAGAAGTGGGAAAGTTGTCTCGCATTTACCAGTGGAAAGATCCTTCCAGAAAAGGGCTTGTTGGGAATGATTGCTGTGCAGTTAATTCACACACTTGCTTACTCTGCAAGAATACCTTTGTGTTGTATCAGAAGTCCTGCCTTGCAGACTGGCGGGCACGACACAAGTCTCCTTGAATTTTGTCAGGGCTTCGGTTCCTCTTAGTTGCTTTTGGACGTGAAATGTAAGGTCATAGTTCATGTTGGTCTTTCTGACAATGTAATCCATCTGTCCAGTGCCTCTAGCAGACAATTCTGGGATATAGATCTTCTGAATGTTAGAATGTGGAAAAGATGTGCTGGTTTTGTGGCTACTGTGATTGATTATTGCACCTCTGTCCTTATGACCTGACTGATAAGGTTTTTGCAACATTTTCGGATGATTCAGAGGATAGCTCTGAAGGTGCTTACATGTGCAGTGTTATCTCAGCGTATTATTAGCATTTTGCAATTGCTTTATTGGCTGCCTGTTAAGCAAAATATTGACAATAAAAATGCTATTTTTGTTCTGTGATCCATGCTATGGCTTTGTCCCCTCCTAGTTAATGGCTATGCTTGTTCCTAATTTTGCTACCCTATTGTTCCTGTGACAGGGAGCTACAGAGAACAGAGGTTTTAAAATAGATGTTCATAATCTCCACCAGCCCTCTGGCATATTCTGCTGACCCTCAGGGAGTCTTACTGGGAATATATTGGAACTTGTGATATGTAATAAGTGAAGGTTCAGGAGCCTGACGTAGACAGCAGAAATGGCGTCTTCTGGGTAAAGCAGGACAGAAGACTCTAATAACTCAGAGGAATTGCAGAACCTTTCAGCAGACAGACTACTAGACTTGACGTATATAACAATTTCTGATAAATTATGTGTGTTAAGTTATTTTGTGTTAGCACAGCGTCCACACCTCCATGATATTAAGATGATAGATGCACCTCTAGTCCAACAGACTAGTCTTCAGAAACAAAGTTCACAACCAGTGCTTGAACCCTCTTTTTCCCCGTTCCACTTGGATCACCGTCCTCACTTGATAAATGGGTGCAGCAGGGATGAAAACTCCTCTAGCTCAGAGGAAACAGAACTTCCGGCCTTGTGGTGCAGAAAACTGGACTGCTAACAGATTGAACCTACCTCCTGAGCATAGTGTCTTGCCTCCCAGCTCTTGGGGGATTGGGAAGCCTACATTATTTCACCGTTCAGGCACAGCCCCTACAAAATCCTCTTTCAGGTTTCTCAGACAGCCTCCTGAATAAACATTATTCATTTTTTGAGTGAATCCACAAGCTCATCCTAACAATGAGTTTAGATTACTCCAGATAGCAGAATTTCTCTTTGCAGTTAAGTAGATTCTTGCAGGATGCTTCTTTGTGTGGCTTATAAAGTGAAGTGTGCTGAGCTGAGGCAGAACCTTCTGCTGTAGTGCATGTTTTCCAAATTAAACAGAATTTTATTCTCATCTTTTTTTTATCTCAGTGACTGTTGAAGTCTGTTTGCTTTTGCTTCTTTGCACAGTGTGTGAAGATGCATACTGACCCTTCAGTGCATTGCCATAGTGGGGCACAAAAGGATCTGTATTTACTGGTTGTCCAGATACTGAACAAAGTAGAAATTAAAGATGTAGAGCATTTTCTGCTTTAATTTGGTGATGAAAGCAAGTCTAATGACAATATTTGCAGTCGTGGCTAGACATCCAGGCTGGATGAATGTGACTACTTGGTTCCATCCTTAGTGGCACTAAAGATATCCTGTATGGGCCCATGCAGAGGAAGAGTGCCCAAATGACCTCAGGCAGGGAGAGGATGTGCTACTTTGCTTTATTGTGGTGAAGGCTGAACAGAGAGATGAGACTTGCTTCTGTGCTGGGACAGTCACCTCTAGCAATTCAAGAAACTAACAGCAAAGGCTGCAGGTCTAAATTGCCCTGATCCTTCCCAACATAACCCTATGGTGACTTTACATTACCTATGTGGATGTTCAGATGAAGCACAGCCATCAAAACTAATGTTTTCTGCACCCACCACTCATAGAGCGTTTGATGAATCATTTTCCTTGACTCCTGGCTTCACTGATTGGGGTTTTGAGACCAGTTCAGGTAAAAGTTGTCACTGGTGTTGCAGGTCTTTGTGTTCTCCTTAAGGAAGTATCTCTTGTCATCCTGTTTCTGCAGCGCATGTTGTGACCGTAGACCATTGGCCTCCCAAAGAAATGTACTTTTCTGTCAAGGAACCGCCCTCCAAAGCTGCTTTCCTCTTCAGCTTCTGAGCTGATGAACTACTCCATTCTTTTAATAACTCCCAGGCCACGATCATTTACTAGGGATCTTCCGTCTGTCACCAGAACAATAACATCACTTGACCCCCTCTTACTGATCTCGGAGGCCTCTTAAAAGTTATAAACAGCCAGTGTAAGACCTTTTTAGTAGTTGCAGTGATGGAAAGTGCTGTATTTGCTGTTGGTCACCATGACACGTTTCTCATCAGCTAGAAAGTTAAGGGAGAGCATGCTGGGGAGGGTTCAGATAGATTCCTCCCTCCTCCCTGCTGTAACGCCACTTGGGAAGCGATTGGCATACTTGTAAATGTCTGCACATCCCATAATATTGGATGACGTTACTGAACATAGGCAGCAGGATGTGGTTTTTCTTGCTTACTCAGTCTCCCTTCCCTTGGCCTCCTGTCTCTTTCCAAGAGCTCTTCTCACAAAAGCTTGCTTTGGCTGGGAATCCATGTGATGCTATCTTGTGGTGCCTTGTAGGCAAGGGGAAAGACCAATTAATTGCCAGTTAGGGAGAAGACTTCAGTGGAAGGTTTTTTTTGCTGGACAGGGAGCACGTTCCATTCTGAACTTAATTGGAGATGGTACCTTTCCTTCATGGGTAAGGATCACGGATAGTTGAGTATGCTGTCAGTTTAAGGTGCTACCTGGTGGCCTGTGTAAATCTTTACAAATCCTAGAAGTGTGTTGGTGCTGGTTGCAGCTTACCTTTGTTATCTGTGGTTCTTTTTCCCTTCTTTGACTTGATGATGAGGGGGGAGCCCAAGGGACAGGTTCCTTAGTCCTGTCAGTGGTCATATCTCGTCTTTGTGGTTGCCATCTCGCGGAGAAGCAGCTACGAGCAAAACAATCTGACTGGACACATAGGACAGTGAAGGATCATTTGGATTGCTAAATCCAGTCTCGTTTTTCTGAACTGTAGGCAGAAACTGTGCAGGAACATGGGACACCTGCTGAGAAAATGTGGTCAGAGAACTAAAGGAATAGGCACAGCACCCTGAGCAGGAAAAGCTTCATACTGGAGTTTCTGGTTCTATGTGACTTGAGGGACCAACCTGCTTTTTAAGAGGTCACTCTTAAAAGCATAGTTAGTAACACTTAGCATAGTTTTTGCTAACTACCCTGTGCTGTTTAAATTGTGGATCATCTGAATTGTGTTTGAGAGAAGGGGTGTGTTTTTCCTTTTGAGTTTTGTGGATGGGCAGAAACAAGGAAACAGCTTTGGTCTGCAGAAAAGCCCCACAGCTTTGTTCTGGCAACCCTCTGATTTCCTAAACCTCTGTAGCACAATGGATAGTCTCTCATGAAGGATATTCCCAGTATGGAGTTACTGTTTTACATTCTTGGAAATGTTAATAAGGAACAACAGAGATGACAATGCAAGAACAGAAGTGTTGGTTGCATTGAAAGAGCAATTTTAAGCATTAAGAAATAGCTTTTAAATTTGGGAAGTGTAATGAATGTACAAGTTCACTTAAACTTGGGTAGCAGGAAGCTCAGTTACCTTTCCTTTAGTTTCCATAGATGAAAGAGAACTTTATTTCTTGACTGTCCTTCAGGATTTTTCGAATGTGACAGAGTAAGTAAGGAATGCATTTAGTTACAAAGCAGAGTGTCCTATATACCAGCACAAAATGTATTCAGAGCCCTTTGAATTCTCTGCAGAAAACTGCAAGAGAGTCCCTTACAGAGGTGATTGAAAGCCACTGCACAGGAAATCAACTTCTCATCCTGTACATAAACATGAGCCAATTCTACTATATCTGGCTCTCGGGGCAGTACACACAGTAAATTGTTAACCCCATCACCTGACCTAACCATTTATCTTTACTTCTCAGCATAGTTTTGGCAACTGCTGAGTAATGAAAGAAACATGGAATGCAGATAGCTGAAAAAAAAAAAAAAAAAAAAAAAAAAGAAACAACCAACCCC